>JAMPIV010013523.1:505000-939287 GCA_024509875.1 Oreohelix idahoensis | reverse complement strand
TCATCAGGTCATTTCCCCTCCTTAATGCTGATGGAAAAAAACACTAATTACAAGTACCAAAAATGCTCCAACGCTGGGCTGAACATTTTAATAATATCTTGAACCAGCCATCATCTATTAACGACGAAGCCATCATCTGCCTGCCCCAAATTCCTATAAATGAAGCATTAGATGATGTACCAACTCTGGAGGAAACTAAAAAAGCGATTCGTCAACTGTCTAATGGAAAGGCCCCTGGCTCCGATTCAATTCCTGTTGAGGTTTATAAAGATGGCGGTGCAGTTCTGATAGAGAAACTTCATATGATCTTCCAGCAAATGTGGCAGAGTGAAACCATCCCACACGATCTCAAAGATGCCTCAATTATCCATCTATATAAACGTAAAGGTAATCGCCAAGACTGCAACAATCATCGAGGCATCTCTCTTTTATCAATCGCTGGGAAGATATTCGCCAGAATCCTTTTGAATCGCCTTACGGCTCATCTTGACAAAGGTCTTTTACCTGAAAGTCAGTGTGGATTCCGGAAAGAACGTGGAACCACAGATATGGTGTTCGCTGCAAGACAGCTACAAGAAAAATGCCAAGAACAGCACTGTGACCTGTACACAGCTTTCATCGACTTGACAAAGGCGTTCGACACGGTCAGTAGAGAGGGTCTATGGAAGATCATGGCAAAATACGGCTGCCCAAAGAAATTTATCACAATAGTGCAGCAACTGCATGATGGAATGCAGGCTAGAGTTCAGGAAAACGGTGAGCTATCAGAGCCTTTCCCCGTCTCAAATGGAGTTAAACAAGGGTGCGTACTTGCACCGACTCTGTTCAGTATCATGTTTTCTGCTATGCTGACTGATGCTTTTAGAGACGGGGACACAGGAATCGACATTAGTTATCGTATTGATGGAAAATTGTTTAACCTTAGGAGGCTTCAAGCAAAACCAAGATCAAATCACACACCATCAGAGATCTTCTGTTTGCTGATGATTGTGCCCTCAATGCTGGCTCAGAGGCTGATCTGCAGCATAGTGTGGATAGATTCTCCGAAGCCTGCGCCAACTTTGGGCTTACCATCAACACGAAGAAAACAGAAATCATGTACCAACCAGCTCCTGGCACAGTTTATACTGAGCCAGTCATCAAGGTTAATGGTGAGAAACTGAATGTTGTGAACAGATTCACATACCTTGGTAGCACACTATCCCAGAACATTGTCATTGATGATGAGGTGAACACCAGGATCTCCAAAGCCAGCAGCACATTTGGCAGACTATACACCAACGTTTGGCATCGAAGTGGCATTAGTCTACAGACAAAGCTGAAGGTGTACAGAGCTGCGGTGCTTCCAGTGCTGCTATATGCATGTGAAACATGGACTGTATACAGGCGCCACGTAAAGAAGCTAAACCACTTCCATACAGTCTGTCTCAGGAAGATAATGAACATCAAATGGCAAGACAAGATCCCGGATACCGCCGTTCTTGACAGAGCTGGTATCCCTAGTATTGATACTATTCTGATGCAGTCACAAATTCGCTGGGCAGGTCATGTAGTCCGCATGCCAGACCATCGACTGCCAAAGATACTCTTTGATGGTGAGATGCAGAAGGGTAAACGCTCCCATGGTGGCCAAAAGAAGCGCTTCAAAGACACGTTAAAGACGTCATTGAAAACCTTGGACATAAACCCAGACACATGGGAAGCTGCTGCGCAAGACCGAACTGCTTGGCGCACATCTCTTCGTAAAGGTGCAGCAGCATGCGAATCATCCAGAAGAGCAGCAGCGGAACAGCGGAGACAAGCTAGAAAGGACCGTGAAATAAAACCTTCACATGAAGCAAACATTCCTTGCCCACACTGTCCAAGATCTTTCCAGGCCCGCATCAGGCTCTTCAGTCACCTTCGTACCCATAGACTAACCTAACATATTCTTAAATAATTGGATGAACAGAGTGGTCTTCATCACCCGTGATGGACGAACAACCAGACGAAAACAACAACAACAACACAGCAAATAAGAGGCCGCCATGTTGGCCAGGTATGTATCTATACAAGGCGTTCTGTTTCCAGTTGAAATTTTTGTTTGTTTGTATCTTAGTTTGTTTTATTACGGTCTCAATTTTTATTGGTCGTTATTATTTTTGAAAAAAAACTTTAAACAGGGTTGTTCCTAGGTTAAGGCTAGTTATTTTACAAAGCTCGAAACAGGGTTGACTTTGGTTAAGGCTAGCTGTAACGTATATACCGATAGCCACTCCGGCATACTGAGACAACATGGAGGCCTCCTGTCTACCCATTCCAAACATCTACCATGTTATCGTCTATTTTTATGTCGTTTCTTGAGCGTTGTTGAGGATACCTTGCATGGATCGATACTTTAAGGTCATAGACATGCCAGGTAATATGCTTGAATCAAATAAAAGTACCTGCATGAATACTTTGTAGAGACAGACATCAAGTAGTATAGACAGGCTTATTCGGTTGGTCTGAAGTAGTGTGGGGCGTGTTTTCTTTGCCATCCAAATCTGTCGCCCACGTCTGTAGGGTTAGGATTAGAGTTAGGGTTTATGAGGTAGAAGTGAACAACACTGGGTCGTGTTTTCGATACGGCGTTTAAAAAAGTAATTCAGAGATGCAGTAGTTAGGGTTAGGTTTAGGAATCCTGTTACGGTAGTTTAATTGGCATTGTCTGCTAGAGGTTAGCAGCATGCGATTTTAGGGGTTACAACGTTTAATGTAATGTAAAAATATTATTAGCCTATTGAACGCTGTGACGTTTCAGCGTTGGTAGTCACGCACCGTGACCAAGAGACGGGACCCTTTCTTGAATGACCGTCGAACTGAGAAGACGTGTCCTTGTAGTCTTATAGTGTCGGGCATGGAGTGCCACATAGTTATATTGTATTTTATTATGGACATGGGTCAGTCCACTGTTATGATGAAGAAAGATGAATGTTACAGGTTAGTAATTGACTAAACCTAGTCGAGATGAATTAACAGTCCGTTTTTAGTTATATTAGTGCCAGACGCATAATCTCACTGTCAGTCGTTGGGATCACCAACCACGCGTGCATATAGTTATGTCGTTCTGCCTACAGTAATTCAGATTACGGGACAAAGGACTGATATGCAAAGATAGCTAATTCAATATAGGATTCTAAATTATATATGTGATGTATTCATGATCAACGTATGATGTCTGAAAATGTGTAATAAATCGTTTGGACTCAAAAGGGACTTATCACATTCATTGAGATTGACTAGTTCCAACAGTTGTGATAGTCACAAGATTATACACCCATCTTCGCGTAATACACCATCAAGCACGATACAGAAATAAAATGAATGAATTGATGCACTGGCCAATGGAAGCGGAAGCTTCCTTCGTTCAATGAAAATCTTCAACGGTCACACAGTTAAACAGAGGAGGTTTAGCAACAGTGGTGACATTATATATATATATAATAAGAGAAGAAACACAACACACACTAACCAACCTCCTCGCAACAGTGGTTGGCCATTGTTTGGGGACGAAAGAACACAAAAAAACGGAAAAAAATTTTCATTGAACTCCGAAGGAATTGTTTACTTTCAATGAACAATCACATGATATGCTAAAACGTGACCTATGATGCAGATGCATAGTTACACAAAGCTGACGTCATACTAGTGTGCGTACATGCCAGCAGATCAAACGACAACCTTCAACGCATTCCAAGTTTGATAAAAGATTACATGATCAAGAAGACCAGACGATGGAATACTGTTATCAGCCAACGAAGAGCAAACAGTACTAGGCATTAATCTAGTCCGTTGATGAACTTGACATCGCCGGAGCATTTTAAAGATAAGTCTAGTTTTATGACTGTTGTCATTCAGATAACACAATACTGAGTCCATTTCGTCTGTGCAGGCATGTCTATTCTATTTTTCATATATCTATGTTATATCTGTTTTTACTGTTGTTGTTGTTCCTTATTCTTGGGCGGTAGGGCGGCGGATTGAAATCAATTCTATGGCTCCCTGGATGCCCGAACTGATTTTAATTGTTCCTTAAGGCCGTTAGTTAATTGCATTTTAACGAAGAACCCATCGATGACTTTCCGGTGATTTTGTTCGTTCGTATTTGCAATTAATTGACCGTACATGTTAGGTGTCTAGTCTAGTAATAACTGGGGTATTCTAGTGTATTTAGTTCTAATTTTTATTCGTTTCTGTAGTTATGTTTGTAATCTATCGTGTTATTCTAACCTTACTATTATTTAGTTTATAGATTTTGTATAACCGTTAATGAGTCCATGTATACGTCACTAATTTTTGTGTACGCAGGTTAATTTTCTATTCAGTTCACTCTTTGATCTCTCACTTCCGGTTTATTCTACTTAGTTATAAATGCATTTTTATTGTGAAAATGTCTTTGTCGTATTGTAATACTGTTCTGTAATCCTTGGTTAACAAATTGTGTTGTTTGTATTCATCTCATCCATTTATAATATAATATTAATACTATAATTTATTCATTAATAAGAGTGTAGATGAATATGATTAAATTTTTATGAATTTTAAGGAGGAATTAGGGACTTTGCACCAATTTGCAGTGGTGGTCCAAGAAATGGGCAATGCACTTTATAGCTCATGATTATGGCATAATATACAATGATTAATTATTATAAATTTATAACATATTAAGACATATTAAATGATAATTAGTACACTTTCTCAGTACTACAGTGTGAACTTAGTAACTATTAAAGATTAAATAACCTAATTATTTAGGGATAATACCCATAATTATTGAATACTAATATTAAGTGCATGATATAATTTCAGCATCTTAGATAAATAAATATCATAACTATTTATGATAGATATTAGTGGGTACATATAATATTTTTACAAAATATTATAGATTTGTGGAACTTATAAATAACAGTACAAGAATATTGCAATTTCTTGTATTGATTATTCATACGTTGAGTAATTACAAATATCTACATAGATTCTATTGGTGATTACTATTCATTAGTGATTGAATACTTAAATAAATTAACGTCAAGAATGCTTACCTTGGATCATTTCATTAAAATTTGAAAAGATTGTAATAAAAAGGGAGATGCACTCCTGGAATTTGCGGAACAACAACTTGCGAAGCATAAGGCAGAAGAGGCGGAAAAGAAAGCTATTGCTAAGGCAGAGATGGAAGAACTTGAAAGAAAAGAGGCGGAAAAGAAAGCGATTGCTAAAGCAGAGAAAGAAGAATTAAGACAAGAAGAAGAAAGAAAGGTGGCAAGAGATGAAATCCTACGGATTGAAGAAGAGAATAAATTGAAACGACAGGAAATCGTACTGCAGCAAGAAATGGAATTGCAACGGCTTAAATTGGAAACAGCAAAACTTCAGTCGCAAGGTGCTGCAGCAAGCCAAAATGATAATGCTCAATCTGGATCTTCATCCAACCGACTTAAGGGCAATTATTACTTTAAGCTACCGCCGTTCAAGTTACACGTTGACGATTTGTCATCATGGCTATCGCGCTTTGAGGATATATGCAAGGTCAATAACCTTGACAAAACTGCATGGGCACTTAAACTCAAGGAATTTCTGGATGGCGAACCAGCAAGTGCAGCACAAAATATTGATCCGACATTAGCCACAGACTATGAGGCCATTAAGACTTTGTTATTGCGTCGGTTCCACTTGAACGAAGAGGCATGTAGATTACGTTTCAAAAGTTTGTTGTCAGATAATAATAAAGACTTTACAGGTTTTATTGCTAACATACGCAATACTTTTAACAGATGGGTTGAACTGGCAGGTGTCAACAAATCTTACGACAAGTTAGTTGATTTGTTATTAAGGGATAAAGTGTTATCTTCTGTCAGCCCACCGTTCTTTGCCTATCTGCAAGAACGTAAACCAGATACTATTGATGAGTTAGAAAAAATTTCATTAAATTACTGCACTGCGCATCCGAATGCGAACATTTCTGGCTCGTTGATAAGAGAACCTCTTCCTGTAGCCTCCAATATGGCATATCACATTAATAACAAACCAAGAACACACAGTGTAGACAGAAGTAGGTTCAAAGGAAACTATGACATTAATTTTCATAAGGGACGTAATAGTTTTAACAATGACTTTAATAGAGGAAGACCACAAAATAGAAATTATTCACCTCAGTCCAGATACAACAATAATCCACGTAACTCAAGTTATAATCGGTCATATAACTATAATAATGGTAACAATTGGAACAACAACAATAATTATAGCTCGACATATCGAGATAACAGTTACAATAGGGGACAACGGGATAATTCAAATGATTATTCTCGTCATCGTTCTCATTCTCGTAGATCGACAAATTATAATCATAATACAGGGGCAGCCGTTACTAATGCTACAACCCCTGGGGTTCAGAATTCACCTACTAATAACAGAATACAGTCTTCGTCTACATGTTATGCAATGAATTATAACGTGACAAATAGTTGCCCAAAATGTAATCTTATATTTCAGAAGGCAAAAGAGACGGTTCTGAACTGCGGACACATTCTCCCAGAAGTCAGTCTGGCAGTCAATGACGGAACAGGCTCGCTGATCTTCAACAGAGGAAACGTTAATGGATCCATCGTCTCAATTTTAAGAGATTCTGGATCGACAACGATCGGAATCCGTCAGTCACTTGTTCATCCTAATTGTGCAACTGGAGAACATGTCAGGTGCATGACTTTTGGAGGAACAATAGAATGTTATCCAACTGCTATTATATATATATTAATACACCTTTTTTCACAGGCAACGTTAAAGCATGCATGTTAAGAAACCCAATTGCCGACCTTATGGTGGGATGCATACATGGAAGTAAGGATTGCACACCTGAAGAGATTATTGAATGGGAAAAAAATAATCTATGCATCGGAAATGCAGTGATAACAAGAGCACAGACGAAACAATTAGAGTCTATGGACACTGAAAAAAGTGAAACAGACAATCATGAAAATATTGAGGTTCATTCTTCGATTGACCAAACATCCTTTGCTGCAAAACAGAAGGAAGACAGATCGTTAAAAAAATTTTTTGCACTGGTCAGCAAAGTTGACAATCTTGCTATGAACAATAATAATAATCATTGGTTTATTATTAAAAATGACATATTATTAAGATGTTTTATGGATAAAACTCAATTAAGACAACAGGTCATGGTACCTTTTGCTTTTAGACGGTACATACTTCAACACGCACATGATTCTAAGTGCGCAGGTCACATGGGATATACTCGGACACGTTCTCGAGTATTATCTTCTTTTTTTTGGCCTGGAGTATCACGAGATATTTCACAGTACGTACGCTCCTGTACGATATGCCAGGAAGTGAAAGCACGAGGAGCCTTTCACACGGTGCCTATTCAGGCTTGTGACATATCTGTGAGACCCTTTGACAAGATGGCCATTGATATTATTGGCCCACTTTTGCCATCGGCCAGAGGACATAGATTTGTTCTCACTTGCATCGATTTATGCACACGATGGCCAGAAGCCATCCCATTGAAAACCACCACCACCACAGATGTAGCTGATGCACTACACCTGATCTTTTCTAGAGTAGGTTTTCCTAGGAAGCTTTTATCAGATCATGGATCTCAATTTATATCTGATACTATGACGGAAGTAATGAAGACTTGGAATATAGATAGAAATCTCAGCAGCATTTATCACCCAATGAGTAATGGTGCAGTAGAAAGACTTAACCGCACACTCAAACAAATGTTACATAAAGTTACAGTTAACCATCCACAGGACTGGGACAGAGTACTCCCAGCCGTGTTATTCGCTTATCGAGAGGTGCCACATGAACAAACTGGCTTCTCTCCATTTCAATTAGTCTTTGGCGCTCCACCAAGAGGTCCTATGGGACTAATAAAAGACTTATTGATTGACTCCGAGATGACTCAGGATACCCAGTCATCCTATGAGTATGTAATTAATCTCCGGAATAACATTATTGATGCCTGCAAAACGGCAAAAGCTTCATCTGAGGCTGCTAAAGCGAAAGCTAGAACTTTCCAAAACAGTAGTAGACGATTACGTCAATTATTTCCAGGAGATCAGGCTTATGTGTTATTGCCACATAACGATAATAAACTACTCATCTCGTGGAATGGTCCATACCAGGTTATCAATAAGATTTCTGATGTTGATTATGTCCTGTACATTAAGGGACATCACAAAATATTTCACATAAATATGTTCAAACAATTTCATACTCGTCCTGAACATCTACAAGCTATTTTTCATGAACTAGATGACACTTTCGTACCTACATGTCACTATTCTAATTTGTCTGTTATCCAGGAAGAAGAATCTTCTTTTCCTGAGGTACAGTTGGCATTACCTGTACCTGTAGTACAACCTACTGAATCTTGGCGGGACGTAACCATCTCTTCGTCGGTTACACCGCAACAGCATCAACAGATTGCTGAACTTCTACAATCTTATCCAGATGTGTTGACCGACGTTCCAGGTCGCACATCAGTCATTAGTCATGACATCACTCTTAACGATGATACTCCAATTCGGGTACATCCATATTCTGTTCCTCTACACTTTCTTACTAAAGCTACTGTTGCGCTAAACTTGTCGCAACTTATTCTGACCATGCATTTTGACTATAGTTAATTTTTTAATGCATGGGAAGTAACTCATGGAATTGTAGTCACTTTTATTTCTACAGTCGTCTAATCTTGATAGCTATCGTCAAGAAGTTGTCTTATCTTGATAGTATAGTTGCCGATAGTTGTGTGAACGATTTTGAGTCATGTCCATATATGGAGCGCTCAGATCGCCAGTTCTTTGAAAACAGTTGGCAATCGCAATGTTTCAAGATTCATTTCCTTTTAAGGTTTGAGTCTTCAGTCGAACATCGTAGAACATTCTTCGTTTCGTAAGTTTAGCTGAGTTGTATTCGATTCGCGTGTTCTGCGCATGTCTCTGTTTGTGGCATTGTTTAAAACGATTTCCGCCCAGGTCAGTCTGAGCAGAGATGCTGGTAAGGCGAGACATAGCGATGTGCTAGTCTTCGCTTAGTTTATTTAGGAAGGAGTCCTCATCATTGTTGTTCCTTTTTTGAGATGATATATCTCTATATTATTTCAAATGCCTGGAGGCATATGTGATTTATGTGATTTAATTCCTGATGACAGGTAACTGAATCCTTTTTCGCTGAGTAACTTTATCGCCATCTTGTGATGTTGACTTTTGCTTAGCCTGCCTTATTATAAAGTCTGTGATATGACAAGTTTGCTCAGCTCACGATCCACTTATATTGTCACGCATCGATTGATGCCTGTCCTACGGACTATTTGCTTCCTGACCTTTATTGATGGATCTAGGTTTGATACCTTTGCTGTATAAGGAACATAGAGGACGATAATGTGACGCTCAAAAGACATGCCTGTCTTGTTGAGGTCAAAAATAGGAGACTAGATTTAATCTCCTAGTTGATATCTACTAGCTCTTATGGAAAGGGGAAGTTTACTACCTGACTACATGTACAGCTGAGTCCGATATCCTAAAAGGCATATAATGTACATTATTATGATGCTGTCTGCTGTGCCTGTTGAATTGACTACATTTGTAATAATGACTGTTTGACCGTACCTATGATGTACTGGCTTGTTTATGTCTACACACTTCGTCATTGTGGCGTCTATAATAAATTATACAAAAACCGTCACTAGCTGTTGCAAGCATCATTGACTTTTCTCATCGTGAGTTAACGTGACGTCCTTGTGTGGATTGCCTTGCTTGTAATGCTCACTGTTTGAATACACATCTGCATCCTACACAAACCAGACCACAGATACCATACTATGTCTTCATCGCCTTCAACAATTATGGCGTACAACAAAAAGACACTCAACATTTGATTCAACATTTGGTGGCCAGTCCAAAGGCATTCGATAAGCCCACCACGACTCAACATTTGGTGGCCATAAGCTGGTTTGGTCTGGTACCAGCATACACGGGGTCCCTTACCCACTTCATTCAACAAGAATTCAACAAACTGCATCGTTCAAGAAATCAACATACAGCGATTTTTCAGCATTCTACATACAGAATTATGAAAGTACTCGGCGTTGCCCGGAAAAGGTCGAAATTGTAACTTTTTGCCAGAAGCAAGAAAATTGACAGTACCCGGCGTTGTTACATATTGCCGGATATCACAGACTGTTGCTGTTTAACTCAAGTGAAGCCAGTCGCTGCTGTCAAGGTATCAAGTTGCTGTCGTTTGTGAAGGTCAAGTACCGATTTCAAGCAATTTACGGTTGAATAAGAAGGTCAAGTGCCGTTATTTACTTATCAGTTTAGAAGCTCAAGTACCATCGTCATGGCAGTTGGAGCAGTCCAGATGTACCATCATCGTTGGATCTTCATTCCTTAGGACGCTGATTGTCATCTGTTTTTTCTGCTGTGGCTGACGTTTGGATACCCATAAGTTAAGTGGCCTGTTTGTTTGTGAACTGTGCCCTTATACTTCTACTGAGTCTTCTGTGTTTCATCTCATTCTTTTGTTTACATGTTATATGTTTATATGTTATTTGTATATTTATATTTATATGTCTATGTTTCTGCGGGTTTTCGGTTGGGCGGTGTCTCCCTTAGATCATACCACGTCATAGAGGTCGTCTATCGTGAGCGTTTTCTGTAGGGTGTGCAATTTCCGATACTGGAATTTGCAAAGCGACTTCTGTTGCTATTTTTTGTTAGTTGTGATGACATGTGTTAGTATTGTTTTCGTTATTTTTCTGCATTCTTTAGTTCTGTTTTGATTTGTTTGTATTTGCTAGTCTACTCTTTTCTATAGTTTAGTTTCATATACCATTTTTGTTTATACACTGTGGTGTCTTGTATTTGTGTTATCTTCTCGTAGATATCATCACATTTTTTGTGATATTTCTTTAATTTTCGCTTTATTTTTTGTTGATTTCTACGAATGTTTTCGTATTGTTGCTAAATCTTTGTTATTGTTTACATTGTATTGTTTACATTGTATTGTTTACAGTGTAATGTTTACATTGTTATTGTTTACATTGTGATTGTGTTTACATAGTCATTGGTTACACTTATAATAGTTAATTCACATTTAATAGTGGGTTATGCTTATGCATTACTACTACACTGATGATTAGTAAATGATGAATAGTATTGTGCACTATTGAATGGGAAGTGCACCTATGATCAAGAGTTGATTGATGATATTTCAAAAAGGTCTATACACAAGTTCTTGGATATAAGACTTGTTTCCCACAGAGATTGGGATGATAATATAGTGTTGTGAGTAAACAAGTGCTTCATTTAAGACTTGTTATAATTAAATTTGAAATAAGATAATTAATTATTTCAGGTTGTGGACTCATATTATTACTCATCATGGCTACATTTGAGCACTTTATTGAGCAGGGTAAATTGCTTGGGAAGACTGGTGATAAGTTAGAAGAATTTGCAACTGCTCAATATGATAAAGCAATGGAAGCTGAACAAAAGAAACTGCAGATGCAGGTGGATGAAAAAAGATTCCAAATGGAAATGGAAAAACAAAAAAGAGAAGCAGAGGCTGAAAATAAAAGACTTGAGGCTGAAAATAAAAGACTTGAAAAAGAGGCTGAAAATAAAAGACTTGAAAAAGAGGCTGAAAATAAAAGACTTGAAAAAGAGGCTGAAAATAAAAGACTTGAGGCTGAAAATAAAAGACTTGAAATAGAGTCTCAAGAGAGAAAAGCAAAAATGGAGCATGAAGAAAAACTCTTAGCTTTGGAAGTTGAGAAATTAAGGGTGATGAACATGGGTAATGCTAATGATGCAAATAAGGTCTCAGATAAGACTAATGCAAGCACTTTCAAGCTTAATCTACCACCATTCAATGCTTCCATCGACGACATAACATTCTATTTGGACAGATTTGAAACTTCATGTAAAGTACATAACATAGATAAATCACTGCAGGTTTATCATTTGTCCAAAATACTTAGAGGTGATGCTTTGAGTATGTTAAGCATGGTAGATGAGCCTGACAAGAACAACTATGAGGTTGTCAGGGCTATATTGTTAAAAAAATACCAACTTGACGAAGACGGCTATCGTCTTCAATTTAAAAATATGTTGCCAGAAACTGGTGTGCAATTCTCTGAATTCATTTCAAAGACACGTCTTACTTTTTTACGTTGGGTGGAGCTGTCTAAGACAGAAAAAACTTATGAAGGACTTATGGACTTAATACTTAGAGACAAAGTCATGTCTTCTGTCAATGAGTCTTTCCTTGCTTTCCTTCATGAACGTAAACCTAAAACAATAAAAGAAATGGAAGATTTCTGTAGCCAGTATATAACTGCGCATCCTCACGTAACCATTGGTAACTCTAAAGTAAAAGAAGGTCTGCCAGTTGCTTCGGCAGCACCTTATGGTCAAAACTCTAGTCATAGATTCCAACAAAATTTTGATAGGAAAAGTAACCGTAGTTACGGTCAAAATTATGGAAATCAATTTCAGGGTGATTCTTCTTCGAAGAATTGGAGACGAGCTGACAGTCCTCGTTACTTCCAACCTAATAATTTTAGGCATTTCAGAAGAGGATATGGTAACAGAGGCTTTTCCTCGCGTAGACCTCAAAACCAAACAAATAGATGTTCACATCAATGTGGACATGATAATAATCATGGAAACTGTAATTCGAAACAGGATAACAGTTATAATAGAGACAATAATAACTACAGAGATAATAACAACAGTGATAACTTCAGAGGTAATGGTAGTCGCGGTAGATCTCAATACAAAAAAAGAGATATCAGCAGGCTAACTCGGTTCAACAAGAATCTCAGGGAGCCTGTAATCAGGTTTCTGATAATAAAAACTCTGACGCTGTCACTTGTTCTTCTTTTGACTTTGGGAGAGCAAACAAGTGCCCCCAATGCAGTACTTTGTTCGAACCAACTACAATATCGACTTTGAGTTGTGGTCACCCTCTCCCCGCTCTTCCTGCTTCGGTTGCACATGACGGGAGAGGTTCTCTAATCCTACATAAGGGTCTTGTTAATAATACTCCGGTCTCACTACTTTTCGATTCCGGATGCACCACTATTGGTGTTAGACAATCGCTTGTAGATCCATCCTGTGCGACAGGAAGGGTTATCAAATGTGTCACATTTGGCGGCACTCTAGAGAAATATCCTACTGCTGTAATTCACATTGCCACTCCTTTCTTTACGGGAGATGTGCATGCCTGTCTCTTACCTAATCCTATTGCGGACCTTATTATTGGTCGTATCCACGGAGTTAGGGAATGTACCCCACAGCAGATTGCTGCTTGGGAAGATGATAATATGCAAGCTACCAATGCAGTGGTTACAAGAGCACAAGCTCTACAAACACCACAAACTTCGTTGGATAATAATAATGAAGTTCATAGCCAAGATAGTACCTTGGTTATTTCTCGTGACTCGTTCATAAAATTACAAGAAGAAGATCCTACGCTAAAAAAATTCTTCATTCTTGCGAAGAAAGGTGATCCAAATAAGGATACACAAAGAAAATCTTGGATAGAAATGAAAAACGGCGTACTTGTACGTATGGTACAAGACTCGGCTACGTCAGCACATTCGCAAATTCTTGTTCCCAAGAGTATGAGAGTGCAAATATTGCAACATGCTCATGACTCGCAATGTGCTGGACACATGGGATTTTCCCGTACAAAGTCGAGAGTCCTTGCGGCTTTCTTTTGGCCCTTTGTTAACAAGGACATTCGTATATACTGCCGATCATGTCAGGTATGTCAGGAGGTCAAATCTAGAGGACCACGACATGCTGCGCCTATCCAGGCTGCTGACATCCCTATTCGGCCATTTCAGAAAATGGCCATAGATATTATTGGCCCTTTTAAGATAAAGTCGGCCAGAGGACATCAGTTTATCCTTACATGTGTCGATATGTGCACACGTTGGCCAGAGGCTATCCCTCTAAAGAGCATATCTACTACAGATATCGCAGATGCTCTTTGGCTGATATTTTCTCGCTTGGGGTTCCCCAGAGAAATACTGTCAGACCATGGCACTCAACTCATATCTGATACTATGTCTCAAGTAATGTCTACCTTACACATTAAAAGATCTCTCAGTAGCATCTATCATCCTATGTCTAATGGGTTAGTTGAGCGTCTGAATAGAACGCTCAAGACTTTGCTTGGTAAGATAACTGAAGATCATCCTCAAGATTGGGACAGGGTTTTACCCGCGGCTCTCTTTGCCTATAGAGAGGTCCCAAATGAGCACACAGGATTTTCTCCCTTTGAACTTGTCTTTGGCGCGCGTCCGCGCGGCCCTATGTCTTTATTACACGATCTCATCACTGCCGATGATATTAGTGATGACACTCAATCTTCATATGAGTATGTCATTGCTCTTAGGCAAAAGATCATTGAGGCATGCAAACTAGCGACTGCTTCGTCAGAAATTGCTAAAGAAAAAGCAAGGCAGTTTGCTAACAAGAACAGATGTCTACGACAACTTTGTCCAGGTGACAAAGCATTCGTCCTACTCCCCAGTAGGGAAAATAGACTTCTGATTGCATGGAAAGGTCCATATGCAATAGTCTCACGAATTTCCGATGTTGACTATGTGGTCGATATAGATGGAAAGCATAAGACTTTCCATATCAACATGCTGACGGAATTTCATGAGCGTCCAGACTATTTGCTGCCTATTTTTCAGGCAACGGACGAATCTTCTGTACCTCATGGTCATTACTCATCCCTGTCTGTCATACAGGATGAGGAATCTGTTTTTTCTGATGTCGATCTTCCTCTTCCAGTGGTTCCACTACATTCTATGGAATCTTGGAAAGATGTCTCCATTTCTCCTAATCTTTCTGTTGATGAACATCGTCAAGTCTCGTCGATGTTACAGACATTTAAGGATGTTCTAACCGACATCCCTGGTCACACGCAGGTCATAGAACATGACATAATTCTTACCGACAATAATCCTATTAGGGTTAGGCCGTATCCTATCCCTATACACTTTCAGTCACAAGTGGAAAAGGAATTGGATGAAATGATCCAATTAAACATAATTGAACCATCGACTTCTCCATATTCTTCTTCCATGGTTATTGTTCGGAAGAAAGATAAGAACATACGAATTTGCGTTGATTATCGCAAATTAAATCAAGTCACAAAGTTCGATGCTGAACCTATGCCTTTACTAGAAGATCTACTTATTAGACTTTCTAATTCTAGATTCTTCACTAAACTTGACTTGTCAAAAGGTTATTGGCAAGTGCCTTTAGCAGATCATGCCAAACCTCTGACTGCTTTCTCTACACCTAGGGGTTTATTTCAATGGAATGTAATGCCCTTCGGTCTTATGAACGCCCCTGCTACTTTCGTTCGCATGATGCGTCGAATTCTTTCTCATCGTTCAGATGTCATCGCATACTTAGATGATATCTGTCTCTTCAGTGATTCTTGGGAAGATCACTATCTGGGTTTATATGACCTACTGTCTACTCTACGTGAGTATAATCTGACAGCAAAACCTTCTAAAGCTTATATTGGTTTTGGTGAAATTTCTTTCTTGGGTCATCGTGTTGGTCATGGTCTCTTGAAGACAGAAGACCACAATACTTCAAAAATATTGAACATCTCTGTACCTAAGACGAAGAAACAAGTCCGGAGTCTCTTGGGGTTAATTCAATTCTATGGGAGATTTATTCCGAATCTATCTTCGATAATGGCACCTCTGTCAACGTTGTTGAAGAAAGGGTCGCCTAATCTGATTCGTTGGTCTCAGGAATGTCAATCTTCCTTAGACCAGATTAAAAGTATATTTTCTTCTCCTCCCATCCTAAGATTACCTACTCTTGATAGAACTTTTGTTCTTCGAAGTGATGCTTCATCCACTGGGATCGGAGCAGCACTTATGCAGGAATATGCTGAAACTCTGCATCCTGTCATGTACATTTCTAGAAAACTAAATGCGGCAGAGAGGAACTACTCGGTTTTAG
Source organism: Oreohelix idahoensis (assembly GCA_024509875.1). NCBI lineage: Eukaryota > Metazoa > Mollusca > Gastropoda > Stylommatophora > Oreohelicidae > Oreohelix > Oreohelix idahoensis. The sequence continues at coordinate 923,232 of JAMPIV010013523.1, read as the reverse complement.
ACCGTGAATTGTTGGCTATGGTTTGGTCTATTCTCAAACTACAAAGATTCCTCCTGGGCGCACATTTCATTCTAGAAACTGATCAGAAAGCTCTTACAGCTATTCAGACTAAGAACTTGAAGAGTTCGAGATCCACTCGATATGCTATTGCTCTTCAACCTTTTCACTTCACGGTACGAGCTATCCGTGGGTCGGATAATGTGATGGCTGACATTCTGTCTAGATGCCCACATGATTCCAACTAATACTTCTGTCCTATTTCTAGATATACGACAGAGCCATAACACACCTATATTACTACAATACATTAGCACATCTGTCCTCACTTTATGTGAACACATACTATTGTGCTTTGTTATCATCTTCTTCTGTTCCCATCTTTAATATAAGAAGAAGACTGAGTAGTTAATATAAGGGCCGAAAGTTCACTCGGCCACAATTATTAATAATAATGTATTGTATAGTATGAAACTTAATGGCTATTAAATAGAATTATATTGGTTGTTTTTTCTCAGCATGTTATTGTTGATCAGAGAAGCTACCTTTCTGTTGTCAAACATGGAGAGTTCCACATTGTACACTTTCCTTGGAACGACAGGAGATGTGTCCTGGATCGTCATTTATGTTTAATTTCATTATGTAATGGTATAATTAAACATTTAGATAATGTAATATTTAACATTCAATATCAGATGTGTACATCCATTCTAAGCGGTATTAGGGTATGACACTGCTATTTGATTATAATGATATGAACTTGCATATTTATATTGTATTTTCATGCAAGCGTACTGTGTGTTGATGGCACCTCCCCGATATATATATTTTTGGAATAAGATTTTTTATCTGTTGAGAAATATTCTCACCAGACACTTTATGTGTCAATGTAGCCTCATATTAGGCAGTGCAATTAGTTATCCCCGCATAATTCGTGCGTTGTTAAACCGCTTTTGGTTTTACTCTTGGATATTTTTAAAAAAAAAAAAAATGTTGCACATTTTTTTTTAATCGGGAGGTGGCGGTAATGTTGCGCTAAACTTGTCGCAACTTATTCTGACCTTGCATTTTGACTATAGTTAATTTTTTAATGCATGGGAAGTAACTCATGGAATTGTAGTCACTTTTATTTCTACAGTCGTCTAATCTTGATAGCTATTGTCAAGAAGTTGTCTTATCTTGATAGTATAGTTGCCGATAGTTGTGTGAACGATTTTGAGTCATGTCCATATATGGAGCGCTCAGATCGCCAGTTCTTTGAAAACAGTTGGCAATCGCAATGTTTCAAGATTCATTTCCTTTTAAGGTTTGAGTCTTCAGTCGAACATCGTAGAACATTCTTCGTTTCGTAAGTTTAGCTGAGTTGTATTCGATTCGCGTGTTCTGCGCATGTCTCTGTTTGTGGCATTGTTTAAAATGATTTCCGCCCAGGTCAGTCTGAGCAGAGATGCTGGTAAGGCGAGACATAGCGATGTGCTAGTCTTCGCTTAGTTTATTCAGGAAGGAGTCCTCATCATTGTTGTTCCTTTTTTGAGATGATATATCTCTATATTATTTCAAATGCCTGGAGGCATATGTGATTTATGTGATTTAATTCCTGATGACAGGTAACTGAATCCTTTTTCGCTGAGTAACTTTATCGCCATCTTGTGATGTTGACTTTTGCTTAGCCTGCCTTATTATAAAGTCTGTGATATGACAAGTTTGCTCAGCTCACGATCCACTTATATTGTCACGCATCGATTGATGCCTGTCCTACGGACTATTTGCTTCCTGACCTTTATTGATGGATCTAGGTTTGATACCTTTGCTGTATAAGGAACATAGAGGACGATAATGTGACGCTCAAAAGACATGCCTGTCTTGTTGAGGTCAAAAATAGGAGACTAGATTTAATCTCCTAGTTGATATCTACTAGCTCTTATGGAAAGGGGAAGTTTACTACCTGACTACATGTACAGCTGAGTCCGATATCCTAAAAGGCATATAATGTACATTATTATGATGCTGTCTGCTGTGCCTGTTGAATTGACTACATATGTAATAATGACTGTTTGACCGTACCTATGATGTACTGGCTTGTTTATGTCTACACACTTCGTCATTGTGGCGTCTATAATAAATTATACAAAAACCGTCACTAGCTGTTGCAAGCATCATTGACTTTTCTCATCGTGAGTTAACGTGACGTCCTTGTGTGGATTGCCTTGCTTGTAATGCTCACTGTTTGAATACACATCTGCATCCTACACAAACCAGACCACAGATACCATACTATGTCTTCATCGCCTTCAACAATTATGGCGTACAACACAAAGACACTCAACATTTGACTCAACAACTACTAAGGAACTTGAACAGATGTTATCTTTAGGAATTATTGAAACTAGTAATTCCCCATTTTCTTCTCCATTAGTTATTGTCCGAAAGAAGGACAATAACATTAGACTATGCGTCGACTATAGAAAATTAAATGCACAAACTATAGTTGATAGCGAACCACATCCACTTCTCGACGACTTACTGCCACGTCTATCTACCTCAACTATATTCACTAAGATAGACTTAACTAAAGGTTATTGGCAGATACCACTAACCGAAAAAGCTAAATACTACACAGCGTTTTCCACTCCGCAAGGTCTATACCAGTGGAATGTTATGCCTTTTGTTCTTGTTAACGCTCCAGCTACCTTTGTTCGCATGATGCGACACATTTTTTCAGGTAGATCAGACATCATTACATACATAGACGACATATGCTTATTTAGTTCATCATTTGAGGAACATTTTTTGGGTCTTAAATACGTTTTGGACACATTAAGAATGAATAATTTAACTGCTAAACCCACAAAATTACAAGTAGCGTTTCATGAAATAACTTTTTTGGGACACATCATTGGAGCAGGATATATCCAAACACTACCTGGTACGGTTTCTAAAATTTTAAACGTTTCCGTTCCTCAAACGAAGAAACAGGTTAGAAGCTTGTTAGGTCTAGTCCAATATTACAGCAGATTCGTACCTAACTTGTCATCTATCACGGCTGTTTTATCATCTTTATTAAAAAAGGACATGCCAGTGAAGGTGACATGGACTGGTGAGTGTAATAAAGTATTCCTTAAAATAATTGATATGTTTTCAAACCCACCAATTTTGAGACTACCTGATGCTTCCAAAAAGTTTATTCTCCGCACAGATGCGAGTAATTACGGAATTGGCGCATGTTTGTTCCAATATCATGACGACATCCTCCTGTCATGAAATATTCTAATCCACATATATAAATTATTAGGTAAATATGAAGCCTAACAAATAAAATTAATAAAGAGAAGAGCAATGGTAAAATGACAGTGCTGTCCCAAAGAATGTACTCGAAATCCCCCTTGTTTTCTGCTTCGTCTGCAAATTGTAACGCTTTCACGTTGATAGTAAAGCTTACTGTATTATTACCCGCCTTCTTCAATGAAACGTGTGCTGTATTTCTTGGAAAAGCATTGAGACGTACTGCGTAATGACCTAAATTAACCCTAACATTAATTATACTGCGTTACCAAAACGAACGAACAGATGGACTAAAGGGATAAAAAGAGAAGGGAGAGGCAGAAAGCCGAACACTAAACCCGCTTCGCGCGATACACAATTACTACCATCACGCGTGTAAGTCTACATGCACTAATTTTTTTTCAGACGGACAGTGATAAAATACACTACCCTTTCCCAGAGTTAGGTTTATAAATCATAACAGACTCTTATTAGAAAAGACAACATTATATGGGTTTACGTTTGAACACATAACAGTACCCAGACAGCACATCTTCTAAACAGGAGATAGAAGAAATTGCATATTTTGAACGCAGCCACGTAGCTCCTTTAAATTAGTATTTTTGGGTTCCTTAGGGTTTGCTGACAAATAATATGTAAAACGTTACGCAAATAGTCCAGGAATTAATAAATTATACCCAAAATAAAATATTGGGGGTGCCTGACAGCATAAAATCATTTCTGCTCATAAAATTTTTTTTATAACGTGTTTGAAAAAACCTTACGTTACATAAATAGCCTACCATGTAAACTCCAAATTGATTGGAGCGCAACAAATGAAAGCCTAACCACGATTGGTCGGGCTATAAATACTATCTTGGTTGTTGGGGAGACGGGAAAAGATAACATTTTTTCAAACACTTGTCGAAACGTGGCTCATTGGCCAGTCTCGCTGATATACACACTTGGGAGCGTTAGTTCGAGACCACTAATTCAAATAAGCTTGATAAAGCGACAGTACGTTGAAGCCAGCTCACATTTTTGCTAAAATAAAAGCCTGGAACATAGGCAGAACGGAATTTGTGCCAGTTTGTGCCAGAATTCATTGCTAATCAACGTATCTGTGTTTATTTCCATGAAATTGTGGGACAGTGGTCTTGATGGTAGTGAGCAGCACCTGGTCAGAGATTTGCTGAATCCAGAGTCGGACAGCATACTCCTTGGTCTTTTTAGCTATCAGTGAGGTGTCTCCTGAGCCCAGAGGAGAATTCGAGCAGAGGAGTCCTTTCCTGCCGCCATCACTAAAGATAAGCAGAGTTGGCCAGCTGAGCTCAACATTATGTCCCCTCATCTTGAACTGACTTTTTAAAATTAACATTAAGAGGGGAATTTACTTGTCTTAAAATCAGGAACTGTGAACATCTCCAATAATGGTCCCTAAAGACAAACTATTGAAGTCATGATGACAAATACCAACAGAGCTTGAACAAAACAAAACCAGTATTACCTCATTTTACTACTACACAACTGACACACATAGAACATTTGTAATAATATATGTCACTACAATATTCATATTAAATACATTCTGTACATAACTTGTAATTTAAATTGATTGTGATTCCTGGTTCCCTTGTAGTTGAATCAGGACACATATTCATTCATGCCAGTAATGAATACATATTGTTATTTGAAAGTTACAGTGACTTCTTTAAGATATTCTCATAGAGTGTTATATGTATGTGAGTGTCACAGTGTTGTTAAGAGTAGTGGATTAAATTAAATTGTTTATCTGTCTGTTGTTGTGACTTACACTTCACCATACACATACCCTAGACACATAACGTAGCATCACACTATTCCAGAATAATTCTGACTGAGATATATAGATATAGATACCTTCACAGCTGATCTCAGTCAGTACACTAAGTCCCCTATAAATATTTATAACATCCCACTTCACCACATATATTGGGGTCTCGCTCTTGGGATTTTGAATCTTTAACTATTAAAAATATTGGGGGTAATTCACTTCAGGGAATATAAGAATTAAAAGGTATCCTTGGGTGGAATTAAATAAGGTTGAGCTCACGGTGCCTGTGTTGTCCATTAGAGATTGAATTGTTGGTTAGACATTGTATTAAGTTACCTGATAGACAATGGCGGACCTGGCCAAATTTCGATCTGCTGCGGTTCAGACTGCAAAAGAGTTAGGATTAGATGGGCAAGTTATGGTTGCCTATGTTACTACGGAATGTGACAAATTTATTGAACGCGAAGAAAGAAGGTTTGAAGCCGAAAGAAGGTTAGAGGCTGAAAGGGAAATTAAGAAGTTACAATTTGAAGCTGAGGCTGAGACTAAGAGGTTGCAGATTGAAGCTGAGGCTGAGACTAAGAGGTTGCAGATTGAGGCTGAGGCTAAGAAATTGGAAGCAGAAAGAGAAGACAAAAGATTAGCAGCAGAAGAGAAGAAATTAGCTGCAGAAAGGGAAGAGAAGAGATTAGCTGCAGAGAGGGAAGCAGAAAAGGAGGAGAAAAGATTACAAAGGGAACATGAGTTACGACTAAGGGAGTTTGAGTTTCAAGGCCATGCTCCTGAAAATGGTGCCAGTCCCTTTGCCTCTGATGCTACAGTTACTCAAGGAGCCTCAATCTCAGCTATGAATTTTCATTTAGATCATTTTGTTGAGAAAGACGATGATATTGAGAGCTATATAAATAGGTACGAACTATTAGCTACCACGTATGGGTTAGAGAGAGAAAGGTGGAGCTTAAAGTTATCTCAGGGACTTCGTGGGGCAGCTTATGAAGTTTTTGCAAAAATGAGCAGAGGTGATCAGGAAAATTATGACATGCTAAAGCAGGCTCTTTTGTTAAGGTATGAAAAGAATGCAGAGTTTTACAGGAAAAAATTTAGGAATGCTAAACTACTGTCAGGTGAAACCTATCACCAGTTCTCTGCACGAATAGAGACATACTTGGAGAAATGGACTTCTCTGGGGAAAACCCAAGATCTTAAGGAAATGGTCCTTATAGAGCAACTAAGAGAGTCCATGGCTCCAGACCTGAGAAAGTTTCTCATGGAACAAGGTGCAGAGAGGCTGGGTGAGTTGCTAAATGTTGCTGAAAGGTATCAAGCAGCTCAAGCAGAGGTAACAGGTAATAAAAAGAAACAGGTGGACAACTTTAGGGCACCACAGAACTTTAATAAATTTGATCCTAAGGATCAAAATAAAGGTAAGCACCAATTTGATAGGCCACGGTATGAAAATAAAAATAAATTCCCACAATTCGATGAAAGGAAATATGATGAAAGAAAATCTTTCAACCAAGGAAAAAGGTGGTGTAAGAATTGTCAGATGGACAATCATGACACTGACCGTTGCAGAAGGAAACCTGTGTATATGGCAACCCTTCAGGTCAGGTCGACCTCAAGACAGGAGGAGGATATTATGTTAGATACCACTCCAGAAGAGATGAGGAAGGCACAGGCTGGGGATAAAACACTCAAGCCTTGTTTCAGAAAATTGTCAACTTGTCATACAACTCCAGGCAAGGGAGATTTTTACATGAAAAACAAGTTGATGTATAGGAAGACTGGAACTAGATCCCATGGTCACGGACAGCTGGTTCTTCCAAAAAGATATAGGACAGACTTAATAAGGAGCCTACATGTGAAACCAGATGGGGACCATGAGAAGATAGGTACCATCATTCAAAAGGTGGCTCACAATTATTATTGGCCCAAAGCAAGATGGGACATTGAGAATTTTGTAGAAAGGTGTAGCATAGCACATGAGGGAACACCCACAAGTGGGAACATGGATCAGGACCTGGACACGCCACGGGGCAAAATTAGGCCTGATAATAAAAAGAGAAATAGATTTGATAAAGTGGACCAAATGGAATGGGAAGCCCCTTTTCACGGACAAGCTTCACTTAACTGTTTTACAATGGCCACTATGCGGAGAGTGCAAAAAGATGTCTTACCCCAGGATAAGCCGACAATCCCTCAATCGGACTTAAACAAACTGGAGGAAGAGGATGTAGAGAGGAAATCTCTCATCAAGAATTTTAAGTGGGGAGAAAGCCCCAAAAGAAAAATTGGTAGCGGTCGTTTTGTGAATGATAATTCTGGGAGGAAAAATCATCACTATAAAGCTTCGAGTGGAAGAGACCATACCGGTGCATGGACAAATAGGTCCACACAATTAAAGGTCCATATGTAGCTTTGTTAAGAACGTGGACTGATGAAAAGGCAGAGGAAAACATTACATCTTCATACCAATATGTGAATGAGCTGACCACTCGGTTAAAAACTGGCTGGAAACTTGCCAATGAAAATTTGAAACAAGCCAGGAAGAAACATGCTGCCTATTATAACAGGAAGGCGAAAGACAGAAATTTGGCTGTGGGAGAGAAGGTACTGCTTCTTTTGCCCGGGAGTCAGAATAAGTTACAAATTGGATGGCAGGGTCCATATACAGTTCTAGAGAAGGTGTCTAGAACAAATTATAAGATAGATAAGAAGGGGAAAGAAAAAATCTATCATGTGAATCTCCTGAAGAAATATTTGGAAAGAGAACATCAGGAAGAGACACACTTGTTGACCTTGTCCATCGCCATGGAGATGAAAAAGGAACCACTTTCATCATTTGAATATCCATTACACCCCTGTGAGACAGCAGCACAGGTGAAAATCAGTACACATTTAACGAAAACTCAGAAAGAGAGAGTGCAACAGGTTCTAAATAATCATGCAGAGGTGTTAACAGACCGACCAGGGCATACAAACCTATTGGAATATGATATGAAACTAATAGACTCCACACCTGTCTGTATGAAACCATATTCGATTCCGTTTGCTAAGGAAAAAGCTTTGAAGGAAGAGATAGACTATCTGTTGAAGGAAGGAATTATTTCGCACAGTGAGTCTTCGTATAGTTCCGGTGTTGTACTCTTAAGGAAGCCCTCTGGAGAACATAGACTCTGTATAGATTACAGGAGACTGAATGCTATTACAGAAGGACAGGTGGATCCATTGCCGGATACAAATCAGCTGTTTGCCAGACTAAATAAAGCTAAATATTTCTCAAAAGTGGATCTGAGTAAAGGATACTATCAGATTCCAGTAAAGCCTGAGGTTAGACCATACCTAGCTTTTAGTACCTCAGAAGGACACTATGAGTTTAATAGATTGCCATTTGGATTGAAGAATGCGCCTAGTGTCTTCTCTAGAATGATGAGAAAATTATTGGATCCTCTGAATAATCCCTGTATAACAAATTTTATGGATGATATCCTTATAGCAACAGAAACATTTGAGGAACACATTGACTCTCTGAACATGCTGTTTGATCGACTTAGGGAGGCAAATTTAACAGCCCGACCAACCAAATGTTGCGTTGGATGTAAAGAATTGGAATTTTTGGGACACACAGTTTATCAGGGAAACATGACCCCTGACCCAAAGAATTTAGAGAAACTACAGAAAGCCCCGAGACCACAAACCAAGAAGGACGTGAGATCCTTTGTCTCATTATGTGGTTTCTACCAGAAGTATATCAAAAACTTTAATTCCATATGTGCACCTTTAACGGAATTGACACGTAAAGGACTTCCAGATCGCATTACATGGACACCACAATGTGAAATGACTTACCAAGAATTGAAGGAAAAGCTCACAAGTAAACCCATTTTGAAATTACCTGACTTAAGTCAAGAATTCATAGTAAGGACGGATGCAAGTAATATTGGGCTAGGTGCAACTTTACTACAGAAATCAGATGCATTGGATGGGGAATTAAGCCCAGTGGCATATGCTAGCAGAAAGTTGAATAAAGCTGAAATCAACTACTCAACTAGCGAAAAAGAATGTCTTGCAGTAATATGGGCAATAAAGAAATTCAATATTTATCTATATGGGAAGGCATTTAAGTTGCAAACTGACCACAAACCTTTATCGTTTTTAGCACAGGCTAAGCATGAGAACTCTAGGTTACTCCGATGGTCTTTGCTTCTGGCTCCATATAATTTTAGCATTGAATATATATCTGGAAAAACAAATCTGGGAGCGGATTTTTTAAGCCGCCATCCGTGTGATGAGAATCACCGTAAACCCCAGAAATAATAATAAATTTCTCTATGTGTATATAGAATAAAGGACTGACATATAATGTCTGTTTTAAGAGGGGAAGTGTCATGAAATATTCTAATCCACATATATAAATTATTAGGTAAATATGAAGCCTAACAAATAAAATTAATAAAGAGAAGAGCAATGGTAAAATGACAGTGCTGTCACAAAGAATGTACTCGAAATCCCCCTTGTTTTCTGCTTCGTCTGCAAATTGTAACGCTTTCACGTTGATAGTAAAGCTTACTGTATTATTACCCGCCTTCTTCAATGAAACGTGTGCTGTATTTCTTGGAAAAGCATTGAGACGTACTGCGTAATGACCTAAATTAACCCTAACATTAATTATACTGCGTTACCAAAACGAACGAACAGATGGACTAAAGGGATAAAAAGAGAAGGGAGAGGCAGAAAGCCGAACACTAAACCCGCTTCGCGCGATACACAATTACTACCATCACGCGTGTAAGTCTACATGCACTAATTTTTTTTCAGACGGACAGTGATAAAATACACTACCCTTTCCCAGAGTTAGGTTTATAAATCATAACAGACTCTTATTAGAAAAGACAACATTAGATGGGTTTACGTTTGAACACATAACAGTACCCAGACAGCACATCTTCTAAACAGGAGATAGAAGAAATTGCATATTTTGAACGCAGCCACGTAGCTCCTTTAAATTAGTATTTTTGGGTTCCTTAGGGTTTGCTGACAAATAATATGTAAAACGTTACGCAAATAGTCCAGGAATTAATAAATTATACCCAAAATAAAATATTGGGGGTGCCTGACAGCATAAAATCATTTCTGCTCATAAAATTTTTTTTATAACGTGTTTGAAAAAACCTTACGTTACATAAATAGCCTACCATGTAAACTCCAAATTGATTGGAGCGCAACAAATGAAAGCCTAACCACGATTGGTCGGGCTATAAATACTATCTTGGTTGTTGGGGGAGACGGGAAAAGATAACATTTTTTCAAACACTTGTCGAAACGTGGCTCATTGGCCAGTCTCGCTGATATACACACTTGGGAGCGTTAGTTCGAGACCACTAATTCAAATAAGCTTGATAAAGCGACAGTACGTTGAAGCCAGCTCACATTTTTGCTAAAATAAAAGCCTGGAACATAGGCAGAACGGAATTTGTGCCAGTTTGTGCCAGAATTCATTGCTAATCAACGTATCTGTGTTTATTTCCATGAAATTGTGGGACAGTGGTCTTGATGGTAGTGAGCAGCACCTGGTCAGAGATTTGCTGAATCCAGAGTCGGACAGCATACTCCTTGGTCTTTTTAGCTATCAGTGAGGTGTCTCCTGAGCCCAGAGGAGAATTCGAGCAGAGGAGTCCTTTCCTGCCGCCATCACTAAAGATAAGCAGAGTTGGCCAGCTGAGCTCAACATTATGTCCCCTCATCTTGAACTGATTTTTTAAAATTAACATTAAGAGGGGAATTTACTTGTCTTAAAATCAGGAACTGTGAACATCTACAATAATGGTCCCTAAAGACAAACTATTGAAGTCATGATGACAAATACCAACAGAGCTTGAACAAAACAAAACCAGTATTACCTCATTTTACCACTACACAATTGACACACATAGAACATTGGTAATAATATATGTCACTACAATATTCATATTAAATACATTCTGTACATAACTTGTAATTTAAATTGATTGTGATTCCTGGTTCCCTTGTAGTTGAATCAGGACACATATTCATTCATGCCAGTAATGAATACATATTGTTATTTGAAACGTTACTAGTGACTTCTTTAAGATATTCTCATAGAGTGTTATATGTATGTGAGTGTCACAGTGTTGTTAAGAGTAGTGGATTAAATTAAATTGTTTATCTGTCTGTTGTTGTGACTTACACTTCACCATACACATACCCTAGACACATAACGTAGCATCACACTATTCCAGAATAATTCTGACTGAGATATATAGATATAGATACCTTCACAGCTGATCTCAGTCAGTACACTAAGTCCCCTATAAATATTTATAACATCCCACTTCACCACACCTCCATCCATCCTTGTATGTCTCACGGAAACTGAAACCGCCAGAGGTGAAATACTCCACTGTCGACCGCGAATTATTGGCAGTTGTATGGGCGATAACAAAGTTGGAGAAATTTCTGCTGGGAGCCCCATTCGTGGTCCAGACAGATCAGAAAGCCGTAGCATCACTACGACGGGCGAATCATAAAAGTCCAAAGCTCACCAGATTCGCTATTCTCCTTCAGCCGTTTGATTTCTCCATCGAGTACATTACAGGATCAGAGAACGTCTTGGCAGATACTCTCTCTAGAAACCCTTCTGATGTCGAGTCATGAACAATCATAACATCGCAGAAACTTACCCAAAAGACATAGCACTATCGTTGCTTTTCGACATAGAAAGGAACCATTGCCTACAATACACGTATCTGCTCACTAAAGACATGTTATATACGAAATGAATGAAATCAAGTGACACTATGTTCGTATTTACGCCAGGACTTTGCTTGGTGTCCATTCATGATAAAACTATTTGAAACAATTTCGTGAATCAAGTGAAAATAATTGAAATTCTATCGAACTAATTTAGTATGTGACATGAACTATTGTCAAGAACGTCGATACTTATGAATTGGAACACTTAAACATTTTTTCTAATCGGAATTCACAAGGATCAAGCCTACGGATGGATCATCATATCCAACGTTAATTAATTTTAATTAAGTCGTTGAAATAATGGAAATTAAAATGAAATGTGAGATAAATATGAAAAAAGTGAAATGAAATTTGGAAAAAAATGAAAGAAAGAAAAAAAAAAAAACCTAAGATGATTCTTAGATAATATTATTGGATGTAACTATTATATTATATAGTTAATAATTATGTTGACACATTATATACTACTTTATTATTTAATTAGTTAATTTAGATAGGTATTAACAACTTAACACTAAACTTAATTAATGTACAACACACATAACTAAGTTAAATTTATACATTATTTTCTTTCTCTACTTTATTTCTCATTTATTTTTATTTCTCTCTTTAACATCTTCTTTCATTTTTCCTGCATTAGATTTTCAACAACTTTATTCTTATTACACACTCAGTATAATTAATTAGTTTAATTTTAACTCTTTAGATTAGTTTGACGTGACATTTCATTGCGACATATTTTAAGTTAATTAATTAATTAGATATCAACATTAGACATTCTCTTTTAGTTCATATAAAATTTATGTATAACATTTATGTATAATATGATCATTAATATATTAGATGACTGTTAGTTAGTCGACATGACCACGACACTGTTCTAGACAGAACATCGTAGGCCATATGTCGCATTTTTGTTAAATTTTTGATATTATTCATTCAGATAGGTTTTTGAAAAAAAAAAAATCTATCGAATAGATTTTTTTTCCCCCGGTGGACAGGGAATTGTTACGGTAGTTTAATTGGCATTGTCTGCTAGAGGTTAGCAGCATGCGATTTTAGGGGTTACAACGTTTAATGTAATGTAAAAATATTATTAGCCTATTGAACGCTGTGACGTTTCAGCGTTGGTAGTCACGCACCGTGACCAAGAGACGGGACCCTTTCTTGAATGACCGTCGAACTGAGAAGACGTGTCCTTGTAGTCTTATAGTGTCGGGCATGGAGTGCCACATAGTTATATTGTATTTTATTATGGACATGGGTCAGTCCACTGTTATGATGAAGAAAGATGAATGTTACAGGTTAGTAATTGACTAAACCTAGTCGAGATGAATTAACAGTCCGTTTTAGTTATATTAGTGCCAGACGAATAATCTCACTGTCGGTCGTTGGGATCACCAACCACGCGTGCATATAGTTATGTCGTTCTGCCTACAGTAATTCAGATTTACGGGACAAAGGACTGATATGCAAAGATAGCTAATTCAATATAAAATTCTAAATTATATATGTGATGTATTCATGATCAACGTATGATGTCTGAAAATGTGTAATAAATCGTTTGGACTCAAAAGGGACTTATCACATTCATTGAGATTGACTAGTTCCAACAGTTGTGATAGTCACAAGATTATACACCCATCTTCGCGTAATACACCATCAAGCACGATACAGAAATAAAATGAACGAATTGATGCACTGGCCAATGGAAGCGGAAGCTTCCTTCGTTCAATGAAAATCTTCAACGGTCACACAGTTAAACAGAGGAGGTTTAGCAACAGTGGTGACATTATATATATATATAATAAGAGAAGAAACACAACACTAACCAACCAACCTCCTCGCAACAAATCCCAAACTAAACCCTAACCTAAATCCTAACCCTAATGACGTGGGTGACTTATTTGAATGATATAGAAAACACGTCCCACTCTTCTTCATTTCAACCGCCTTAGGATTCCTTAATCTAACCTTAGCCTTTATTACATGCGTGGAGGCATATCTCGAGTCATCCTTATTTGACAGCCAGCTAGGCACAATGCTTTAGTATTTGGATATGGATGTAACATCTGTCTGCATTCTTGAAACCATCCCTACTCTTCCAAGGATTCTCTCTGTGGTGAAACATGTTAAGAACCCAGTATTGCACTTTACGCTTGTAGAATTATTTGAGCCTCAGACGTAACTCTGGCTTTTACCTGGTTGGCTGCATGCAAGAGGATCTCACTATGAACCCATGGTAGGCAAGGGGAGCTGACAAGTGGCTCTATGTAGGACGTGACGATTCCTTCGGAGAGCCTAGAACCAAAGCACAGCATATTAGATCTGAATAGTTGATCATCCTTGAATGGCGGGGAATACTCATTATGGGACGCACTTCTTCCTACTCGCTTGGAACCAGATGTGTGATCCTTTAAATGCAAGCCAAGCTGGAGAAACAGGAGCTCATGACTTCAACTCAACACGTTTCGGAATGGCAGAACAGCCTCAGGAAAAGCCTAAATCTAAGGTCTTGTAAAAACCATTACTCTACATCACTGGCAAACTGTAATCAGTGTGAGGATCATCGTTACCCCCCTGTTGTCATTAGTGTCATTCTGTTCAATAAGAACTGCTAAATACAGAAGATATTTATCAGCTGTCGCTTTGTTTGCTTTCAGATGTATCATGATTCCTTTCAATGTATTAGTTTTAAAAAGCAAGGGAGCAATGCACGTCAGCATAACTTCGAGCCTTTTCATAATTTATATCACAACTGTTTTGATCCAGAAATCGTTACGCCTGTGAGAGCGTGTATAGAGACAAAGCCATTTATCTAATTCTGCCCCGATCCTCACGCTCTGTCACTCCTTCTCCTTATCAATAATAGTCTCTGAAAGAAGCCATGAAAGATAAATCTAGGAGATTCATTCTCGCACAAGATGGTGGAATAGAGATCGAATATGAATGATCTTTCAATGCACACTGACATCCATGGTCAGGCATCTGAAAGGAAACATTTTACATTCCATTCAGATGTACTATGTTTTTGTTTACAAATACGACATTTCATTTTGGATGTTTGATGTTTTCTTTCAGATATTCAGTGTTTCCTTTTGTAATTAATTGAGTATTGATTTCCACTTTTTTAGAATAACCAAGGCTGCCACTCAAGTTCTAGAGATAAACCCAGATTTTCTTCTAAAAAAGACACAGAAATACCCAGATTATTTTATGCCTCAAATACACGGGATAGACGATGCTTACACAATCTTTTAGTGCAACTTTAGCACAAATAAGCTGTGTGCTACCAATTTTTATTTATTTCTTCATTTTTATTTTATTTTTTATTACCAAAAATTCACAATTATATAAAAATGATTTTATTAACACCCATACATGAACTCTTGAAAATGAGATATTTTAACAGTAACCTACTTACAGTAGTTACATTAACAAAATGTTCCTCAAATCAAATATAAAATGTTAGTTGTAACTTATTACTGTTAAAAATTGTCACTTGTCAGCGACTCGGCATCCATGTCGACAACTTCTCCTTCGCCAAGATCATATGCATGAATTGACAACGTGGAATCTTGATTGTGGAGTTCCAAAATCTTTGCATATCTCTGCCGACAACGTCCTTCGTGCACATCTTCAACCACGCATTTACTAGGATTAAACTTATGACAAACTCCATCTTTGGCAATTGCTTGCTTGGATAGTATTCGATTGGAAACTGTTTCACACAAAAGCTTGTTGGTTTGTTTAGTTTTAACTAAGTTAACCTTCGAAAAAACTCTTTCGACGCATGCTGAGGAGTGAGGTGGCGTGTGTGTCGTCATACTGCTACAACTACCTAGCGTACCTTCATCATCGCTCATTTTATAATCGTATAATAACAAAACAAAAAACAAACAATATGCTGTTTATATGCTTAAGTCTAAAATTTAAAAAGAATACTTTAAAACACACCGCAAAAATGACTGAGTATTGTAGATGACAGCCATTAACAGAATAACAGGAAATAGATAGCTGATGTAAACGAGTAAAAAAACGTCATTGATGTAGTTAAAAACAAGAATTAAATTTAAGTGGAATAAAAAATATAAATATATAGCACATAATGTTTTACATTTAATTATAATATAAATATAATGTATAATGCTCAGTGCACAGAATATACATACATTGTAAATGCCAATTGTCACATATACCCAGATTAATGCAGATTTGGGAAAAAAATACACACATACCCAGACGAAAGCCATAAAACCCAGATCTAGTTTTAAAAAAATACCCAGCTGTGGCAATACTGAGAATAACCAATACTAGGGGAGGTTATGCTGTACGCTTGTCAGTCATGTATCGTCATGAATAAATGTGAAAATTGTTAACGCTTCGTTCTGTGGTATGAAAATTGTATTACAGTTGACATCACAGAAAATAACACCTTTCACATGTAAGAAGTTTATTTTCAAATGTACGATGCTTCGTTTCAGTGATACCCCTGAATACTTCGCTCTAGATATATAATGTTTCCATTCAGACGTGATGTTTCCTTTAAAATGTGTAATTTTATTTTTAGATGTGCGATGTTGCCTTTCATGTGTTTGATGTTTCCTTTTAGATAGTTGTTTCATTTGAGATGTATGATTATTTTTTCACATTGTGATGTTTTTTTCAGATGTACGATGTTTTTATTTTTGTCAGTTGTGAGGTTTCCTTTCAAATGCATAATGTCTCCATTCAGACGTATAATGATGCTTTTTTGTGTTTTTCATATATATTATGTTTTCTTTCAGATGTATGATTTTTCCTTTTAGATGTGCGATGTTTCGTTTCAGATGTACATTGTTTACTATCAGATATCTAATGTTTCCTTTCAGATATATGTTGCAGATAGGGGAATGAATAATGAGAATCAGATATAGGAAAGTCTAGATAGAGTAGAAAAAGGGGATGCGCGAATAAGAGTGTCCATGAGAAAATAGGTGAACGGAAATCCAGTGAGGCACGCTTTCCAGCTAGAGTCAGAAGCGTGAGTTAAGAAGTGCAAATCGCACATACCCGAGAGAGACAAGGGTAGCCATGTTGAAGGCAATAGTCAAGTAGAATGTGTTTTGAAAATTCTCAGGGAAGGAGACTAGATTGGGTGGTGATTAACCCAACATATTTGACAATGAAAATTCTTGTCTAGGAAGGAAGAACAGTGGTGTGAGTTAGATTCTATTCAGAAGGGAAAAAGGTACGTAGGGTGAAATTTATTACATCTATACAGTAGTCCTATTCTTCATCTATAGAAGGGAAAAGAATAACCCCGGAGGCGTCCGGTATTACATAGATAACCTGAACACAGAACGACATGTAACAACAAACAAGGATTTGTTAGGAAGAAAAAACAGAGGTAGATACTGATAGCACCTGAAACAACCATTGATGGTTAAATGTTATAATGTGTAGTTACAATGCTGAACGAGAGTTGAGGAAGGAAGAGTGGTGGACCAAGATTGTAGAGGTCCAAGTAACAGCAGTGGTCCACATCAGTGTAAATAAACTATTTTCAGTTGACTGTGGCGTTTCCCCGATTATATAGATCTTTTTGACGTCGTGCTCGCCAGGCCCCCTGGCGTGTGATGTCCTGATCAGGCCGATGTGTACCCACGTGAAGTTTTAACGTGTCCTTACAACGTGTATGAGTCCAGTCACTAGATAACACCCGACCATGGTGTTTGTTACTGAGCTGCGCATGAAAGTCGGTACTGGCCTATTCCAGTGACATTTTGTCTACATTAAATGATTTGGCGTGATGTGCTGTGCAAACCTGATGTCGACGCATGTCTTCACACACCTTTAAAGAATTGGTGCCGAGACCAACTTCAAGAAGTATTGACAGCTACGCAGAGAGGCATTGATGGTACACAACAACAAACAGTAAGCTACAGCAAGAAACAAAATAACGTCAACAATAGACACAGAATCAAGAGACAGAACAACGTCAACAGCAAACAGTGCAACAAGAAACAAAATAACGTCAACAATAGGCACAGAATCATAAACAGAACAACGTCAACAACAAACAGTACAGCAAGAAACAGAAGAATGTCAGCAAGAAACAGAACGACTTCGAGTACCAACATTGTGGACAGCTTAACGTGTTGACATCGAGAATCACCAGACCGAATCACAAGCAAGGCAAGGTACGAAACATTTTTTCTCTCCATCCATCTGTTTGAAAAGGTCATCGCAGCTGTACGTCGTCACCAGTCAAGCAAGAATACGTGTGAACTCCTGTAACGTACTGTGTAGTACAAAAGTACCTGGAGCACAGCGGTTAGGAAGGTGTAGCACAACTACGTGTTACAAGTGGACATTAGGAAACAAGAGCGCTCCAACGAAGAATCAACACAACTAGTTAAGGTATAGATACTGTAGGTATCATGTTAGTTAGAGATAGTAGTTACGGATATAAGTGATACGGTGTAAAAGCATTAACACTACGATAATAGAAATTAATAGTTAAACAATGACAACACAGTTGTGTATTAACATTAAGTGCATATAATCTGTGTAACAGAATCATTCTTTTGCAGTGCCCACCCTCCCCCCAACAACTAATATGAAATTTCTTTTGGTTGCAGGTACAAGACAGTTTGAAGATATATATATTTATTTTTTTGTTCTTTTTATTGTACCTGATTAGTTAGTATTAGAAATAAGTAACTATTTTTCAGATTTTATGATGGCACAGAGCGAACAGACACATTACGACAGGCAAGACCGTCAGACACTGGACTTGGTAAAAGCGATTAGTGACACATTAGCCAAGGTTGACAACAGTGCCAGATATACAAACATAAAAGGTAATGTTGACATATTTACAGGTGACCCATGCGCATGCCGTAAGTGGCTTACAGACATTAATAAGTATGCGATGTCAATAAACGCAGATGAATTTGAGAAAGTGAAAATTGCGATTTTTTCGTCTGCTAGTATGGTCACAGATTTTATGAGAAGGCGACTAGACACATTACTCAATGAAAGAGATCTTCAATCAGAGTATAAATCATACGATACGAAGGGGGTAGGACATTGTCACACTTGTGATAGAGAACCGCAAATACATGGAATAGGAATGGCACAGGAAGGATGTTATCGCCAACACCACAGAGCGTGGGACATTAATAAAGAACCAGCGACACAAAACAAATGCCACATAAGATATGAAAACAGGAAGGAACAAGACAACAAGTGGGAAAGGTGTCATCAAAATACACAATATAGGCAATGTAGAGAAAATAATGACAAAAACAAAATCCTAGAAACAGCTGCTGTACGGGCACACTGGAACAGTCTCACTAAAAAACATTGTCGCATTGCAGTGATAAATTTTATCAAGGAAATAAAACAAGGAAAGATATGGGAAATAAATAATGTTACGAGTGACCAACAAACATGTATAATAACAACACAAGATGAACTAAGAGCACATATAAAGCCGGTAAAACAGTGGAGAAAAACCTTTAACAGACATCAACAGGGTGGTGATGTAAAAACAAATAGGACGCAATTGACCCCTATGAATAATAATCAACCTAGGACAATAACACAAGAACCAGAGGCGAATAAAACAAAGATGATTAGTACCGGAACACAAACGGAGATAGATACTGTAGCGTCACACTTGGGGCCAGCACAAAATGATAAAGACTTCATGAGAGGAAAGGAAACATGGTCGCATGTATTAGACAATACGAGAAAATCTAAAATACCACTCAGTATAAAAGGGACGACCCGACAAACGGCTAAAGAAGCAGCAGTACCACAGCATAGGGATAACACCGAGGTAAAAAATAAGAAGGATGAACCGATACAGATATTACTGCAAGAGAAAGAAAGATCAGTGAAGGCGGACAATAGAACAGATAGGATAGAAGAAACGCAGGACACTGACGCATCGAACAAGCATATAAGAACAGCAGTAAGAAGGAATCCTAAGAAAACAGGTCCACAAGAAGTACAGGACATGGACACATCTTATAGGCGTACAAGAGCAGTACAGAAGACAAGACAGGAAGAAGTATATACAGTGCATGAAAAGTACCAGCTTGACATAGAATCAGAATCCGATTCGTCAAGTGGGGAAGATAGAGTTTTGGACTCCGACAAATATGCCCAAGGCTACAGGTCGGACGAGCTCGATCATACAACGGACGACAAAGGCAATAGAATTAATTGGCCGAAATATGAGAAAAGTGATCTTGGATGTATAAATCAGATAAAGACGAAGAAAATTATCAAAATGGCCATACCAAGTGTAAATGAGATAAGGAAGGCAATAAAAAGTACCCTAAGAGGAGACGATCTCAACACCTTGACAACAAGGGAGGTGCGGAAATTGCTGGAAGTAAAGTTTGATACAGACTTATCAAAAAGGCAAAAAGAAGTTCACAAACTTGGGATCGAAATATTGAATGGAGAGGAATATGTGGAGGACACATAGAATAAAGATTACAAAGAAGAGGATAGATCGACCAGGAGGAAAAGTCGACAGACGGTTAATGAAGCAGAATATAGCAGTAGACGGAGGTGGTCTTCAGAATCGGTGTCGACTGACTCAGACAGTGTAGTGTCTGAGGAGAGTGACGGTTATCACAGACACAAAAGGACTTATAGAAGAGGAGAGAATAGTAGAAGAATTAAGGGAGTAAATATAGAAATAGGAGTAGAGAACGGGAGTACCCAGTATACAACCTAGATAAAATACTTGCGGACAGGGCAGAAACATGGAGACGATATGAATAGACAATCAGTCAGACTAGATGGAGGGATTTGTCAGAAGCAGATAAACGATGGAAGGAGAGATATAAAAATGGCGGCGTTAGCTAAGTCGTGAGGAGACTTTTAGTGGAGTCATTCTCCACCGAACACAATGGAGAACCATAGAGAAATGGATAAGAGATGAGAGCCATGGAGAAATGACGGGAGTATTGAGAAGCCACAGGAAGGATGGTACAGACATATAGAAGGGAGTGTTCTAGAAGGAACGAATGTGGAAGTGAGAAGCCATGGAGAAAATGGCAAAAAAGAGATTTTTGCGGCAGTGGCCGAGTCTTGTGAAGACTTTGGAAAAAAAAAATCATATTTTTGTTCTCTCCGAAATACGAGAAAATAAGAGAAGAAATAAAAAGAGGAAATTAAGAAATTCGAGGTAATCGAGAGGTCATAGGGAGAATGACATGAATATATGTAGAGGTTCTAAGAAGGAATGAAGAGAAGAGAAGTGTGATAAGAATGTTCCAGGGAGGGAACGAAAAACATATAAAAACGTTAAGTGCGGCGTTTGCCAGACTACGAATGAGAGTCTATGGAGGGTAACCCTCACCGAACATACACGGAAGACATTTAGACACGGGGAGACAGTGTTGTAGAGAAGGAAAGAAAAGGAGGTAGCACAAAGAGAGGTTCCAGAGAGGGAACGGACATGAGAAGCCATAAGAAAGGGACAAAGAAGAAAAGAGAAGTGAGAAGGCACAGGAACATGATACAGACAAGAGTACTGAAGAATGACAGTGTGAAAAAGAAGAAATATGGAGAAACCATGAAACAAAGTGATAAGGAGTGGACGTAAAAATAGAGTAACGAGAGATAGACATAAGTAGAAAAAGAAGTCAAGTGACAGGTCAGCAGCAGAAAAACACGCAAATAAGCAAAAGCGACAAAATGGTTTAAGATAGGTAGACCCAAGAAGTTGCAAATATTTCCGCGTAGTAGACGAAGGACGGAAGTCTAGTTAGAAAAGGGTGGACAGGAGGATGGCAATTCAGTGTTGCCATGATAGTTAAATGGCTCACGCCATTATAAACTATTTATATACAAAGACACGACAGAAGACATGTTTGGCTTTATACGAGAGAAGGAAAGGGCCAAACAATTCACACCAGGTGTGTGGTGACGGAAAATAATGCAATATGATGGATTTACGAGTACATGTATGGCAATAGGAGTGACTGGATGAGTAAAAGGAAATACACTTTGTATGGATATATACAGAGTGGGCAGAATGTGAGAGCGAAAGACAAGGGGAAGAACAGTCATAAATGTAAAAAGGAATTAAAGGTCACTTAAGAAAAGTGATGGGAAAAGAGTAATTCCTCAGTTTTGGTATGATAATATGTTGTAACATAAGAAAATAATGACATGTTAAGTGATATGGAAAAAAAAAATGAAGACCACTTAGGAAGTGGAATATATAACATGTCAAAAGTATGTATATAAAATCATGTAACATGAGCAGATAGGAAAAAGGGAAGATAGTGTTCGTAAATCGGAGGTAAAAATTTCTCCCAGGGACAGACAGGTGGACGGCATTAGAATGAGACTACGACGACTGAATGGCTTACGCAGACATGTCGATGACTGAATGGCTCATGTAGACATGTAAAGTGTACATAATAAGGCAGGACACAGAGCAGGTTCTGAGTATAGTGAAGTAAAGGTAAAAGAAAACCACACCAGGTGTGTGATACATTAAAATTGTTAGCAAAAGTGTGTGCGTGTGAGATAGCAGAAGTGAAAGAGTGATTGTCAGAAACTAAACTTGGTCGATTGTGGATGAAAGAACTGGAGACATGAATTGTTCTTCATTAGGAGTATGACAGGGAAGGAGATGTTGATGAATGTATTTATTGCTAAAAGGACGGGACAAGAATGTTCCCAGTACAATAATAATTATGTTGTGTAAAAAAGAAATTGTCCATTGGAGAGATCGAAATTAGTCATGTGTTGAACAAGGGTTTAACAGCACATTGCTAAGGGTTTTTGTATATAAGAAAAATACAATAGTGTTGGTACAATCATGGAAATATATTTTTTCTCTAACGGATAAATAATTTATTTTGGAGGGATAAGGAGATAGATGTGGCAGATAAGGGAACGAATAATGAGAATCAGATATAGGAAAGTCTAGATAGAGTAGAAAAAGGGGATGCGCGAATAAGAGTGTCCAGAGAAAATAGGTGAACGGAAATCCAGTGAGGCACGCTTTCCAGCTAGAGTCAGAAGCGTGAGTTAAGAAGTGCAAATCGCACATACCCGAGAGAGACAAGGGTAGCCATGTTGAAGGCAATAGTCAAGTAGAATGTGTTTTGAAAATTCTCAGGGAAGGAGACTAGATTGGGTGATGATTAACCCAACATATTTGACAATGAAAATTCTTGTCTAGGAAGGAAGAACAGTGGTGTGAGTTAGATTCTATTCAGAAGGAAAAATGTACGTAGGGTGAAATTTATTACATCTATAAAGTAGTCCTATTCTTTATCTATAGAAGGGAAAAGAACAACCCCAAGGGCGTCCGGTATTACATAGATAACCTGAACACAGAACGACATGTAACAATAAACAAGGATTTGTTAGGAAGAAAAAACAGAAGTAGATACTGATAGCACCTGAACAACCATTGATGGTTAAATGTTATAATGTGTAGTTACAATGCTGAACGAGAGTTGAGGAAGGAAGAGTGACGGACCACGATTGTAGAGGTCCAAGTAACAGCAGCGGTCCACATCAGTGTAAATAAAATATTTTCAGTTGACTGTGGCGTTGACTAGTTATATGGAAGCTCTGTTTGGCGTTGTGTCATCGCTCGCTGTGTGTGTGACTGTTGTAATCATTCATCATGTCAATGCTAGCTACTGAAGCAAAGAACCTGTGCATGCAACGGCCATGTGAGGTAACCACCTGTTAGTGCAGGCGACCACACATTATAGAATTGATACAGCGACCACCGCTGCCACATGTATAATGTCTACTTTCAGATGTATAATGTCTCCTTTCAGATGTATAATGTCTCCTTTCAGATGTATAATGTCTCCTTTCAGATGTATAATGTCTCCTTTCAGATGTATAATGTCTCCTTTCAGATGTATAATGTCTCCTTTCAGGTGTATAATGTCTCCTTTCAGATGTATAATGTCTCCTTCCAGATGTATAATGTCTACTTTCATGTGTATAATGTCTCCTTTCAGATGTATAATGTCTCCTTTCAGATGTATAATGTCTCCTTTCAGATGTATAATGTCTCCTTTCAGATGTATAATGTCCCCTTTCAGATGTATAATGTCTCCTTTCATATAAATAATGTCTCCTTTCAGATGTATAATGTCTCATTTCAGATGTATTATGTCTCTTTTCAGATTATACGTCTGAATGGAGACCCAGGTGGGCCCGCCCCCTTCCCCTTTAGAGTGTAAAGGAGAATAATGGGCCGAAACACTTGTTCGACGGGGGGATAACGTCTGATGATCAGATTGCCTCCTGTTGTATCGCTCTGAATAGAGTTTCCTATCATAACTGCATGGTCAGACCAGTGACAATCGGGAAAAGACCGATGGACTTCTGAAAAGACAGATGACACTGGGAAAGACTAGAAACCGGCTAACCTGGTTAGCAACCCGTAAGCTGTATTCAATCGCTACACGACCCAAAAATGATAGATACCCCCAGGATTCACAGAAAAGGGGGGGGGGGAATATGATGAATCCACAGGCTCTTCATTGGAATAGACCAGACCCGTTACACGGACTTGGAGCTCTGAACAACGGCTGGAATTTCCATGTGCCTGTGGTAGGAAATTCTCAACTCAGAGAGGAATGAGAATCCACAGAACGAAAAAAGGGTGTGGGGGTTCATCAGGGGGAGATCAACAGCGCTCTGTCTCGACGGATAAGACGTTAGAAGAACGCAGCCAGGAGTCAATCCACAGTGCTGAGAACATTCAAGTTGATCTGCCTGATGATGATGTTACACACTTCTTGGACGGGAAGAGAGATGCAATCAAGTTTCCACCGGCCAGTGCAAAAGGGCTTTGGGAACAGCTGGACGAAGCCTTGTCAAAAGAGTTGGATAACAACCTGAAGCAGATAACTTTGAAGAAGAACATGGAAATCTTCGGCGACATAATATACAGTTGACATTCAAAAATCCGGCAACCTCCGGACCTGAGGAGTGCCGGATTGTTGAAAATGCCGGATTTTTTATGGTTATGTATGCTGTATATTGCTGCATTTTTAACAGAAAATGACTACCTGTACAGTCCTTTAAGGAAAGAAAATTAAAAACTAAATGAAAAGCAACGCACGATGTTTACGTTTTGCGCCACTTCTTTTATTTGCTGAATCCATAATGGGGCTATACAGCAGCAAATAAATGATAAAATGAGAAGGAATGAGCAGGAATGCCTGTTAACACGTGCAAGCAAGACCCAACAGCTGCATCAAAACATAAACGGCTCCAGAAAACAGTGGCGCGCCAACGCGGTAATTTACAAAATGTGCTCCGAAATCCACGCCGGAAATCTGAAGGAACCGGATTATCGATGGCCGGATTTTTGAATGTCAACTGTATATATATATATATATATATATATATATATATATATATATATATATATATATATATATATATATATATATATATATATATATATATAAGCAGAGGAAAATTGTTTTATATATATATATATACGAGGGGCGTTCAGAAAGTAATGCACCACATCGTTTTTCTCAGCTAATTATGAAGATAGAAGCATGAAATTTTGCACACTTCAAATATGGCATGTGCCAATTGTGTGCACCAAATAGCACTGCAACCGACCAAATAATACGGCTGCCCTAAACCGTTGAAATGGAGCGTGTTAGCAACTTGCGTTATAAACAGCGAATTGTGATAGAATTTCTCGTTGCAGAGAAGGAAACTGTTGTGAATATTCACAAGCGTCTATGTGATGTGTATGGAAGTTTTGCAGTCGACAGGTATACAGTCAGCAGCTGGGTTCAGAGAATCAAAAAATCAGGAAGTGGAGATACGGAGCTGCTTGATCGGCCGCGCTGTACACGTCCTGCCACAGCCACCACCGCAGAAATGTTGAAATTCGCTGAGGGCATTATTCTTACTGATAGGTGAATCACTGCTCAACAATTGGCCTTACAGCTGTCAGTCAGCATTGGTAGTGCAAATGCAGTTATAAAAACTCTCGGATTTTCTAAGGTTTGCGCAAGATGGGTTCCTCGAAGTCTAACACATGACCACCGATTGCAAAGGAAAGCAATTTCTTCTGAATTGTTGGAGCGTTTCAATGCTGATGGAAGAACTTTTAGGCTAAGATCGTTACAGGTGACGAAACCTGGGCACATCATTTTGAACCTGAGACAAAAAGACAGTCAATGGAGTGGCATCATCCGCAATCACCAAGAAGAAAGAAATTCAAGATAATTCCTTCAGCTTGAAAGGTCATGATCACTGTCTTTTGGGACATTGAAGGTGTGATTCTTGTGGACGTTATGCCAAGAGGAGAGACAATCAATTCGCAAGCTTACATTAAGACATTGAAAAAACTCAATCAACGTTTTCGCAGAGTTCGGCCGCACAAGAATCCAGCAGACCTGCTTCTCCTTCACGACAATGCGCGCCCTCACACAAGTCTGGCAACACGGGAAGCAATCACTAAATTGGGTTGGACTGTACTACCCCATCCACCCTATTGTCCCGATTTGGCACCCTCTGATTTTCATCTATTTGGTCCACTTAAAGATGCACTCCGTGGGACAAGGTTTGAAGATGATGAAGGAGTGATTCATGCAGCGAAGAAATGGCTACATGATCAAGACAAAATCTATTACGGGCTAGGAATACATGCACTTGTTTCGCGCTGGCATAAAGCCGTACAAGTTGATGGGGATTATGTTGAATAATACCGATGTTTACATGACATATCCATGTATGTTGTGTATAAATTTCATGTTTTTTTGAATAAACAGCTCCTGAGAAAAACGATGTGGTGCATCTATATATATATATATATATATATATATATATATATATATATATATATATATATATATATATATATATATATATATATATATATATATATATATATATATATATATATATATATATATATATATATATATATATATATATATATATATATATATAGATAATGTCAGTGTTCAGTGCCTAAATTGGCCCCAGTCCATCCTCGACAAACAGAATTAATATGGCGGACGCCAACGTTGGTGGTTTATTTCTGGATGGACTTCTTCTTCTGCGTTCAGTTTGTAGTCATGCTAAATCTGCAGGCCTGTCGCCAGGACGAAGTCCACAGTCTTTACCAGGTCGGCGCGGCAGCCCCATAGCTTCTGTTGGAGCTCAGCACCCCTTGGCCAGGTCGCACGTCGCGGTTCATCGTGGGTTGGACAGTTCTGGAGAATGTGTTCTGGGGTCTGGATTCCTGTTCCGCATGGGCATTCATTTGTGTGGGATATCTTGAGGCGATAGAGATGCCCTAGTAATCTGTAGTGGCCGGTTCTCAGGCGGAACATTGTGGTCTGTTGGTATCTATTTAGATGGTGTATTGGGTCATCTCTGCTGTACATATCCCCTTCCTCTTTCCACTGATTTTTGTACTTGTTGTGGATTATGGTTTTTGCTTCCCGATACGGCAATGGATGGCTGTATTGTTCCATTTTACTGCCACTTCTTGATAGAGCATCTGCTTTCTCATTACCAGCAATTCCACAATGGGAGGGTAACCACTGAAGGGCAATGGTTGGTGACCTTTGGATGATGTTAAGCTCAGATCTGATCTCATTCATCATGTTATCATTTCTGGTGTTTTGTATTGATTCCTGTAATGATCTGCAGTCGGTGAAGATTACTGTCTTAGCTGGTGGTTGTTGTTCGGGTCTGGTGAAGATTTTCAGGGCTTGCAGTAGTGCCATAGCTTCTGTCCTGAAATTGGAGGAGATCTTTCCAGTTGGGAAGGCCTTTCGGATGATCTTTCCATTTAGGAATCTTATAAAAATGCCCCCACCACCGTTCTTTACTGCCCCCTCAGCGGATACATCTGTGTATGCGTGTGTCCACCCTTTCAGGTTGTACTTTTCTTCAATCATTTCTTGAGCCAAGGTTTTTAGTTGTTGCGGGGTCTGGTGGCCTTTCTTTTTTATTTCAGAGACTTCTGTGAAGATAGATATATTTCCATGGCAGTCGTCTGGCTCCTCATAGTCAATTAACATTTCAATCTCAGTAGGTTGTTTTGGGAGGAGGTCTTCATGGCATCGATGCAGATGTATAATGTCACTTCGAATGGTTAATGTAGAAAAACCGAGATTTTGGGGTTCACAGTAAGCAGAGGAAAAAAATACTTCCAGTATTGGGAAACATCTAGTTGCTAAATTGTTACAATTGATAAATGATGGTAAATCCTATAGGCTGGCTCTGTGGTGAGTGCCGATTTTGAAACAGCGTATTTTTCTGGATTTTTTTTTTTTTTTTCGTACGCCTGCTAATACTCGAGGCGAAATCTCAGGTTATTGTTAATGTCTAACCTGACATTGATTTTACGTGAGTATCCCTTTTCTTGTACAGAGACAGGTGTCCCTCGCCATTCAGGCAGATACTCGCCGATTTCGGAGGTACCCATTAGAGCTGGGTCGGCTCAGGAGCCGCCAATTCCTGGTCGATGACACTCCTTCAAATGTCCTCGCCAGGTTTCGAGTTAATCCAGTCCAATTCCCAATCGACGAAAAATCCTCAAATGCCGTCGCCCGGGTTTGATCCTGAATCACCCGGTCGCCAGAGCGGTGTTGTAACCACTACGCTAGCGCGGCTCCACTTTCTGGATAAATCCGCTAATACGACTGTCAAAGTCAGATAGTGTTATTATTTCTGCACAACCCCCGTGGGCTGATAAATTAGAAAAGAAAATATCTGGGTATTGATAAGTCCAGTTAAACTTACACGTTAAATGTTTCTGGTATATTTTTTGGCCAGTCCTGTTCACAAATGAACTTGGGGACGCATACGCCAAGAAAAGACAACATTAATCAATCAGTAAATGAAGAAAAAGACCGCTGGTCGCCCTTGATCAGGTCTGCGAGGAATAAAGAAACATTATGAAAAAAATGCTACTACGAGTATTATATCTCTACATATATGCACACGGACGGGGACAAGACGATCTCTTATCCACTTCGTCAGTCCTGATTAAATTTAAAAGGCACACAGTGTCTTTAGCCTATTCCTATCCGGTCAGCTTTCGCCAACGCGGCGTCTCTATGTCGGATCAAGATATGCGCCCTCCCCGCCCCTAGCTCGCGTTAACGATCAGCGTACAATGTCAATTATTATTTTATTATCCATACGCGCACTTACATAAATATTGCCTGTCGTTAATGGCTATTAGATTGTCGGCGTCTGTTTGTTTAGTCGTATGATATTAAATAATAGTCTGTAAATACACAAAATGGAATAAACGTGAATTCTTTTCTGTCACTTATCAGTCGCTCCCAGTGTATACTCAGTCAACTAAACCATCTCTTGTTATGTGAGAAAGCGGGTGATGGAAATTACATTTTAACTGCACATCTGGTTAAAAAAAAGCTACGCGTTATTTTATTTCACTAGTTCTAACAGCTAGAAAATCACAGTGAATTATAATGGTAAAACGTAACACATTAAATCACGTAAATACTAATTTCTATTACCACAAATCAGAAATGAAACGATCCCCACGAAGTGCTATTAACACATCTTCCAAAATGGTTCTAGAATACGTCCTTAGGCTATCCAAAATTCTGAGCGACAACTGATAGCGGGTTTAAGAAACCACAGTTTATATATATTATTGTTTCTCTGATCTATAGATGACGCTACGTTTCACATTACCATGTAACACATTCCACTGAGCTTTGGACCTATAATCATTCCTTCAGCCGCATTGAGGATTGTGATGTATAATGGAAATATAGCCTACAGTATCTGACAGTCTTTCGGACCTCGTAAGCGTTCTATGTTTTGCCAGAAAAACCATGCATTTTTCTGCCTGCCTTACTCACCTTTTAATCCACGCCTCTTTTTCTGTTAGCACGGGCTAACGCAAAGTTTACAAATTTCCCGACCTGCCAGTCATAACAGGTAGCGAATTAGGTTTGTTTACCTAGTTTCTCACGCGAGCTTATCTGTCAATCATGCGATGCCTGACAGACCGCACGTGAAGAAACCGAAGACCCTTTGAAGTTCGTACTCAGGAAAGCCGGGAATTTCCCGAGTGGCTTTGATGTCGAGTCGCGGGCCAAATCTTTGAGAACCCCGTTAGACGTGAGAATTCTTCTGATGTCGATTAGCAACGCTGAGACAGAGCGACCGTAAAACCTTTTATCTGGCATAGGGGGCACTGCTCATCATCCGACTTTCCCATCTCACAAGATTTGTAGCCGATGGCAGGAGATCATATTGACCTAATAATAAAGCTGAGCCTAAGAGGTGCCATATGCCACATATCATTCCATGTCACGGACCTCTGCAGGGATCCTTCCCATGTAGTCCATTGGCCTTGTTGGGCCTGCTGCACTACTTTTTGCAACCTCTTATCATTTTCAGCTCCTCGTATCTCCTGAACTACCATGTCTCTGCGCTCCCTGCTTGATGCCTTGGACCACCAGCGGATGTCTCCATGACCAAATCCCCGTCTATTCGTTTGTGTGTATCCGATTACCTCACTTAGCTTGAGCTACTCTTGGGCGGCATCAACAGCTTCTTCCACTCTCCACTTCCTTCCCGTTTTCAATGTGGGCTGAATGGACTTAACAACGTCATCTGCTGACTCGCGTAGCATCATTGCAAGCCTTGCCTTTCCAACTGTGTACTCTTCAACAACTGACTTGAAGGGAAGTAGATGTTTTGACTTTTTGCAGTACAATGCTACATCTTACAGACCTGGTGGTACCCCTAGCCATTTCCTCATGAACTTGTTGACCTTCTGCTCTATAGCTTCCACAGTATTGGTGCTTATTTCATATATAAGTAGTGGCCACAGCAACTTAGGTATCAACATGAACTGGAGGCACCACAGTTTGAATTTTCCTAGGAGTCTGCAATGATCTGTAGCCCTCTGCCTGTCATTTCTATTGTCTGTTGCACTGCCTTCGAGTCTTTTAATGAGGCATCGTACACCCTGCCAAGACTTTTAACAGGTTCCTCAATGACAATAGGGATTCTCTGGTTGGAAACCATGAAGATGACCTCTGCTATCTTCCCTTTCCTGACTGATAGGCCTCTCGACTTCTTGGGTTTGAAGCTCATTCTGCACCAGCTGACTAGTTCGTCCAGGCGTGCTAACATCCTCCGGGCCTGATGTTCATCTGATGTCAGAATTGTTGTATCATTCATGAATGCTTTGAGCGGTGGCATGTGACACATTCCACCGAGCTTTGGACCTATAGCCATTCCTTCAGCCGCATTGAGGATTACCTGCATGGCCATCACGACTAGTATCTGAGGGATGGTACATCCCATCGCAATTCCAACTTCAAGGCCAATCCACTTCGTTGTGTACTCTCTGGCTGAAAATCTGACAGAAAACCCTGCGAAATACAGCTTCAGCATTGCTGCAATCTCTTGTGGAACATGATACATTTCTAGGGCCTGCCACAACATCTGGTGTGGAACGGATCCATAAGCATTTGCTAGATCCAACCAGATTACATGGAGGTTTGTTCTGTCAGACTTTGCCTTTTGGATTGCTTCCCAGATCATTGTGGCATGCTCTAGACATCCTGGTGTACCTGGGATACCTCCTTTCTGAATGGTTGTGTCAATGTACCCATTTGCCAGGAGGTATGTATTGAGCCTTTTCGCCATCACTGAGAAGAATATCTTCCTTTCCACATTAAGTAGTGAGATTGGCCTAAACTGACTGATGTCTGTGGAATTTAGTTCCTTCGGGATGTAGACTCCGTTCGCCTTTCTCCATTCTTTGCTTACAAGCTGGGTTTTCCATGCATTCTTCAGTAAACGCAGAAGTCGTTTGAGCACCTCAGGGCATCTCTTATACACAACATATGGAACACCATTAGGTCCTGGAGCTGACTTGCACCGAGCTTTCTGGACAATGCTTTCTACCTCTTGCACCATTGGGGGCTTGGTGTTAAATTCAGCTCTCGGCTTACTCGGCCATTTAAGGCATGCCATGCTGCTGAGCGGCTCATCTTTGCTACCATCTGAATATGTCATTCTAAGGGGTTATTCCAGATCTTCTTTTTGGATGTTTAGCGTACCCGATCGTGGCTGCTCAAACAGTTCTTTGGCATACTTGAAGGGCTCCCTGAAGAATCTTTCCCTATCCCTTCGAGTCTTCCTTCTCTTCCTGCACAACCTTTCTGCTCTACAAAGGGCATTATGTTAGCCTTTCAGGTGCTCCCAAACCTGTCGTAACCCTTCCTTCTCTGTGGCAACTGCATTCTTGAACAGTTTTCGGGCATGCTTCTTCTGTTTCCTGATTTCATCTATTTTAATTTGTCTTCTACGTTTTCGCGGTGGGTTACTTTCCCTTGCCTCCCTGACTCCGAACACTTTGCGATAGGGCAGGTATATTATGTCGCCGAAGATTTCCATGTTCTTCTTCAAAGTTATCTGCTTCAGGTTGTTATCCAACTCTTTTGCCAAGGCTTCGTCCAGCTGTTCCCAAAGCCCCTTTGCACTGGCAGGTGGAAACTTGATTGCATCTCTCTTCCCGTCAAAGAAGTGTGTGAGATCATCATCAGGCAGATCAACTTGAATGTACTCAGCACTGTGGATTGACTCCTGGCTGCGTTCTTCTAACGTCTTACCCGTCGAGACAGAGCGCTGTTGATTTCCCTCTGATGAACTCCCACACCCCTTTTTGGTTCTGTGGATTTTCATTCTGATATATAATGTCTCCTTTCATATATGTATATATATATATATATATATATATATATATATATATATATATATATATATATATATATATATATATATATATATATTTATATATATATATATATATATGTATATATGTATATATATATATATATATATATATATATACATATATACATATATATATATATATATATATATATATTATACATATATACATATATACATATATATATATATATATATATATATGTATATATATATATATATATATATATATATATATATATATCTACAATATCTCCTTTCAGATATATAATGTCTCCTTTTACATATATATAATGTCTCCTTTCATATAAATAATGTCTCCTTTCAGATGTATAATGTCTACTTTCATATATAAAATGTCTCCTTTTAGATATACGCGTATAATGTCTCCTTTAAGATAAATAATGTCTCTTTTCGTATATATAATGTCTCCTTTCAAATATATATACACTGTTCAAATAAAGAAACGCAACATTATTGTAGTGGTCTTCTTCTTTGATCCTTAGCCGCCGACCGTCAAAGCAGTCAGTGGCCATCACGCCTAGTGGCGTCTTGTAGGGCAACAACAAATTGATTCCACTTTGCTCGGTCGGCGGCCATCCTTCGTACAGTGCCCCAACTCTGGTTCATTCTTTGCATCTCAGCCTCCACAGTCCTCCGCCAGGTTGTTTTTGGTCGGCCTCTCTTTCGTTTTCCTTCAGGGGTCCAAAGCATAGCTGTTCTTGTGATGGCATCGGGGTCTCTTCTGAGGACATGACCAACCCAGCTCCAGCGTCTGCCAGCTATGATGGTGTGCATGTCCTCTTGCTTGCTACGAGTAAGCAGATCTTGGTTAGTGATGGTATTCGGCCAAAAGATTCGTTGAATTTTTCTTAGGCATGTTGTGTGAAAAGAGGACAATTTCGACATTTCCTTCTCTGTAACTCTCCAGCATTCCGCACCATAGAGAAGCACAGAAAGCACACAGCTCTGATATAATCTTAATTTTGTGCTTGTGCTGTATTGGGAGGACTTCCAGATGTTGTTTAGGCTAAAGAAGGCTGTTCTTGCCTTATTCATTCTGATGTTGATGTCTTTGCCTGCCCCGCCGTCTGGTGTTACTATGCTTCCTAGGTATGTGAAGGTATCTGTCTGTACCAATTGCTGATTCCTTACTGATATGGGCTCAGGGTTGCTCACATTGAGCGTCATGACCTCAGACTTCTTTAAATTGATGTTCAAGCCCACCTGCTGGCTAAACTTATTAAGTCTATCCGTTTTTTCCTGGATGTGTTGATGTGAATGTGCTAGTAGTGCAATGTCATCTGCATATTCCAGATCTTCCAATGTAGAAAATGTAGTCCATCTTATTCCTCTTGGACTGCCCTCTGTTGTCTGGCGCATCACCCAGTCTATGACTGTTAAAAATAGAGTGGTTGATAAGGGGCATCCCTGTCGTACTCCTGTCTTCACCTCAAAGGTTAGGTTGCTCTGCCCAACACTACACGTAAAGTTGGCATAGAGGCTTTTTATGATTGACACTATGCAGCTTGGAATTCCATAAGCCCTCAGTATTTTCCATAAACTGTCCCTATGTATGCTGTCAAAAGCCTTTTCAAAATCAACGAAATTAATGTAAAGCTGTCTTTGCCATTCTGAGCACTGCTCTATAATGTTCCTGAGAGTGAATATATGATCTACACATCTTCTGTTCTTTCTAAATCCTGCTTGTTCTTTCCTCAGTTTGTGGTCTACT
This sequence comes from Oreohelix idahoensis, assembly GCA_024509875.1. NCBI lineage: Eukaryota > Metazoa > Mollusca > Gastropoda > Stylommatophora > Oreohelicidae > Oreohelix > Oreohelix idahoensis. The sequence goes on along the minus strand of JAMPIV010013523.1, from coordinate 888,877 downwards.
GCCTTTGAAATTCTCTGTATAATTATCCTGCCTAGTATTTTGCTGGGAACTGAGAGAAGAGTGATTCCTCTCCAATTATTGCAGTCTGCAAGATCTCCCTTCTTGGGCAATTTGACAATTATTCCTTTGTTCCACTCTGATGGTGTTGTCCCCGTTTTCCAGACTTGTGCAAATAGTGGTTCTAATAGTTCTGCTGCTAGCTCAGGGTCTGTCTTAAATAGCTCTGCATTTAAGTTATCATGGCCCGGAGCTTTGCCGTTCTTTAACCCTTTGATTGCTGTGATGATTTCTTCTTTTCGTGGAATGTCTGTATTCACATCTAGATCGTTTTCAGCCTCAGGAACATTCAATTGTGTCTCTGGTGGTTCCTTGTTCAGAGTTTCTCTGAAGTGCTCTGCCCATCTTGTTTCCTGTCCCTCTGCTGTCGTGATGAGATTTCCTTGCTTATCTCTTACTAATGTAATATTGTTTGCACCTCGTTTTCCGCTGATGAATTTAGTTATTTTGTATACTGTGCTTTGTTCATTTCTCAGTGCTGCCTCCTCTGCCTGTCTTGCAAGATCGTCTAGGAAATTCCTTTTGTTGGCTCGGGTTTGGCGTTTAACTTCCTTGTCCAGCTGACTGTACTGTTCGCTATATAGTTGCTTTAACCTGGGGGACTTCGCTTCTGTTTTCTTTCTTTTCATTTCCTTTCTCATCGTTATGGTGTTTAATGTTTCTGGTGTTATCCAGTCTTGCTTCTTCCTTTCCTGGAATCCCAAGCATGATTTGCTGCTTTCTTTGTATATTGTTGAAATGGTGTTGAAATTCTGGTCTATATCATCAGTCAATGTCTTTTCCTGACTTTTGGCAAATTGATATCGTTTCTTTATGTCGGCCGCAAAAGCTTTTCTGGTAAGGGAGTCCTTCAATTTGCTGATGTCAAACCTTTTCTGTGTAGTTACAGTTGGTCCAGCCCTTCTTAGTTTCACTTTCAGTTTTGCTACTACTAAATGGTGATCACTTCCCACATCTGCACCTCTTCTTACCTTCACATCTTGTAATGCATGTCTCCATCTACCGTTAACCATGATGTGGTCTATCTGGTTTCTGTCCCGACCATTTGGTGATTCCCATGTTAATTTGTGAATTTCTTTATGTGGGAAAAGTGTTCCTCCAATGACCAGGTTGTTAATGCTACAGAAACTTATTAGTTTATCCCCATTTTCGTTTGCTGTTCCGCTGCCGCATTTCCCCATTGTTCTTTCATTATATGTATTGTGTGTACCAACTTTCGCATTGAGGTCTCCCATTACTATAACAAGATCATATCTAGGTGTGTCTTCCATTTCTTTCTGCAGTTGTTGATAGAATTCATCCTTGACCTCCTCATCGCTATCATTCGTTGGTGCGTAGCATTGTATTATTGTAGTGTTGGTGAATCTCCCTCTCAATCTTAATCTTATCAGTCTGTTGTTGATGGGTTTCCATTCCAGTAATGTCCTTTCTATTCCTTTCTGTAGAATAATGGCTACGCCTTCATTGTGCTGTCCATCCTCTCTTCCAGAGTAAAGTACTGTTTCTCCTGTTGCTGTTTTAACTTTTCCTGCCCCTGTCCATCTGCTCTCGCTTATCCCTAGAATGTGTAACCTATAGTTTCTCATTTCTGCCGTGACCTGTCTTAGTTTACCTGTCTCGTACATTGTCCTGACATTCCAAAAACCTATTCTTGTATCCTGTTTTGTGGTCAGGACATCCGTTTTCATGTCAGTGGCTTCCTTTCGGCTTTCACCACTGACAGTCATACGAGCCACAGACTCCGAATGTCCATCCCGCAGCAAAGTTTTTCCATTTATTGTTGTTTCCGTAACGTGCGGTTTTTTTTACATAGACAGGGGTGTCAGCCCTATGCTAAAACCCCCAACCTGGAGGACCAGGGTACCAGCTTTTGTCTGACCCCTACCCACACAGACCAGTCCAGCTTGGTTGAACCTACCAGGAGTAAAACTCCCACTGGCATAGCTCTGGGGATTGATTTCCAAGCTACCACTGGAGGTATTGAGACAGACGGAAAATTATTATACTTATTGTAGTGGTAATGAACACCAAATTTCAAACCTGTACCAAAATTTTATTTTACGGAATTAATGTTTCAATCTTGGCATGAAGAAACTTTCAGACTTTAACAATGAAATGATGTTCATTACATTTGGTTTGGACTTTTATTCTTTGCGACTGAGGCCTCCGTTTCAGTAAGGTGTATGGCCTCCTCTGGCCTCTATCAGAGAACGACATCTCCTTGACATGGATCCGATTAGCCGTTGGATCTGTTGTTGTGGGATGGCTGACCACTCTTCCCGCAGTGCAAGAGACAACTGTCGGAGATTGGCTGGAGCCACGTCTCGCTGGCGGAGTCGTCTGTCGAGTTCATCCCATAAGTGTTCTATGGGGTTCATGTCTGATGACATGGCTGGCGACGGAATGGTCTGGACGTTGTTGTCAGCGAGGAACTGGGTGGTGAGTTGTGCCACATGAGGTCGAGCGTTATCCTGCTGAAAAATCGACCCTCGTGCAGCCAGAAGTGGAAGGACGTGAGGACGAAGGATTTCAGCGACGTATCGTTGGGCATTCAGGCGTCCTTCATTTTGCACCAGGTCACTTCTTCCCATGAAGTTGATCGCCCCCCACATCAGTACACCTCCACCACCATGTGGAGGAGCCTCGTCAACGCTGTTCTGGGCGTAGCGCTCATGGACTCTGCGGTAAACTCTTCTCCGTCTATCGTGTCGCTCGAGCACAAAAAATGATTCATCACTAAACCAAACCCGTCTCCAGTCATTCCCAACGGTCCATTGACGATGCTGGTTCGCCCACTGCAGTCGGTTCTGGCGATGCCGGTCCGTAAGAACAGGACCTCTGTAGGGTCTTCTAGCCCAAAGACCAGAGTCGTGCAGCCGGTTCCTGACCGTTTGATCTTAAATTCGACGAGCTGCTGACATTGACTGGACTGTGGAGGACGCAGATGCAAGTCGATTCCTGAGGTGACGCAGCCGTATGAAGCGGTCTTCGGCAGGAGTTGTGACTCTGGGTCTTCCACTGCGCGGCTGGTCTGCCACTGAGCCAGTTTCTTGACATCGCCTCCAAAGGCGACTAATGGTGCTTCTAACCACATTAAATTGTCTGGCCACTACACTTTGTGACTGTCCAGTCTGTAAACGTCCAATTATGATAAGTCGTTGTTCTGTAGTGAGATGAGCCATACTTGCGCATTGCATTTTCAACTGAATTTATTCGAGGAGCATCCATCTTTTATAGGCATTCAATAATATGGTCAGAGAGTTTTGTGTTCAGTAAGTTTCACGGGATTCTCATGAACCTGTCACGAGTTATTGTCAAAACTGTTGTTTTGACCTTGACCTCTTTCATGACCTCACGAATCATGAGGTGAGTACAATTCAGGTAACCACGAGAAGTTAATGACCAGGTGGACACAGTCGATAGGTTGGCTGATGTCCAATCAGCGAATATCTTTTATAAAAGTAACACCAAAAAAGTTGCGTTTCTTTTTTTGAAATGTATATAATGCTTCCTTTCATATATATAATGTATCTTTCAGATGTATAATGTCTCCTGTCAGATGTATAATGTCTCTTTCAAATGTAATGTATCCTTTCAGATCTACAATGTCTCCTGTCAAATGTATGATGTTTCCTTTTAGACACATGATGTTTCCTTATAGATATATGTTTCCTTTCAGATTTATTACGTCTCTCCTCAGATTTAGGAGGTCTCCTTTCAGATGTACGATGTTGTCTTTCAGATGTTTGTTGTTTCCTATCGGATATAAAATGTTTTCTTCTAGATGTATAATGTTTCCTTTCAGATGTATAACGTTTCCTTTTTATATTTATATTGTTACTGCTAGATATGGTTTTTGTTTTTTTTACATACATGATGTTTCCTCCCAGGTTTATATTGCTTCCTTTCAAATGTCGGACTAGGGATGTCAATGTACACTATGTCACTGCATTGACAGAACATTCTTATTTCGATCTCTATTCTCTCATTTTGTGGGAGCATGGATCTCCCAGATTTAGCTTTCATGACTTCATTCAGCAAAACTGTTATTGACATGGAAAAGGGTGACAGAGCGAGAGGGTCGGAGCAGAATTAGATAAATGGCTTTGTCTCTATCCACGCTCTCACAGTCGTTACGATTTCTGGATAACAAAAATTGTGATATAAATTTAGAGTAGGCTCGAGGTTATGCTGACATTTATTTCCTCCGTTTCTTGTTTATTTATTTTTTAAGCCGGAGATTTCTCTGCAGAACAGAGCTACACATGTTGATGTCCGAATTCTATTTCTTAGCACTGCGCTAATGTTGATGAGCTCACGTTAGAGCTAATTTACCTCGACGCACGCCAAACATTTTAAGACAAAGGCCTTGATTTATGGACCCTTCCAACGATCTCCATGCTAGCTTTGTTCGCTCGAATAGGGTAACTTTGCAGAGGTTTGCTCTTTGCGCTCGGAAATGGAATTAAGAATGTAGCGGAGAACATTAATCTTGTTTTATGCTCGCTTGAACAACCGCTTGACAGCTGTAAATAGAATTATGATGTTTACTATTTAATAACTGAAGATGGAAATGTCGTTTAAATTTAACGAAAATCCTAATATAACTGAAGAATCTTGTGTTTAGGTTGAATGAAATTTCATTCTTTCGTTTTCCTTTTCGCTCCCCGCGGAGCATGAAGCTGCAACTTCACCTGGCCCCCTTGGATGAAGAACGTGATAAAGTATTTGTGTTCTTGTGTCATGAAACATGTTCGTTCCTTTTTCTTATTTTCACTCCTCTCCAGCATTATTGCTCTACCATTCCGTTTACGCGCTTATTCTTCCCATATTCAGTGTTTACGCTGTCCTCGACCAAGGTTATCTTGTAATATCCTGTCATACCTCTCACCTACCCCTCTCTCCTGGTTATTTTCTCCTTTGTTACAGGGGACGCTTAGCGAAGGAGCGAACTTGCCAAATTGACTCTTCGATTATAAATGGACAACAGCCAAAATGTATCTTAGACAAAAGTAGCTTTTATTAACTAATTTGGACATGCTGATCACGAATATGAACTTAACATTCGCGAATTAGCTCTAGTTTTCAAGGTCCGGGGAGCGGAAAGGGGGGGGGGGGGGGGGGGGGGGGGGGGGGGGGGGGGGGGGGGGGGGAGGGGGGGGGGGGGGGGGGGGGGGGGGGGGGGGGGGGGGGGGGGGGGGGGGGGGGGGGCGGGGGGGGGGGGGGGGGGGGGGGGGGGGGGGGGGGGGGGGGGGGGGGGGGGGGGGGGGGGGGGGGGGGGGGGGGGGGGGGGGGGGGGGGGGGGGGGGGGAAGGTTGTTCAGTAGGCTGGTGGCTTCACCTTCCCGACGCGAATGACACAGTCCTTCTCTTTTCTATAGCCCTGGCGCGTAATTCCCCACGAGACGGATAGCCTTGAGCGCCAATTGGATGATGCAATCTGTAGCAGTCATTGCAGCCAAATTTCCTCCTTGTCATCATTTGTGTTGTGGATTCTGTGAGTGCAGACGTGTCGTTCAAGATGCCTCGTGAATGTGTGAACAGTGCGGATTATTTTTGCTATATTTGCGGACAAATAACTTTGCTATCACAAAGGCGACCCATTACACCGATGATAAAGAAAGCTTACAGCCTTTATTTTGGTTGTGAGATCGGTGACCAGGAGCGGTATTGGGCCCCATACATATGTCAAACCTGTGCAACGAATCTACGCTGCTGGTTGAACCGGAAAGGGCGATCGATGAGTTTTGCAGTTCCAATGGTGTGGAGGGAACCGACAAACCATCTTAATAATTGTTACTTTTGCATGACTCCTCCAATTGGACATGGTATTTCTAAGAAGAAAAAGCGGCATGTGTCCTATCCAAATATTCCCTCTGCTATGCGGCCAGTGCCTCATGGGGAAGGACTTCTTGTTCCGGACCCACCAGAATCTTATACTCTGGATGATGAAGAAGATAATAAGGCCAGTGGACATCCGTCACCTGTGAAAGCATCTACATCAAGAGATCCTGATTTCTTGCCTATTGAAGAGTCTGCTCAGCCACATAAAATTACCCATAGTGAATTGAATGATCTAGGGAGAGATCTGGAATTGCCAAAAAATAGAGCAGAGCGGTTGGGGTCCAGACTGCAGCAATGGAATCTTCTAGAAGAGAATGTGCATGTGTCTGTGTTTCGTGCTCGGCAAAAAGATCTGTTTCCATATTTCAAAATGACATAACCTCATTGCTTGCGTTGATATAGTGGGTCTGATGGCAGCACTACACATCAATTACAAAGACGACGATTGGAGGCTGTTCATTGATTCGTCTAAGTTGAGCTTAAAAGCTGTGCTGCTCCATAATGGTAACGTTTTACCATCTGTTCCACTCGGGTATGCAGTCTACATGAAAGAAACGTACAACACCAAGAAACAACTGTTACACACCATCAACTATGACAAGTACAAGTGGCAGATTTGTGGTGACCTGAAGGTCATTGTCATCTTGATGGGGCTAAAGCAGGGTTACACGAAGTTTAGCTGTTTCCTCTGTAGGACAGCCGTGCCAGAACTTCCAACTACAAGAAAAAGGATTGGCGCCAACGACAATCACTTGAACCGAGGAAAAAGAATGTACTTAATGAACCACTTGTAGAATCCCAAAGGATCTTGCTCCCTCCTCTCCACATTAAACTTGGACTAATGAAGAATTCTGTAAAGGCCATGGGTCGAAATGGGGCAGGATTTTTATACCTTCGTGATAAATTTCCAAGAATTAGTGAGGCCAAAATCAAGGAAGATGTATTTGTCGGTCCACAGATACGTCAGCTCTTCCGAGATCATCGTTTTGATGGTATTCTCACAGTCGATAAAAAGTTAGCTTGGAATGCTTTCCAGCAAGTGGCCACAAACTTTCTAGGAAACAATAAGGCTGACAATTACCAGGAGCTTGTAGAAACCCTCTTGCAGAGAGACTAGGGTGCAACATGTCTTTGAAATTACACTTTTTACACTCTCATCTGTATTTCTTCCCTGCTAACTGCGGTGCTGTCAGTGACGAGCATGGGGAACGATTTCATTAGGACATTACTACCCTCGAAAAAAGGTACCAAGGGAAATGGAATGCAGCAATGCTAGCAGACTATTGTTGGACCCTTGTGAGAGATGCTCCAGAAACTCATTACAAGCGACAGGCAAAAAGGCGTCGCTGTGAATCATTTCCGCTATGAGCATTATTATCATATGGTATCTATATGCAATTGTGTAAAACTTGTTTTATATATATATTTTTTAAAACTGGAGCTAATCTGGTGTTTTAACGGCCATTTTCATATTCAGCAGCCCAAACAACATAAAGGTAACTTGGTTTAATCTCAGATGCACACTGTCACAGTGACTGATAATTTATTTTACCATTCCGTTCCATATGTTATTACTTTTTTAATGTCCTGGTTTCCTCATCATTTGTATTCTTCTTTTCTTTCATTCTTCACCTTCGCAAACCCCACCCGAGGTTTGTTTACGTTCTGGTTGGCCTTCAGTAATAAATTCCTTCAACGGTCAGTTAACGTAATGTTATCTAAACGCACCTTGGTACGTTTGACCAGAGAAACATTTCTGTTACGCTTAGAGTGTTTGAACGAGCGAAAGGGTTTCTGTGAAAGAAACGGCTCGTTAGCAGGGACCAATCTTCTGAGGTCGGTAAACGAGTTTGATCTTCAATTCAGGAGAGATTTGTTGTGGCCCCTGGCCATAATATTATGCATCGCCGATCTGGGGAACTTTCGCACGGGGTCTGATGTCTTTGATGTAGTCTCTAGAGAAACCTCTGTCTTACTTTTTATTACGCATTACGCCGATACATCTGTAGAATCAGGCTATGCAGGTGTCCCGGGTAGCGTTGTTTGTAACTATAAGACTTGAGAATTTTAATAGTCAAACACACTCGTAGATGTTTCCTGCCCGAGATAGACCCTTATGGAAATAAGGCAAACATTAACACAGAACTAAATGTTTTTGCCTATTTCTTGGCATTTTCTCGGGTTTCAGGGATACCGAATCGCTAGAGCAAGATTCCAGTCAGGCGAAGAACGTCCCATTCTCTTCGTTCTAGAGGGTTTCTGAGTAACACCTAGCATTCACGAGTTGTCAACCCCAAATACCTGAACCAAAACCCTTTGTCAACGCCAAGTTAAGCTCACGCAGTGCAACGAGCCAACGCTAAATCTGAAATCATCTATTGCAGTAGTAGTTTCCTACTCGCCTATTGGATTACCAGTCAGAGCAATGCGGCTTCCAGCATATCAATCAGCCCAGCATGTCTATAGTAGAATTTCAATCACCAGCCTCTGTGTGCGTAAACGGGGCACTCAGTCAAGCCACAGTCAAGCAAGCCTAAACTGGATTTAATGCCAAGCAAGCAATAGCCGAAACGATCATGTATTGATCAAATATTCACGCTAAGAACAATTATAGAAGAATCAGTGGAAATGCAATTGCCACTTATTATCACCTTCGTCGATTTTCAAAAAGCCTTTGATAGTCTACACCGCCCATCATTGTGGAAGATATTTACAATCTATGGTTTTCCAACAAAATATGTGAATATAATCAAAGCGCTATATGACAATGCAAGATGTTGTGTTAGAACAAATAAAGGGAATACAGAATGGTTTACAGTAGAAACAGGGGTGAAACAAGGCTGTATTATGTCACCACTACTTTTTGGAATAGCTATTGATTGGGTTATGAGAAACTATACCCACAATGAACAATTAGGTATAAAATGGACAAATGGAAAATTCCTGGGGGACCTGGATTTCGCAGATGATTTAGCATTCTTAAGTTCAACACCCAGACAATCCCAAGAAGCAGTAAATAATTTGTGTCATCTCTCGGTTAAAATAGGTCTCCAAATAAATGCCTCTAAAACTAAAGCTATGAACTTTTCTAATGAGACCTTTGATATCATTTTGAACGGGGAAAAACTACAGAAAGTTGAAAGTTTCAATTATTTAGGCAGTAAAATGACTCAGGATGGTGACACAACAAGAGAAATTCATACTAGAATTGCTTTGGCAGCTAGCGCCTTCAATAGATTATCTAACATTTGGAAATTACGATCATTGAATATACATACCAAGCTTCGTCTGTTTAATTCAAATGTTATCTCAGTGTTAACATACGGCTGTGAGAGTTGGAAAATAACAAAATCATTGGAGAACAAGCTGAATACATTCGAGAACAAATGTTTTAGAAAACTCATGGACATCAGTTGGAAAGAATTCAAGACTAATCGACAAATAAGAGAAGACTCTAGGCAGAAATATGTCTCCGACTATATAAGGAAAAGACGATGGTCATATATCGGTCATGTCCTACGAATGCAAAACAACAGAATACCATTGCAGGCACTCACTTGGGTTCCTGAGGGTAAGAGGAAAAACGGAAGACCAAAAGAAACACTCAGAAGAACAATAATAAGAGAAGGAAGAACGTTGGGATTAAACAATGTGCAAGAGCTAAGAGGAGTGGCGTCACAACGAACAACCTGGAGAGCACTGGTTTCTGCCTTATGCGCCGTGTTTGGTGCTTAAAGAATTTATTATTTAAGCAATAGCGCCGGATAAGAGCGCCTGGGACGCTTTGTCCCCAAATAGCTTCGTCTGGGGTAATCCTGGGTTATGTAAAACCTCGCACTTAGGAGCGGCCAGCCAAAGATAGACAGAGTTCCAGCCCCCCCACACGCAATTAGAGGTCACCAAAGTTAGCACCAACAAGGAAAGTTTTACAGGTTAATTCCATCACCCATGGAGTATATATTTACGTAAAGACACTTTCTGGAGCTGGCACATTTGGTCCCACGAAAGCGGACAGGCTGTCGCTCAGTTTGTTTATTTAGTCAGCAGGAGATAAACAGCGTCTTCCAGCCCCCCTCACGCAATTAGAGGTCACCAAAGTTAGCACCAACAAGGACAGTTTTACAGGTCAATTCACTCCCCCATGGAGTATATATTTACGTAAAGACACTTTCTGGAGCTGGCACATTTGGTCCCACGAAAGCGGACAGACTGACACGCAGTTTATTCATTTGGTAAAGTTAGTTGCTTATTCTTTACAGGACGTGGCAATCAACCTCAGCTTTTATTGGCTGTTTTTGATTTTTCTAGGCAATTTTTTCATTCAGTAGTTTGCCATTGCTTTCTGAACGGTACGGCGCTTATACCATTTGTGGTGGATTTTGATGTTATGAATTGTTGTTAGGTATTATTATTGTAATAAATGAGATTAGCTATGAAGGTCCCTGAATTTACCCAATAGTATTGTGAACTTTTCAGGGTACCTTTCCGCTACCACTCCTTTTATCTCATTCAAAATGTATATATATTATTATATTAAATGACTTCGTGTAGTGTCTATGGTTATGAAGGTAGAGTGTGATGTACAATAATCAACAAACATACAAACAAATAGTTTATTATTCACAACAGCACACAGTACTACCACAATAACATACAAACGACACTTTAAAAGGCTATCTTACTGTGGTTGAAATTTGTGTAAATATAATTTTTACAATTTATTATCCTGATTCTAATTTATTTTGAACCAGGACTGACAATAAAAAGTGAAATCAAAAGAATCATTTACATCAGTCAAATAGCACAGTAGATCTTCTGTCCATACATAAAATTATTATTCTAATATACGTATGTAGTTGTATTTTCCTACTTTAAGGTAATACTGGTAGTACCCCTAGGTTGTTGTTTAAAATCACACCCTTTTAGTTATGTTTGTTTTCGTTTGTCTCTTGTGGGACTATTAAATATTTGTCCCCAGTTTTATTCACTGTCACTTTATAGTCTTTTTAAAGTTCTGTTAGTTGAGCTTCAATGTGCCGAACATGAACTTAACTTGGCAGTAGAATACAGGTAGAACGTTTCCTCTGCTCGCTTGACAATCTGTTCCCTGTTTGATAGATATGGCCACTAGCATGGGCTCGCAGTATACAGGCAGAGTCCTGAATCAATCAGTTTTCAAGCGTTTGGTACCACATTAACGTCAGTACCCTGGACCTCTGAAATATGAAGGTTATGCATCCTTCTTAATATTTAGCATACACTAATAGTTCACATTTAAGGACAGGTACATTACAAACAAATGAAAAGGGTCATATCCTTATACAAACCTATGCCACCATTATCTTTTGATGTGACAATGTATACCAGTATTCCTCTCCCCTAATAGTTACAACGCCACTGCAATTCCAGCTGTAATCTTTTCCATATAATAGGATAGGTGTTATGCTCCTTTATGACACTCATACATGTTCTTTTGGTTTTCACCTCTCTGACAGTCTATCACATGGTGGATCAATCTTTAGGCTTTGCCTCATGGTCGCTATAGACCCACTCATGTACAGACATATATTATTATTTCACATTCAATTTTTATATAAAATACATGTTAATAAATGTCAATCTTACCACCATTTTTTCAATGAAATACACAGAGACGATGACTGACACAGTTTCGATCTGTTTTGTTGTCCAGGCTGCCTAGAAATTGTATTTGAAAGCACAGCCTGATCTCATCAATCGCTGGTAGAATTTTTCAAGAAATGGCTTCCCCCCCCCCCCCCCCACCCCCTAACGCTTGTTCTGACAATATCGACTCAGTTGGCCAATCACTCTTAATATTACAGTGTAAACAGTTTTTCAAAAAATTATCATTCAAACCTTTCTACGTTACTAGGCTATTTATGTTTATTCAAAGGTCAGCCAATAATATTTCGTTTCACTTCAAATTCCACCCAATCGGATTCACTGTACTATCTTAGCCTATCTGTCACCTACTTTTTTCCCAAAAAATATGCGATCCAATCTAAGCAGATATGACTTGACCTGACAGTATCTCTGATCTCTATGTATTGTTTTATCAATATTTGATTAGTTAAGGGACTATTTAAATAACTAACAACATATTCTTGGTCAGCAAGTCTTCAGGTACACGAATATACGATTTTTAAGGGGCTATGTGGTTTGGTTCAAAATTCTATCTTTTTCATCGTATTGGGGAAACCCCTATGGCAAGGCTTGCCCCTGTGCTGTTGTTGGCTTTTAGTTTGAAATCAATGCGAAACGAATTAGCATTTTCATCTATCCTTGCCCCTCCTCGTTCCACAATGCATTTTAGGCAAATATTTCTTAGAACTAGGAAAAGTGGTTCGTTTATGTCAAGGACGAATTTGAAAAATTGGGTACCGTTTTGTTCGGCTATTCGTTAGCAAATAATAATCTGAAGGCCTAGGCGACACCAACCGTTCTAGCAGAAAATTCTTTTGTACTTTCTTATCTTTGCCTTTATGCCCTATACTGTTATATTCTAATTTATATATTGTATTTAGAAATTCACTACACCATTGTTAAAAATCCACACAAAGCGATCTGCTACCAAACCGCCTGCAGCAGGTTTCGAACCTGGTATATCTGGATTATGAAACTGCGTTCATATCCATTAGGCCACAGACGCCGACATTTGGTAAACCAGAGGTAAATAGAGTCTTCCAGCCCACCTCGCGCAATTAGGGGTCACCAATGATAGCACCTGCAGGAAAGTTTTACAGGTCAATTCCATCACCCATGGAGTATATATTTACGTAAAGACACTTTCTGGAACTATTACATTTGGTCCCACGAAAGCGGACGGACTGACACTCAGTATATTCATTTCTCTGTGTTCTACAGTTTTATGACTGGTGGTGTGTGTGTTTGTGGGTTTGTATTTGCATATTTGTGGTTATTGATGATTTTTGGATGTAATTTTATGTTGTTGGTGATGAAATGCATTATTTTCATACATGCTTCTTCATTTAATAAAGCTTACGCATTTATTAATGCGTTGTTCACGACCCTTCCATCCATAATTTAAATTTTTCAGCTCTTTGCTATACTCTCTGTGTATGATTAAGAGAAAAGAGTGAGAGCAGGAGGTGCTTAGACAGTATAAGTGAGTTGAGGGCTTGGAGAGAGTGATAACTTTAAAAAATCTTCTCCAGGTTTGTCTCAAGTCCATCTCCTATTACACTTTATCTATGTGTAATCTATAACTCTGTCAGTCCACTATCCCTTGTCGATTTCACTACTATTGTCCAACTCGACAAATACTCTACACTCTAACTCAACCACAACACACACAAAAGGTCAAAATTTATTGTCCACTGTTATTGCCAGCTCCAGATGGAGTAAGAGTCTACATTTAGCGAAATTCCTATTGTTAACCCTGACTTTTTGTCTTGGAAGGTACATGAAACCATGTTGTCGATTATAAGGTGTTAGTTTGCAAATACACGGTCGATCTCACTGGGATGTAGGAGGATAACAATCTTGGTAAACATTAAGACACGGACAGTGATGTAATACTTCTGGAAGATGTACTTTGTTGTAATAATCAACTACCAGAAGTAAATTCTTGGAGGAGATTATAATGTTAGATCTGTGATGTAGTTAGTTTGTAAACATGACAGGCGAAAGGGTAGAAACAAGACCTTATATGATTATAGAGTTTGAAAATCACATGTACAGGGCAATATCTTATGTTGTCATGTAGTAATGTTCTACATGAGGGTAGTGGGGGGGGGTGGAAGAGACCCCTACCAATGTCAGACACTTATTGGGAATTGATTTGGCTTTTGAGATGCTAGGATAGAATGCTCCTTATTGACCTTCTCCTCTAAGTAGCAACATGGGTTTGATAGGTGAAAATTTGCTTGGATTCTATACCGTTGTAAGACTACTTCATTGACTTCCAGTTTCGTCAAGAAAAAAATCATAGGCATTCCAGGAACACGGAATATTAGGACCCAAATATAGGAAAGACCATAGGATTTGACGTGATTTATAAGATTAGAAGAGAGTAACCCCAGAGACAACACTTTGAGCTTTACATTCTAGGATCCAACTTCTAATGCGCTCAGATAGACACATAACACACCTGAAAGGTACGGTATCTTAAACAGTTGTCCGACAATATTCGGACGTTCCAGTGCAAAAATTATGTGCTCGCTCAACAACAACAAAAACTCCGGATATGTAATCTTTACATGTTAGCATTTTGTATTTGCATTTTGAGATGTACGAGTGGCATGTGAGGCTAGCAACCTCATCACTGCAAATAACTTGACACAAGAACCACCACTGCAAGAGCTGGTGACTGCTTCGTGTGTTTTCAAACCCAGCGCTGTTCCTTTATATACTGGGAGCGCGAACGTATCGGAGAGCTTACTCCGCTGGGGACATCGGTTTTCTTATAAATCCATCCTTCTGAGTGACTGTGCATTTCTCCCACCAACTTTTCCTCCGTACCACTAAACACTGTCAACTGTCCCGTTCTTATCCACCTACTTTTATTTCCCTATTTGGAAGCTATTATTTCATATGATTTATATCGAAATCTGTTAAGGCATGTATTTATTAGGATTTTCTAAAGTCTATCGTTTTGATCGTGCTAGATGTGAAGACTAAGCAATACTTTAAATTTCTTTAATACTTCTCACGTCTTAGCATATTTCTTCTGGATTTTCATTAATCAAAATATCATTTCACCAATTCGAACATTTCCATCAGTATTATACACTGCATACTCTTGTAGCTTTTAATTTTCTTTCCTGAAAATGCAATTTTCAGATCGCCATGTTTTTTTTTCTCTGCTCTCTGTCCTGCCCACACTTTCCCCTAGCGTATCTGATATGCGGTGCAAAGTTTGCCTGTATTGCGGTACCTTCAAAGCAAAAGAAAAAATATGCCACACCATGCCAAACCCCTAGTCTGCACTGCGTTTCATCTTGCCTTCCTAAACGAAGCATGTGTTGACAAATTATGCTACAATATATATATATGTTTTGATTGTTCGTTTGATTGTTCGTTTGATTGTTCGTTTGATTGTTCGTTTGATTGTTCGTTGGATTGTTTGTTTGGTGTTCGGTTCTGTTCGGTAGAATTAAATGTTGATCTGCATAAGGCTTTGGGTTGCTTGAATTGTTAAGTCTGCTGCTGAGAGGGTTGCAAGCAACCAATAATTGCAACCCCTGTCAAACGATCCTTTATAAATTTTCTTAGTGCACGGGTCTTGGGTGTGAGGTACCCCTAGCGCCCCTGTCACATATATATATATATATATATATATATATATATATATATATATATATATATATATATATATATATATATATATATATATATAATAATAATAATAAATTCTTTAAGCACCAAACACGGCGCATAAGGCAGAAACCAGTGCTCTCCAGGTTGTTCGTTGTGACGCCACTCCTCTTAGCTCTTGCACATTATTTAGGCCCAACGTTCTTCCTTCTCTTATTATTGTTCTTCTGAGTGTTTCTTTTGGTCTTCCTTTTTTCCTCTTACCCTCAGGAACCCAAGTGAGCGCCTGTAGTGGTATTCTGTTGTTTTGCATTCGTAGGACATGACCGATATATGACCATCGTCTTTTCCTTATATAGTCGGAGACATATTTCTGCCTAGAGTCTTCTCTTATTTGTCGATTAGTCTTGAATTCTTTCCAACTGATGTCCATGAGTTTTCTAAAACATTTGTTCTCGAATGTATTCAGCTTGTTCTCCAATGATTTTGTTATTTTCCAACTCTCACAGCCGTATGTTAACACTGAGATAACATTTGAATTAAACAGACGAAGCTTGGTATGTATATTCAATGATCGTAATTTCCAAATGTTAGATAATCTATTGAAGGCGCTAGCTGCCAAAGCAATTCTAGTATGGATTTCTCTTGTTGTGTCACCATCCTGAGTCATTTTACTGCCTAAATAATTGAAACTTTCAACTTTCTGTAGTTTTTCCCCGTTCAAGATGATATCAAAGGTCTCGTTAGAAAAGTTCATAGCTTTAGTTTTAGAGGCATTTATTTGGAGACCTATTTTAACCGAGAGATGACACAAATTATTTATTGCTTCTTGGGATTGTCTTGGTGTTGAACTTAAGAATGCTACATCATCTGCGAAATTCAGGTCCCCCAGGAATTTTCCATTTGTCCATTTTATACCCAATTGTTCATTGTGGGTATAGTTTCTCATAACCCAATCAATAGCTATTCCAAAAAGGAGTGGTGACATAATACAGCCTTGTTTCACCCCTGTTTCTACTGTAAACCATTCTGTATTCCCTTTATTTGTTCTAACACAACATCTTGCATTGTCATATAGTGCTTTGATTATATTCACATATTTTGTTGGAAAACCATAGATTGTAAGTATCTTCCACAATGATGGGCGGTGTAGACTATCAAAGGCTTTTTGAAAATCGACGAAGGTGATAATAAGTGGCGATTGCCTTTCCACTGATTCTTCTATAATTGTTCTTAGTGTGAATATTTGATCAATACATGATCGTTTCGGCCTGAAACCCGCTTGTTCTTCTCTGATCTTTTCGTCAGCATGCAATTTAAGTCTTTCTAACATCATGCAACATAATAATTTTCCAGGTACTGATAATAGAGATATACCACGCCAGTTATTACAGTCTGATAGATCACCTTTCTTCGGTAACTTTACAATAATACTGTCTTTCCATTGTTGTGGTGGTTGTTCTTCTCTCCATACTTCATTTATAATATCTAAAATTCTCAAGAGGTTGTTGTCATTAACTGCTTTAATCATTTCCCCTGAAATTTCGTCAACTCCAGCAGCTTTAAAATTTTTAAATCTTTTAACGGCTTGTTTGATCTCGTCCAGCGTGAATTCATCGCAAGTTATTGGCAAGGTGGTTGTGGGTGTTTCATTATTAAAATCAGGTGTTACTGTTGGTGGTGATCTATATATATATATATAGCGGGAGGAAAGATATAATGATGGTGATATTATCCTGGACAAATAGATGTATCAGATGATACCAGGATAGTGCCAGATAAGAGACTGGTCTTACAAGAAATACCCCATTCTCTGAAAAGAGTAACGGTGTATCGACATCAAAGGTATAGTCAAGCTGTGTAGGTTCCTAGATGAGATGGTACTGTATTATCTGGATTTCTATGGGCTCCTCTCCAGACTAACCTTAGACAATGACTCTGCTAAGGGTAATTAAACACACAACAAGAACTTTAAACCAAATTTAAATAATTCGATAAATACTGTTGGTACAATTTATAATTTATTTATGTACAAGATCTTTTCTTCTTTGTTTTTTGTTAATTTTTCAAATAAAACCCAATTGAATGCAAAATAAAATTATGGGTCACTTTCAAATATGTATACATATATAATACATTTACAGTTAATTTCTTAAACTAATTTATTTCAATTTCACTGTTTTCTTGCTTCTTGGTGGAATCTGTCTCTACTGTTGTGCTTTCTTGAATAGATGAATATAAATGTTACTTTATGACTCATATGACTGTCAAATGTCTTTTGTATACACCACAGTTTTTCATCATTACATAGTCTATTCGTAGGTGGGTTAATTTGGTGTTGTTTGAAAATTGAAGATTAGCCCATCACTGAGCTACTTGTCTCAAACAGTCCTTCATACGCATCGTACAGCAGTATGATTGGATAGAACCCCACCACTGCGGGTCCTCCACTCGTCAAGATGATACAGTTAATACTGGCACAGGCTCTGACAAACTTTAGCATCTAATTGCTGACTTTGTCACTAGAGATTGTGTATGACACTCAGGGCAGGCTATAACCTGAAACAATATATACAACCTACGTAGTATCGCTCATTGTCTCCTTAGCCAGACAGGAGATAGTATGAGACAGTTCAGAATTACAAGAGACATAGTAAGTCATAAATAACACAATTGGTACTTGTGTCTTTTATCACCCATTCTGAAATTCAATGACCACACCAGTTTCCGTACATTTGACTGCGCGGGGTTAGTCTATTTTGCAATTCGCAAGTAGGGGTGGCAGGATAATTGTGTCTACATTTTCCTTACATTTGCCTGCGCGGGGTTAGTCTATTATGCATTTCGCAAGTAGGGGTGGCAGGATAATTGTTTCAACATTTGACAAGGATCAGTGCGTAGCGAGGGGACCCCCTCCCCACCCAGCCTTCTCCACCCAGCCCTCCCCACCCAGCGGCGAAAACAAATAAAGGATCAGTGCGTAGCGATTTCTTGTCAGGGTACAGTTTTGTGGGCCCTAAACAGGACCGTGGTGCAGTTTTGTTGACCCTAAACAGGACCGTGGTGCAGTTTTCTGGGTTTTCAGGGCCCTAAAAAGGACCGTAGTGCAGTTTTGTTCAGGGCCCTAAAAAGGACCGTGGTGCAGTTTTGTGGGTTTTCTGGGCCCTAAAAAGGACCGTGGTGCAGTTTTGTGGGTTTTCTGGGCCCTAAAAAGGACCGTGGTGCAGTTTTGTTCTGGGCCCTAAAAAGGACCGTGGTGCAGTTTTGAGGGTTTTCATGGCCTTAAAAAGGACCGTGAGGGGAACAGATCACCAAGGATCGCTGAAGCTATGCACATATCTTGCATAATATTTTTAAAACGCTTTCCACAACCAACTTGCTCAATCCATTCGTTCTACTTAATTATTACACAATTAAACTAAACCTATACACTTCGGGTTTTCCTCCAGAAATAACACAATGATTCTACACCTGCCAATATTTCTTTAATTTTGATAATCTATTTACATATATATATTTAATTAACATCTCGCTTTCCCTCAATCACAGACAGGCTTTTAATGGTTGCACAGGCTGCTCACGCTCTTGCAGATGGCAACGGAGTTGATATAACTGCTTGTGCTCTGTGTCTGTAGTTTGAATTAGGCGGCGTGTGTCATGCGTTCTCTCCCCTTATATAATGGCCTTGCGAATGTAGGAGGTGACAACTGGATCAAGGTACGTTTGCATGCATCCAAAATCGTGTAAGCAAGGAAGATGTGCTAAGATAGTAAATCAAAATAATTCTGGAATCTTTATTTCTGCACCGATTTCCTCCATCTTAGGCTTATTTTACTCATATAAATGAGCTCTATCACCATAAATATCCATTTTATCCTATAGTTTATCCGACAATTCAATGGAGCAGCCGAAACAGGTAAAAACACAACATGGTTCATGTTCCACTCTCTTCTATTCATAATAACTTCGGATCTACAACACATCCAGTGAATCTATTGCTATCTGCCTAAAGATTATGATCCCTATTATCGAACTGGGACCTTCTTTATCTAGGTATTCTATGATTAGTTGCACACTGCCTTCCGAAATACCCTTAACATCTACACTTTTGTTTCCTCCATGTCTAGCGTTCTTCCGACACTATTTATACCAAGCTGGCTTTTCATTGGCCAGTTACATCCACGGGGTTTGTACGGTGATAATTTTTGAATGATGCCGAGATATGAATCAGATTTCATTACAATATATATATATATATATATATATATATATATATATATATATATATATATATATATATATATATATATATATATATATATATAGAGAGAGAGAGAGAGAGAGAGAGAGAGAGAGAGAGAGAGAGAGAGACTTACCATAATATTTTTTTCTCAAACCGGGACAATTTCGAGAGTTTGCTCGAAACAGAAAGTGAGCGCCTTCTATGCGATTTTAGAAAGAGAGAAGTATATTCAGCTAAGTACTTATGATTCAAACAGGCTAAGTAATGGAGTGGTTAACAAAAAACAACAATTATGTAGTAATAATATTTTATTACTCTTAACTGAACATAACTTATTATTAAAAAGTTATTAATATTTATCACTGGCGTGAACTTTCTTTAAAAATTCTTTGTTATTTTTAATCGCGTCGACAAATTCACTACAATTTAGTTCACAATTACCTTTGCAGCGCAATAAAGCTCTTACAGTTGATTCAGCCATTCTACCTCTTTCTTCAAACCAAATGTTATTCATTATTGAGAATATCCTTTCAACAGGTGCAGATGTGCCTGGCAGGCTGAAAATGTATTCTATAATTTGGACAAGATTGGGCAATGAAATGTTCTTTTCTTTGAAATGACTGAATAGTTGTGTCCATTTTTCTTCGCAACTTGTATTTTTCCAAATGTCATAGTTTGCAGACCAAAAACCTTTTGCAATCACCATTTCATCAAACAGTTCATCCAAGTTTATTGCACTATTTGCAAGAGTTTCATTAATTTGTTCACCTGATCCTTCAATTTCAGACCATGTTAATTCATTGTTGTTTATCCAAATAAAAGATTCTGCTTCACCAAAACTGTTTTCCCATAGCTCAATGTTAGAAAGACATCGGTCATAAAATTTTGTAAACTCTTGTAGGACTGTATTAATATTAATGCTTCCATTAATTTCCAGTATTCTAAAAAGCTTTTTTGCTTCTTGAGGTATAAATTTATTATCACGCCTTTCCTCGCGATTTTTTTTTTCAATTTTCTAAGTTCACTGACACTATCAGTTGCACTTGCTTTTGTACTTTCTATAATCAAGGTAGATGTGTTAAACAATGTGAGTTGCCCTTGCACAAACCACAAATACATTTCACCACAATCATTATCAAAGAACTGTTTTATCAACACTGGACAGTGTTCTTGTGAAATAAAATATGATTTCAGTCACTCATAGATTTCAAGTATTCTGTCGATAGCCGGAAGTAGCGAAAGAAAACGGGTGTTGCCATGTTGAAGAGCCGTTTTATACTCGACATCTACAAATTCACAGAACTCTTTTAGTTGAGTTACTCGAACCGTATAAATGTGGAAATATTTATAAATTTTGACCACTAAAGCTTCTATTTCAATAGGTAGAACATCAACTGCAGTTTGAAGTCAGTTGTGAACGATGTGAGCACCGTAATCAATGCCCACACTATTTCTTCCTAGTTCAATTTGTTTTGTTTAAATCTTCACAAAATTGCTGAAACAACAGTGGCTCAATCACATTAACAATGACAGCTTCACATTTTGTTCTGGCTAGTCTAAACTTTGTATAAAAAAACTTTGATATCAATTTTAGATGAACAATCGGCAGACTTGAAGCTGAGATTGTGAATAGCAACATGAAATGCAAAAGTTGCTTCTTTAGCAGCTGTTAAAAATTCTTTGTCACATAGATCGGCACTTTTTAAATATGACAATATTTTTCAGGAAGTTCCTGCCGCTGCTAGACTAGCCTTATGTCTCGCACATTTCAAGTGATTTTTTTATGTCCGAACGCCCACCATGAGCCACCGAAAATTCTGAAGAACACTGTTCGCATTTCACTTTGTCAATATGACCACAAACTTTTTTTAAAAACGGATAATCCTTTCGTAATTCATCCGTAAATAAACAGTTTCTTTTTGGCATTTTGGGGGTTAAATTAATTTAATGTACAGTACAAAATAATCGCAAACAACACGCCGAAAACAAACACCGACTCGAGTAAATTACCTACGCAATCTGACAGAACTCAACTAAGATTGCGCATGCGCGGCGGCTGCGCAACTGACTTGCGACGCTGCGTACTAGGCCAGTGTGAAAGTCGGGTTTTCGTGTTGCTTAATTGCCATTTTCCGAGGCTGCACTTTTTGACTTCGTGTATATTTGGCACTTTTTAATTTTTTCCAAAAAACCGGAACAAAATGACAAACTGACCGGGACGCCGGGACCATACCTTCAAACCGGGACGTATGGTAAACCTATATATATATATATATATATATATATATATATATATATATATATATATATATATATGTATGTATATATGTATATATATATATATATATATATATATATATATATATATATGTTACGTGCAGTCTTTGATATCTTACAATATTATACATTGGTATACTTGTTATGTTCGCAAATATTTTGTAAACAAAATAGGTAATTTTTTAGTGCTTAAGGGAAAGTCATTATTGAGTTACTTCCCTTGAAAGTTGTGCCGTCTCTTCGATCGAACTCCACGGATGAATCCATTTTACTGCGATTTATTCGTTGTTTGGGTAATAATAGATTGTTCTTGCTTCAGAATATCTATGGCCTGAATTTATGTGTATTGTTTGTCTGAGTAGGACGAGTCTGTCTTATATCTGTATATCTTTACATATCTAAGTCGAACTATATGTTCTGTTGTCTCTAGAGAGGTCAAAGGCTATTCGGCGGATGTGTCGCTAGAGTGTGGTGTGATTTGGCTTCGTCCTGATGGGGACTGTGTTTTTCTATGTCGGCTTGTCGCCGAAAAAAAGTGATCTCAGTATTGGTGGGGAAAGTGATAGTCGTCTAGACCTATCGTGTATGCTTTACCCCAGTGTTTATTCGTATTGCCAAGGAATGGCAGAATCATATTTCTGATACCAAGGTAATAAAAGATACTCTTGTGAACTCTCTCGTTCGAAGCCACCATTTTCGATAGGTACGATTTGAATGTCTAAGAGAATATATTTGACTCGATGAAAAACGACTTCGATTCCTAGCAGCACTATATCCTGTAGAATGCAGTCAATTGTTCATGATCAAATCTACAGAGCAATGAAATGTTTTATGAATGACTAACTTTAGGACAGATTCATTATCTGTATCCAAACGTGAGTGACAGCTCACGAGTGAAGCCATCTTGGAACCAAACATGTAGTGACTTTCAAGAAGAGAAAAGGGATGCCCGTATTATCGCTTGTTTAGTCCAGAGATCACTGCTACACATGAGAACCCGTTATTAGCGGTTCAATATTATTATATGGAAAAATATGTGCTGAACATTATGTTGGAGAATCGTCGCTAAACGAGATTAGGTTTAGAAGCCATCTGAAATATTGTTTATAAGCTGACGTGCTCAGTCAGTGAAGTCAGATGATATATATGTATGGGCGATACTGAGGGCTTGGCTACTGACAGTCCTTTATACTATTATTCTACATGAGTGCCCATGTAACATTGCAAGACCATTTATCCACTGTACCATGATGTATTATGCCAACCTGTGATTTGTCACTATCTGTGCTGTCGAGTGTGTACGTCCAATTAAACTTTAGTAAAGGTACACAGTCGTTGGTGTCGATGACTTCCAGCCATACATGAGTGTGAGAAAAGAACATTTGTCAACACCACGAACCCTTATTATCATTCGCACATTATACACTCCATCTATGTCTACACACCACTGCGTAGGTCAAGTTGACATTCCATACACTACAGTGGAGCAAACAACACCATAGAGATCTTATCAACTGATGATGATGATGTCTGCTTCCATCCACTTATGTCTATTTTTTGGTGGATATCAGTAACTGGAATAACAGAGGGGACTTTATCAACTGGTGGACCAGCTTTCTGGGTTTGACCTCGCAGAAGTTCAGAAGTCAACAGATTACCGATACCAGACCGTTTCCTGTGGCTGATACGACACACTTGCAGTATTGGTTTGCTCTTTGTCAACACTTCGTCACGTGACCTGTCAAGTGAATGCAGTATGTAGGTCAGCGTTGTTGACATTTTTACATTAGACATTACAGAGTTTCACAGAACAGTTGGATCAATTCTTGTCAATATTAACAGGAAGACAGTATTTGTGAACTAAGAAGTCCTATTTTCATCGATGGATCTTCTTGTTTTCCATATATGAACTTTAATATTTAAGGCCAGAATGTTTAATTGAATAAAGTGGCAGTTTGTTTATTTTCATAAAAATAACTTTGCCATTACTGTAAAACTGAGCCTATTTTGCAACACATACTATCATACACATAATTTATATATATTTATGTTTACATGTTATTTGTTTGTATAGTATGTTAGTTTCTATGTCAGCGGGTTGTGTTTAAGGTTGGGCGGCGTCCTCACAACAGAATATCCCACGTCATAGAGGGTCCGTTGTGGGCGTTTTCTATAGGTACAATTTTCTTGATTGAAAATTTGCTGCGACAACTGTTGCTTTTGTGTTAGCTGTGAAGTCTGTAATTATTGTTATTTTTGTAATATTTCTTTGTTCTTTAGTTTTGTTTTGATTTGTTTGTAATTTGTTGGTCTAACCTTTTCTATCTTTCGGTTCTATTCACAATTTATATTCATATACTGTGACGTCATTGGTGTTGTTATTCTTTGCAGATTCAGTGATTATTTTCATTTTCCCTATTTGATTTATTTTGATTTCTGCAAACGTTCTTGTATTGTCAGTCCTATTTGTACTTTATGTATTCTGTTGGTTGACATATGTTTTATATAGGTATATTTCATAAGACACAATTGCCTGTGCACTGCACTTGGATTATGGTATAAACCAGTACCTGATTATTATTACTATTATACAAGACCTTATTAAGGCTTGTGACCCACAGATATTGAGATAGTATACTGATTAATCAAGTCATTAAGAACTTGTGGTATTATTATTATTTCAGGTGATTAGTATTATTGTTAGACATCATGTCTACATTGGAATACTTCATTACACAAGGGAAAGCCCTTGATAAGACTGGTCAACAATTAGAACAATGGGCAGTTGCTCAATATGACAAAGCATTAGCTGCAGAAGAAAGAAAAACTATGGCTGAAGAGAAAAGATTAGAAAGAGAAGCTGAGGCTGCTGCTGAACAAAAGAAATTGCAGATGCAGGTGGAGGAAAGGAGATTTGAAGCTGAACAAAAAAAATTAGAAAGAGAAGCTGCTGCTGAACAAAAAAGATTAGACAGGGAAGCTGAACAAAAAAGATTAGACAGGGAAGCTGAACAAAAAAGATTAGACAGGGAGGCTGAACAAAAAAGATTAGATGCTGAAGAGAAAAAAGCAATAAGAGAACATGAATTTGAGTTAGAGAAATTGAGATTGACAAGTATGAGTAATGTTAATCAGGCATCTAGTGGTAATGGTAAACCTTCTACTTACAAGGTTAAGGTTCCACCGTTCAATCAGTCCAGTGACGATATTACATTCTGGCTGGATAGATTTGAACGTTCTTGTCGTACACATAATGTGGATAAATCACAATACGCTAATCAATTATCAGAAAACTTGAAAGGTGAATCTTTGACTAGATTATGCCTTGTAGGAGAAGCAGATAAGGATAATTATGATGTCATTAGGGCGGCTTTGATAAAAAATATCAGCTAAGTGAGGAAGGCTATCGCCTTTTATTTAAAACGATGGTGCCTGAGACGGGTGTGGAATTCTCAGAATTCACTGCAAAGGCACGTCTCACAGTTGATCGTTGGATTGAGCTTTCCAAAACAGAAAAAACGTATGAAGGACTTATGGATTTGTTGCTCAGAGATAAGATTATGTCATGTGTGAACAAACCTTTCCTTGAATTTATACATGAGCGTAAACCCAAATCTCTAAAAGAAATGGAAGAATATTGTTCCCAATATGTCACTGCACACCCCGACGTGACTTTTGGCAACACTAAGATTAAGGAGAGTATGCCAGTTGCTTCAGCAACACGATACAATCCCAATTATTCACACAGATTTCAGGGACCTCAAAACAGATTTGATAAAAAAGGTAACCATAATAGTTATCAAAACCAAGGTAACCAATCATTTCAGGGTTCTTCTTCAAAGAACTGGAGACGAGCTGATAGCTCTCGACACAGGGGTGGTCATAATTATAGGAATTTCCGTAGAGGAAGTAATTATAGAAACTATCAGGGTTATCCGTCTTGGAGTCAACAAGATCATAATTACAGAGATACTCATTATAATGATTATGATAATGGTAACCAAGGGAACTATGACTCAAACCCAAATAGGGGTTACAATAGAGGTAACAATAACTACAGAGGTGATAATAACCGAGGTAGATCTCAATACAAAAGACATAAACCACATTTTCAGGCAAACTCTGCACAACAAGAGTCCAATGAAGCCTATAAACAGAGTAAAGATAATAATGATGCTAGTAATATGGCATGTGCCGCTTTTGATTTTGGGAGAGCATCTCAGTGCCCCCAATGCAAAACGTTATTTGAGCCAACCACAGTGTCTACTTTAAGCTGTGGCCATCCTCTTCCTGCTCTTCCGGCATCAGTCGCGCATGATGGAAGAGGTTCTCTTGTCTTACATAAGGGTTTAGTGAATAATAATCCAGTCTCTGTGCTATTTGATTCTGGATGCACCACAATTGGTGTTAGGCAGTCACTCGTAGATCCTTCCCGTGCCACTGGACAAGTAGTCAAATGTGTAACATTTGGCGGCACATTAGAGAAATACTCTACTGCTATCATTAGGATTGCTACTCCTTTCTTTACAGGAGATGTACACGCATGTCTTCTTCCGAATCCGATCGCTGACCTCATCATCGGTCGCATTCATGGAGTCAAAGAATGCACTCCGCAACAAATTTCCACGTGGGAAAGGCAAAACATGCAGATTGCTAACGCTGTAGTCACTAGAGCTCACGCTCTTAATATGCCTCAAACTTCATCTACTGAAGATAATGAAGTGCATAACCAAGATAATCCCTTGGTAATTTCTCGTGACTCGTTTATAAAACAGCAAGAAGATGATCCCACTCTGAAGAAATTCTTCATTCTTGCAACTAAAGGTGATCCGAATAAAGACACAAGTCGTAAATCGTGGATTACAAAGAAGAATGGCGTACTTGTACGTATGGTTCAAGACTCCATTACGTCAAGTCATTCTCAAATCCTGGTTCCCAAGAATTTGAGAGTTAAAATTTTGCAGCACGCTCACGACTCTCAGTGTGCTGGACACATGGGTTTTTCCCGTACTAAGTCAAGAGTCCTTGCGGCTTTCTTTTGGCCATTGGTAAACAAGGACATACGGATTTATTGTCGATCTTGTAAAGTATGTCAGGAAGTTAAATCCAAAGGTCCACGGCATGCTGCACCCATTCAGGCGGCGGACATTCCTATTCGGCCGTTCCAAAAAAATGGCCATAGACATAATTGGTCCATTTAAGATCAAGTCTGCCAGAGGACATCAGTTTATCTTGACGTGTGTTGATATGTGCACACGTTGGCCAGAGGCTATTCCTCTGAAGAGCATTACTACTGCTGATATTGCAGATGCTCTTTGGCTTATATTTTCTCGTCTGGGGTTCCCCGGAGAGATATTGTCAGACCATGGCACCCAACTAATATCAGATACCATGTCTCAAGTAATGTCTACTCTGCAGATAGATAGATCTTTAAGTAGTATCTACCATCCAATGTCTAATGGTATGGTCGAACGCCTTAATAGAACACTTAAAAACTTACTGGGGAAGATAACTGAGGATCATCCTCAAGACTGGGACAGAGTTTTACCTGCGGCCCTCTTCGCTTACAGAGAGGTACCCAATGAACATACGGGATTTTCTCCCTTTGAACTCGTCTTTGGCGCGCGTCCGCGTGGCCCTATGTCGTTGCTTCACGATCTCATTACATCTGACAATATTGACGATGACACAAAGTCATCCTACGAATATGTCATCGCGTTGAGACAAAAAATTATCGAAGCATGCAAATTAGCAACTTCTTCTTCTGAATTTGCGAAACAGAAGGCAAGGCAATTTTCCAATAAGAAGAGATGCTTACGACAACTTTGTCCTGGTGACAAAGCATTTGTATTACTACCTTGTAGGGAAAACAGATTACTTATTTCTTGGAAAGGTCCGTACGATATAATATCGAAAATTTCCGATGTCGACTATATTGTCGATATTGATGGGAAGCATAAAACCTTCCACATCAATATGCTTACTGAATTCCATGAACGTCCGGATTATTTGCAACCCATTTTCCAAGCAACGGACAATTCTCCAGTACAACATGGTCATTACTCATCACTGTCCGTGATACAGGATGAGGAAACAAGTTTTTCAGATGTAAATCTTCCTCTTCCAATGATCCCACTTCATTCTAGTGAATCATGGAAGAACGTTACTGTCTCTCCTGATTTGTCTCTAGGAGAACAGCGACAAGTTTCAACTATGTTGCAAACATTTCAGGATGTACTCACTGACATCCCTGGACAAACGAATGTCATTGAACATGACATTGTTCTTACTGACCATACTCCTATTATGGTTAGACCTTATCCTATACCTATACATTTTCAAGCACAGGTCGAGAAAGAGTTGGATGAGATGATAGATTTGAAAATAATCGAACCATCCACCTCTGCATATTCTTCGTCGATGGTTATTGTTCGAAAAAAAGACAATAACATACGTCTTTGCGTTGACTATCGAAAATTGAATCAAGTAACGAAGTTCGATGCCGAACCTATGCCTTTACTGGAAGAGCTACTTACTCGACTCTCCAAATCTCATTTTTTCACTAAACTGGATTTGTCTAAAGGATATTGGCAAGTTCCTTTATCTGAACGCGCCAAACCTCTCACGGCTTTTTCAACACCTAGAGGTTTGTTCCAATGGAATTTTATGCCTTTCGGTCTTATGAACGCACCAGCTACATTCGTACGCATGATGCGCCGAATCCTATCTTATCGGTCAGATGTCATTGCATATCTAGACGACATCTGTCTTTTCAGCGATACTTGGGAAGATCACTATTCAGGGTTAGATGAATTGCTGTCTACTTTGCGTGAGCACAACCTGACAGCGAAACCCTCTAAAGCCTATATTGGTTTTAGCGAAATTTCTTTCCTAGGCCACCGAGTTGGTCATGGTTTCCTAAAGACAGAGGACCATAATACTAGTAAGATACTTAACATCTCAATCCCTAAGACTAAAAAACAGGTGAGAAGTCTGTTAGGTCTTATTCAATTTTATGGCAGATTCATTCAGAATCTATCCTCTATCATGGCACCTCTTTCAACACTTCTAAAGAAAGGTTCGCCTAATGTGGTCCACTGGTCTCAGGAATGCCAATGCTCTCTGGATAAGATTAAAACATTGTTTTCAACACCACCTATTTTAGTGCTACCCACTAAAGATAAAACATTCGTTCTTCGTAGTGACGCTTCATCCACTGGGATTGGAGCGGCACTAATGCAAGAGTACTCTGGAACTCTGCATCCTGTAATGTATATTTCCAGAAAACTTAATGCGGCAGAAAGGAATTATTCGGTTTTAGACCGTGAGCTATTAGCTATGGTTTGGTCGATCCTCAAACTACAGAGATTCCTTCTAGGCGCACATTTCATAGTAGAAACCGACCAAAAAGCTCTTACTGCTATACAGAGTAAGAATTTGAAGAGCTCGAGGTCTACTCGATATGCAATTGCTCTTCAACCTTTTCATTTCTCTGTGCGAGCTATTTGTGGATCAGATAATGTGATGGCAGACATTCTGTCAAGATGCCCACATGATTCCACATAACTATTAGGGCTTAGACTTCTTGATATGTCTAGTTCTATAGTAGTTCCTTTTCTATATCATGATAGATACACATTCGTAATTTAATAATATAATGATTGTATCACTACATAGCGGTTCATTGATGTTTATTCACCGCTGTGCTTTGATGATTTTTTCTTCATAAATCATAAATTTAAGATATCTAATACGAAATGATGATATGAATTTTTTAGGCATTGTGTAATTGCCAGAATTGTATTATACTTTGATGACACCTTCCTGGAAAAATATACTTGTAGAGAAATAATTTCTCTCAGTTTATGAGACACATTCTCACCAGTCGCTCCATAAGTCGACTTAGCCTCATATTAGGCGTTATAGGTATTCCTGATATTTTCATCTGCGCATTATTCATGCGTTGTGAGCCTATTGTACGTTGCTCCTAGATGTATTTAAAAAAAAAAAAAAATGTTCCATTTTTTTTCCCCGGGAGGTGTGGTAAGACTGTTACGTGCAGTCTTTGATATCTTACAATATTATACATTGGTATACTTGTTATGTTCGCAAATATTTTGTAAACAAAATAGGTAATTTTTTAGTGCTTAAGGGAAAGTCATTATTGAGTTACTTCCCTTGAAAGTTGTGCCGTCTCTTCGATCGAACTCCGCGGATGAATCCATTTTACTGCGATTTATTCGTTGTTTGGGTAATAATAGATTGTTCTTGCTTCAGAATATCTATGGCCTGAATTTATGTGTATTGTTTGTCTGAGTAGGACGAGTCTGTCTTATATCTGTATATCTTTACATATCTAAGTCGAACTATATGTTCTGTTGTCTCTAGAGAGGTCAAAGGCTATTCGGCGGATGTGTCGCTAGAGTGTGGTGTGATTTGGCTTCGTCCTGATGGGGACTGTGTTTTTCTATGTCGGCTTGTCGCCGAAAAAAAAAGTGATCTCAGTATTGGTGGGGAAAGTGATAGTCGTCTAGACCTATCGTGTATGCTTTACCCCAGTGTTTATTCGTATTGCCAAGGAATGGCAGAATCATATTTCTGATACCAAGGTAATAAAAGATACTCTTGTGACCTCTCTCGTTCGAAGCCACCATTTTCGATAGGTACGATTTGAATGTCTAAGAGAATATATTTGACTCGATGAAAAACGACTTCGATTCCTAGCAGCACTATATCCTGTAGAATGCAGTCAATTGTTCATGATCAAATCTACAGAGCAATGAAATGTTTTATGAATGACTAACTTTAGGACAGATTCATTATCTGTATCCAAACGTGAGTGACAGCTCACGAGTGAAGCCATCTTGGAACCAAACATGTAGTGACTTTCAAGAAGAGAAAAGGGATGCCCGTATTATCGCTTGTTTAGTCCAGAGATCACTGCTACACATGAGAACCCGTTATTAGCGGTTCAATATTATTATATGGAAAAATATGTGCTGAACATTATGTTGGAGAATCGTCGCTAAACGAGATTAGGTTTAGAAGCCATCTGAAATATTGTTTATAAGCTGACGTGCTCAGTCAGTGAAGTCAGATGATATATATGTATGGGCGATACTGAGGGCTTGGCTACTGTCATGGATTATCCTAATCCACATATATAAATTATTAGGTAAATATGAAGCCTAACAAATAAAATTAATAAAGAGAAGAGCAATGGTAAAATGACAGTGCTGTCACAAAGAATGTACTCGAAATCCCCTTTGTTTTCTGCTTCGTCTGCAAATTGTAACGCTTTCACGTTGATAGTAAAGCTTACTGTATTATTACCCGCCTTCTTCAATGAAACGTGTGCTGTATTTCTTGGAAAAGCATTGAGACGTACTGCGTAATGACCTAAATTAACCCTAACATTAATTATACTGCGTTACCAAAACGAACGAACAGATGGATTAAAGGGATAAAAAGAGAAGGGAGAGGCAGAAAGCCGAACACTAAACCCGCTTCGCGCGATACACAATTACTACCATCACGCGTGTAAGTCTACATGCACTAATTTTTTTTCAGACGGACAGTGATAAAATACACTACCCTTTCCCAGAGTTAGGTTTATAAATCATAACAGACTCTTATTAGAAAAGACAACATTATATGGGTTTACGTTTGAACACATAACAGTACCCAGACAGCACATCTTCTAAACAGGAGATAGAAGAAATTGCATATTTTGAACGCAGCCACGTAGCTCCTTTAAATTAGTATTTTTGGGTTCCTTAGGGTTTGCTGACAAATAATATGTAAAACGTTACGCAAATAGTCCAGGAATTAATAAATTATACCCAAAATAAAATATTGGGGGTGCCTGACAGCATAAAATCATTTCTGCTCATAAAATTTTTTTTATAACGTGTTTGAAAAAACCTTACGTTACATAAATAGCCTACCATGTAAACTCCAAATTGATTGGAGCGCAACAAATGAAAGCCTAACCACGATTGGTCGGGCTATAAATACTATCTTGGTTGTTAGGGGAGACGGGAAAAGATAACATTTTTTTCAAACACTTGTCGAAACGTGGCTCATTGGCCAGTCTCGCTGATATACACACTTGGGAGCGTTAGTTCGAGACCACTAATTCAAATAAGCTTGATAAAGCGACAGTACGTTGAAGCCAGCTCACATTTTTGCTAAAATAAAAGCCTGGAACATAGGCAGAACGGAATTTGTGCCAGTTTGTGCCAGAATTCATTGCTAATCAACGTATCTGTGTTTATTTCCATGAAATTGTGGTAAGCTTGAACCATTCAGTATCTTTTAATGAAAAATTGAATGTGAATTGTTGATTTATGCCTGTATATATATGTGTAGTTCAGTGGCAAACGTGAGGTAAAGCCTATAATGCTCCAGCCTGAACAGAGGGTGTCGGAGAGAAGTAAAACGGCATGGAATGGCCAAGTAGTACACTGACACCTGGATGATGGACTAGAAAGAAATAATGCTGGAAGTGCAGAGGCGTAGTAACCATTAAGAAGGGTAATACTGGAATAAAGTATTTCAAATGAAGCTGACTGTTGGCCTAACGCTCTGAACGCAATGTTTGTGCTGTATTGTGATCAGTGTAAAAGAGAATATAAATTAGTTATGAAGTAGAAGGTACATCCTTCTTGATTTCAGGGACAGTGGTCTTGATGGTAGTGAGCAGCATCTGGTCAGAGATTTGCTGAATCCAGAGTCGGACAGCATACTCCTTGGTCTTTTTAGCTATCAGTGAGGTGTCTCCTGAGCCCAGAGGAGAATTCGAGCAGAGGAGTCCTTTCCTGCCGCCATCACTAAAGATAAGCAGAGTTGGCCAGCTGAGCTCAACATTATGTCCCCTCATCTTGAACTGATTTTTTAAAAATTAACATTAAGAGGGGAATTTACTTGTCTTAAAATCAGGAACTGTGAACATCTACAATAATGGTCCCTAAAGACAAACTATTGAAGTCATGATGACAAATACCAACAGAGCTTGAACAAAACAAAACCAGTATTACCTCATTTTACCACTACACAATTGACACACATAGAACATTGGTAATAATATATGTCACTACAATATTCATATTAAATACATTCTGTACATAACTTGTAATTTAAATTGATTGTGATTCCTGGTTCCCTTGTAGTTGAATCAGGACACATATTCATTCATGCCAGTAATGAATACATATTGTTATTTGAAACGTTACTAGTGACTTCTTTAAGATATTCTCATAGAGTGTTATATGTATGTGAGTGTCACAGTGTTGTTAAGAGTAGTGGATTAAATTAAATTGTTTATCTGTCTGTTGTTGTGACTTACACTTCACCATACACATACCCTAGACACATAACGTAGCATCACACTATTCCAGAATAATTCTGACTGAGATAAAGAGATATGTGGTAGCAAGTAAGGTTATCTATAATACACTACTTTTAATAGATATAGATACCTTCACAGCTGATCTCAGTCAGTACACTAAGTCCCCTATAAATATTTATAACATCCCACTTCACCACATATATTGGGGTCTCGCTCTTGGGATTTTGAATCTTTCCCTATTAAAAATATTGGGGGTAATTCACTTCAGGGAATATAAGAATTAAAAGGTATCCTTGGGTGGAATTAAATAAGGTTGAGCTCACGGTGCCTGTGTTGTCCATTAGAGATTGAATTGTTGGTTAGACATTGTATAAATTTACATAATAGACAATGGCGGACCTGGCCAAATTTCGATCTGCTGCGGTTCAGACTGCAAAAGAGTTAGGATTAGATGGGCAAGTTATGGTTGCCTATGTCACAACGGAATGTGACAAATTTATTGAACGCGAAGAAAGAAGGTTTGAAGCCGAAAGAAAGTTAGAGGCTGACAGGGAAATTAAGAAGTTACAATTTGAAGCTGAGGCTGAGACTAAGAGGTTGCAAGCTGAGGCTGAGACTAAGAGGTTGCAAGCTGAGGCTGAGACTAAGAGGTTGCAGATTGAGGCTGACAAAGAGGCTAAGAAATTGGAA
Source organism: Oreohelix idahoensis (assembly GCA_024509875.1). NCBI lineage: Eukaryota > Metazoa > Mollusca > Gastropoda > Stylommatophora > Oreohelicidae > Oreohelix > Oreohelix idahoensis. The sequence continues at coordinate 855,120 of JAMPIV010013523.1, read as the reverse complement.
GCAGAAGAGAAGAAATTAGCTGCAGAAAGGGAAGCCGAGGAAAGAAGACAGGCTGCAGAAAGGGAAGAGAGGAAATTAGCTGCAGAAAGGGAAGCAGAAGATAAAAGATTACAAAGGGAACATGAGTTACGACTAAGGGAGTTTGAGTTTCAAGGCCATGCTCCTGAAAATGGTGCCAGTCCCTTTGCCTCTGATGCTACGGTTACTCAAGGAGCCTCAATCTCAGCTATGAATTTTCATTTAGATCATTTTGTTGAGAAAGACGATGATATTGAGAGCTATATAAATAGGTATGAACTATTAGCTACCACGTATGGGTTAGAGAGAGAAAGGTGGAGCTTAAAGTTATCTCAGGGACTTCGTGGGGCAGCTTATGAAGTTTTTGCAAAAATGAGCAGAGGTGATCAGGAAAATTATGACATGCTAAAGCAGGCTCTTTTGTTAAGGTATGAAAAGAATGCAGAGTTTTACAGGAAAAAATTTAGGAATGCTAAACTACTGTCAGGTGAAACCTATCACCAGTTCTCTGCACGCATAGAGACATACTTGGAGAAATGGACTTCTCTGGGGAAAACCCAAGATCTTAAGGAAATGGTCCTTATAGAGCAACTAAGAGAGTCCATGGCTCCAGACCTGAGAAAGTTTCTCATGGAACAAGGTGCAGAGAGGCTGGGTGAGTTGCTAAATGTTGCTGAAAGGTATCAAGCAGCTCAAGCAGAGGTAACAGGTAATAAAAAGAAACAGGTGGACAACTTTAGGGCACCACAGAACTTTAATAAATTTGATCCTAAGGATCAAAATAAAGGTAAGCACCAATTTGATAGGCCACGGTATGACAATAAAAATAAATTCCCACAATTCGATGAAAGGAAATATGATGAAAGAAAATCTTTCAACCAAGGAAAAAGGTGGTGTAAGAATTGTCAGATGGACAATCATGACACTGACCGTTGCAGAAGGAAACCTGTGTATATGGCAACCCTTCAGGTCAGGTCGACCTCAAGACAGGAGGAGGATATTATGTTGGATACCACTCCAGAAGAGATGAGGAAGGCACAGGCTGGGGATAAAACACTCAAGCCTTGTTTCAGAAAATTGTCAACTTGTCATACAACTCCAGGCAAGGGAGATTTTTACATGAAAAACAAGTTGATGTATAGGAAGACTGGAACTAGATCCCATGGTCACGGACAGCTGGTTCTTCCAAAAAGATACAGGACAGAATTAATAAGGAGCCTACATGTGAAACCAGATGGGGACCATGAGAAGATAGGTACCATCATTCAAAAGGTGGCTCACAATTATTATTGGCCCAAAGCAAGATGGGACATTGAGAATTTTGTAGAAAGGTGTAGCATAGCACATGAGGGAACACCCACAAGTGGGAACATGGATCAGGACCTGGACACGCCACGAGGCAAAATTAGGCCTGATAATAAAAAGAAATATAAATTTGATAAAGTGGACCAAATGGAATGGGAAGCCCCTTTTCACGGACAAGCTTCACTTAACTGTTTTACAATGGCCACTATGCGGAGAGTGCAAAAAGATGTCTTACCCCAGGATAAGCCGACAATCCCTCAATCGGACTTAAACAAACTGGAGGAAGAAGATGTAGAGAGGAAATCTCTCATCAAGAATTTTAAGTGGGGAGGAAACCCCAGGAAAAGAAAAATTGGTAGCGGTCGTTTTGTGAATGATAATTCTGGGAGGAAAAATCATCACTATAAAGCTTCAAGTGGAAGAGACCATACCGGTGCATGGACAAATAGGTCCACACAATTAAAGGTCCATATGTAGCTTTGTTAAGAACGTGGACTGATGAAAAGGCAGAGGAAAACATTACATCTTCATACCAATATGTGAATGAGCTGACCACTCGGTTAAAAACTGGCTGGAAACTTGCCAATGAAAATTTGAAACAAGCCAGGAAGAAACATGCTGCCTATTATAACAGGAAGGCGAAAGACAGAAATTTGGCTGTGGGAGAGAAGGTACTGCTTCTTTTGCCCGGGAGTCAGAATAAGTTACAAATTGGATGGCAGGGTCCATATACAGTTCTAGAGAAGGTGTCTAGAACAAATTATAAGATAGATAAGAAGGGGAAAGAAAAAATCTATCATGTGAATCTCCTGAAGAAATATTTGGAAAGAGAACATCAGGAAGAGACACACTTGTTGACCTTGTCCATCGCCATGGAGATGAAAAAGGAACCACTTTCATCATTTGAATATCCATTACACCCCTGTGAGACAGCAGCACAGGTGAAAATCAGTACACATTTAACGAAAACTCAGAAAGAGAGAGTGCAACAGGTTCTAAATAATCATGCAGAGGTGTTAACAGACCGACCAGGGCATACAAACCTATTGGAATATGATATGAAATTAATAGACTCCACACCTGTCTGTATGAAACCATATTCGATTCCGTTTGCTAAGGAAAAAGCTTTGAAGGAAGAGATAGACTATCTGTTGAAGGAAGGAATTATTTCGCACAGTGAGTCTTCGTATAGTTCCGGTGTTGTACTTTTAAGGAAGCCCTCTGGAGAACATAGACTCTGTATAGATTACAGGAGACTGAATGCTATTACAGAAGGACAGGTGGATCCATTGCCGGATACAAATCAGCTGTTTGCCAGACTAAATAAAGCTAAATATTTCTCAAAAGTGGATCTGAGTAAAGGATACTATCAGATTCCGGTGAAGCCTGAGGTTAGACCATACCTAGCTTTTAGTACCTCAGAAGGACACTATGAGTTTAATAGATTGCCATTTGGATTGAAGAATGCACCTAGTGTCTTCTCTAGAATGATGAGAAAATTATTGGATCCTCTGAATAATCCCTGTATAACAAATTTTATGGATGATATCCTTATAGCAACAGAAACATTTGAGGAACACATTGACTCTCTGAACATGCTGTTTGATCGACTTAGGGAGGCAAATTTAACAGCCCGACCAACCAAATGTTGCGTTGGATGTAAAGAATTGGAATTTTTGGGACACACAGTTTATCAGGGAAACATGACCCCTGACCCAAAGAATTTAGAGAAACTACAGAAAGCCCCGAGACCACAAACCAAGAAGGACGTGAGATCCTTTGTCTCATTATGTGGTTTCTACCAGAAGTATATCAAAAACTTTAATTCCATATGTGCACCTTTAACGGAATTGACACGTAAAGGACTTCCAGATCGCATTACATGGACACCACAATGTGAAATGACTTACCAAGAATTGAAGGAAAAGCTCACAAGTAAACCCATTTTGAAATTACCTGACTTAAGTCAAGAATTCATAGTAAGGACGGATGCAAGTAATATTGGGCTAGGTGCAACTTTACTACAGAAATCAGATGCATTGGATGGGGAATTAAGCCCAGTGGCATATGCTAGCAGAAAGTTGAATAAAGCTGAAATCAACTACTCAACTAGCGAAAAAGAATGTCTTGCAGTAATATGGGCAATAAAGAAATTCAATATTTATCTATATGGGAAGGCATTTAAGTTGCAAACTGACCACAAACCTTTATCGTTTTTAGCACAGGCTAAGCATGAGAACTCTAGGTTACTCCGATGGTCTTTGCTTCTGGCTCCATATAATTTTAGCATTGAATATATATCTGGAAAAACCAATCTGGGAGCGGATTTTTTAAGCCGCCATCCGTGTGATGAGAATCACCGTAAACCCCAGAAATAATAATAAATTTCTCTATGTGTATATAGAATAAAGGACTGACATATAATGTCTGTTTTAAGAGGGGAGGTGTCATGGAATATCCTAATCCACATATATAAATTATTAGGTAAATATGAAGCCTAACAAATAAAATTAATAAAGAGAAGAGCAATGGTAAAATGACAGTGCTGTCACAAAGAATGTACTCGAAATCCCCTTTGTTTTCTGCTTCGTCTGCAAATTGTAACGCTTTCACGTTGATAGTAAAGCTTACTGTATTATTACCCGCCTTCTTCAATGAAACGTGTGCTGTATTTCTTGGAAAAGCATTGAGACGTACTGCGTAATGACCTAAATTAACCCTAACATTAATTATACTGCGTTACCAAAACGAACGAACAGATGGATTAAAGGGATAAAAAGAGAAGGGAGAGGCAGAAAGCCGAACACTAAACCCGCTTCGCGCGATACACAATTACTACCATCACGCGTGTAAGTCTACATGCACTAATTTTTTTTTCAGACGGACAGTGATAAAATACACTACCCTTTCCCAGAGTTAGGTTTATAAATCATAACAGACTCTTATTAGAAAAGACAACATTATATGGGTTTACGTTTGAACACATAACAGTACCCAGACAGCACATCTTCTAAACAGGAGATAGAAGAAATTGCATATTTTGAACGCAGCCACGTAGCTCCTTTAAATTAGTATTTTTGGGTTCCTTAGGGTTTGCTGACAAATAATATGTAAAACGTTACGCAAATAGTCCAGGAATTAATAAATTATACCCAAAATAAAATATTGGGGGTGCCTGACAGCATAAAATCATTTCTGCTCATAAAATTTTTTTTATAACGTGTTTGAAAAAACCTTACGTTACATAAATAGCCTACCATGTAAACTCCAAATTGATTGGAGCGCAACAAATGAAAGCCTAACCACGATTGGTCGGGCTATAAATACTATCTTGGTTGTTAGGGGAGACGGGAAAAGATAACATTTTTTTCAAACACTTGTCGAAACGTGGCTCATTGGCCAGTCTCGCTGATATACACACTTGGGAGCGTTAGTTCGAGACCACTAATTCAAATAAGCTTGATAAAGCGACAGTACGTTGAAGCCAGCTCACATTTTTGCTAAAATAAAAGCCTGGAACATAGGCAGAACGGAATTTGTGCCAGTTTGTGCCAGAATTCATTGCTAATCAACGTATCTGTGTTTATTTCCATGAAATTGTGGTAAGCTTGAACCATTCAGTATCTTTTAATGAAAAATTGAATGTGAATTGTTGATTTATGCCTGTATATATATGTGTAGTTCAGTGGCAAACGTGAGGTAAAGCCTATAATGCTCCAGCCTGAACAGAGGGTGTCGGAGAGAAGTAAAACGGCATGGAATGGCCAAGTAGTACACTGACACCTGGATGATGGACTAGAAAGAAATAATGCTGGAAGTGCAGAGGCGTAGTAACCATTAAGAAGGGTAATACTGGAATAAAGTATTTCAAATGAAGCTGACTGTTGGCCTAACGCTCTGAACGCAATGTTTGTGCTGTATTGTGATCAGTGTAAAAGAGAATATAAATTAGTTATGAAGTAGAAGGTACATCCTTCTTGATTTCAGGGACAGTGGTCTTGATGGTAGTGAGCAGCATCTGGTCAGAGATTTGCTGAATCCAGAGTCGGACAGCATACTCCTTGGTCTTTTTAGCTATCAGTGAGGTGTCTCCTGAGCCCAGAGGAGAATTCGAGCAGAGGAGTCCTTTCCTGCCGCCATCACTAAAGATAAGCAGAGTTGGCCAGCTGAGCTCAACATTATGTCCCCTCATCTTGAACTGATTTTTTAAAAATTAACATTAAGAGGGGAATTTACTTGTCTTAAAATCAGGAACTGTGAACATCTACAATAATGGTCCCTAAAGACAAACTATTGAAGTCATGATGACAAATACCAACAGAGCTTGAACAAAACAAAACCAGTATTACCTCATTTTACCACTACACAATTGACACACATAGAACATTGGTAATAATATATGTCACTACAATATTCATATTAAATACATTCTGTACATAACTTGTAATTTAAATTGATTGTGATTCCTGGTTCCCTTGTAGTTGAATCAGGACACATATTCATTCATGCCAGTAATGAATACATATTGTTATTTGAAACGTTACTAGTGACTTCTTTAAGATATTCTCATAGAGTGTTATATGTATGTGAGTGTCACAGTGTTGTTAAGAGTAGTGGATTAAATTAAATTGTTTATCTGTCTGTTGTTGTGACTTACACTTCACCATACACATACCCTAGACACATAACGTAGCATCACACTATTCCAGAATAATTCTGACTGAGATAAAGAGATATGTGGTAGCAAGTAAGGTTATCTATAATACACTACTTTTAATAGATATAGATACCTTCACAGCTGATCTCAGTCAGTACACTAAGTCCCCTATAAATATTTATAACATCCCACTTCACCACAGCTACTGACAGTCCTTTATACTATTATTCTACATGAGTGCCCATGTAACATTGCAAGACCATTTATCCACTGTACCATGATGTATTATGCCAACCTGTGATTTGTCACTATCTGTGCTGTCGAGTGTGTACGTCCAATTAAACTTTAGTAAAGGTACACAGTCGTTGGTGTCGATGACTTCCAGCCATACATGAGTGTGAGAAAAGAACATTTGTCAACACCACGAACCCTTATTATCATTCGCACATTATACACTCCATCTATGTCTACACACCACTGCGTAGGTCAAGTTGACATTCCATACTCGAACCACGAGCAACAAAACAACACAGTATTTAACTCTGGTGATGTTCGAGCGAGCTTCAGATTTCTCAGCATGTCTCTTGCTCAGGGCAAGGATCTTGTATTAAGAGTTTATCAATATATATATATATATTCTTCTTCTTCCATCCTTAGCCACCAACCGACAAAGCAGTCGGTGGCCAGTACGCCTATTGGCGTCTTAGGGCAACAATAAATCGATTTCTTTGCCACTGTGACCCATCATGCCTAATGGCATCTTTAGGGCAGCGACAAATCAATCGATTTGCCATTGTTTCCGTAATCAAATTGACTAGCAAACAGGTGATCAGCCTGTTTTTTATATATATATATATATATATATATATATATATATATATATATATATATATATATATATATATATATATATATACACATATACACATATATATATATATATATATATATATATATATATATATATATATATATATATATATATATATATATATATATATATATATATGTATATAGATATATATATATATATATATATATATACATGTATATACATGTATATACATGTATATACATGTATATATAAAATATATATATAAATTTTTTAGCAATTGCCGTCTTCCGTAGTTTAAAAGCACTTTCATCCGACTCATTGAGATTAAATTTAACGCTCATGGAGAGTAAAACGTCTGATTAAGATGAAGTGGTGAATGGAAGAGGAGGTCGCCTGAAGACTATGTCAGGCGACACAATACTTAACAGAGACATTTGTCTCCTTTAAGTTTGTGGTTCACGTTGTTAGCAGTCGACGCTTGACACCAACATCAAACGGGTCTTGAAGACGCTTGACAACTGTCACAAAATTATTGGGTCGATCTCTTCTCCTCTCCGGCAGTAGTCAGTTAAATTTGTTGTCAGTACTGATTACGTGCAATTTTCAGTGGTCGGCACTTTTTCTTTTTCTGCTGTCGAGCAGATATTTGGTATTTTATTTTCAAATCATCGTACAGTAATAAGTCGTCACGTTTGTTTGCCCGCTTGACCTTGTTGAGAGCAGGCGGATGACGCAACATTAATCTGCAATCCTGTGATAAATATTCTCGTTTACCAACCAGACCGCCTGTTTCACACGAAAAATCGCCCAGCGAATTTGTTTAATCGCTGATAAGGCGAGTGTGACTCCAGAATATAAAACAGTAGACAATGACATACGTACTATGTGTAGAGAAGCAAAAGAACGGTGGATAGAAACAAAATGTAAGGAAATAGAAGACTTGGAAGCAAAGCACATGACAAGCGATATGCATGAAGAAATAAAGAAATTATCAAATCGGTCGCGGTTTGCACAAGGAGGAAGCTGTATCAAGAACAAAAATGGTGTAATATTACTTGATGAGAAAGACATATCAAACAGATGGTCAGAATACGTAAAAGAACTATTCGAGGACAACAGAGGTAAAAAACCATCACCAGATTCTAATGAAGGCCCAAACATTCTCAGATCAGAAGTAGAGAATGCCATTCATATGATACAAAAAGGAAGATCAGCAGGCATGAATAACATAAAAATTGAAATGATAGAAACTCTGGAGAGCTTTGGTATAGATACAATCACAGAAATATGCAATGATATATACAATACAGGATATTTACCACACGACATGAAGACATCAGTTTTTATAACATTGCCCAAAAAATCAAATGCAACAGAATGTTCAGACTTCAGAACAATCAGCCTGATGAGTCATGCAATTAAGATACTGCTCAAAATCATACAGGAAAGAATAAAAAGTAAAGTAGACAGCGAAATCCAAGAAGAACAGTTTGGTTTTAGACGGAACAGTGGAACAAGAGAGGCAATATTTTGCCTAAGAAGATTAGCAGAAAAATATACAGAGGTCCAAAAAAGTATGTATATGTGCTTCATTGACTATAAGAAGGCTTTTGACAGAATCCATCATGAGAAAATAATTGAATGCCTCAAAGACATAGGTATTGATGGAAAAGATATAAGAATACTCAGTAACCTTTATTGGAAGCAAACTGCCACAGTAAGATCGGGAAGGAATTATTCACCATACATAGACATAAAAAGAGGTGTCAGACAAGGTTGTGTGCTGTCCCCCTGCCTATTTAATTTATACACCGAAAAAATTTTCAAACAGATACAGGAAATACCAGGACTGAACATCAGTGGAAGATCAATAAACAACCTTAGATATGCAGATGATACCGTGTTGTTAGCTGAAAGTGAACAGGAGTTACAAGAACTAGTGAAGCAAGTGAACAGTATAAGTCATGAATATGGACTCGACATTAATATTGAGAAAACTAAAACTATGATAATTAGCAAAACAGACGATAAACCCACATTAAAGATAAGCGTAAATGGGAAAATCCTGGAACAAGTCAAGAGCTACGTATATCTTGGTCATATAATAACAGAAGATGGCAGATGTGAAACAGAAATCAAGAAGAGAATAGGAATGGCCAAAGCTACATTCAACAACATGAAACATATACTGGCATCCAAACAGTTATCTCATAAATTAAAACTGAGAATCGTAAAGTGTTATATATATTCTGCATTTCTGTATGGTGCAGAAACATGGACGATGAATAAGCATTTGGAAGAAAGAATTGAGGCTCTTGACATGTGGATATATAGAAGAATGGGGCGTATCTCATGGAAAGAGATGAAAACAAATAAGGAGGTCCTAGAAAATCTAGGTATGAAAAGAGAACTAATGAGAGAGGTCAAAGTTCGGCAGCTAAAATACTTTGGCCACATAAAAAGGCATAACACCTTGCAGAAGACCATAACAGAAGGGAGAGTTGAAGGCAAACGTGCAAGGGGAAGACAGCGCTATAAGTGGGAAGATAACATCAAGAGATGGACGGGAAAGAGTCTATCAGAGTGTACCACCAAGACAAGAGACAGAAGACGTTGGAGATCCATTACAGCCAACCTTCGTTGTGGAGATGGCAACTGATGATGATGATGACTTTCTCGTCCAGAAGGTAATACGACGAATTGTGTTTATCTGGGAGTGCCAGGAGTTAAATTATCGACCTGCTGGCAAGCATTCGGCAGACTCGACATGACATAATCGCTTCCTGTACGACTCATTAGAAACATATTACTTTAGGTAAAACTAAGGAGTTGTATTTGTTAATAATTTGGAAATCAAATCTCACTTCCATCTTTCGAAGACATGGACTTTGCATTACGGCACAGAAATTTCCTAATGGAAATATTTTCAATTACTCCACAAAAACTCACAGGTTTTGAAGCGATTGGAGGGCATTCAAAACATAGGAAGAACAAAATTCCTGATTGGACCTTACTTAAATCGTAACAAAGTACTGCGGGGCGAGCGAAGTGTAATATAACCTGACACTTTAGTCAGTTTAGAAGGTTCTTGTGCGTTAATTCACCGGTTAAATCAAATTCTGGATATTTATTACCCAAACTGATAACCGTACTTTTTCTTCACTGAAAAAGGTTGATTTCACATTGTGATTTGGGAGGCAAGTTAAAAAAAAAAAGCGTTTCTCGTGCATTCTTAGTTGACACGCTTACGACAGCCCCGCCCACACCCCCCCCCCCCCCCCCGTATTTTTTAAAACTTTATAAACCAATAGAACGGAATTGAATCAGTTCTACAAGTTAACGGTACACAGGAAACAAGGGAAATCGCTGCCGTTGCCTTCTCTCACTCAAGATCAGAGTGAGGTACCCATTTACAGCTGGTTAGACTGATGCGTGACACCTGTTATGAAGGGTTAGAGACTTCACCATACTAGGTCCAGCATCGAGAGATGGGGCCTACCTAGCTATAAATGGGTACTTAACTTTGAGTTAGGGAAGGAAAAGACAGTGAGGAAGGAAACTGGTCTCCCCACCTCTCGATGCTGGACCTAGTATGGTGAAGTCTCTAACACTCCATAACCAGCTGTAAATGGGTACCTGACTCTGATCCTGAGTTAGAGAAGGCAACGGCAGCGAGGAAGGGAACAGGTGTTACGCATCAGTCTAACCAGCTGTAAAAGGGTACCTGCCTCTGATCTTGCGTTAGAGAAGGCAACGGCAGCGAGGAAGGGAACAGGGGTTACGCATCAGTATAATCAGCTGTAAAAGGGTACCTGCCTCTGATCTTGCGTTAGAGAAGGCAACGGCAGCGAGGAAGGGAACAGGTGTTACGCATCAGTCTTACCAGCTGTAAAAGGGTACCTGCCTCTGATCTTGCGTTAGAGAAGGCAACGGCAGCGAGGAAGGGAACAGGCGACCCCACCTCATAAAGCTGGGACCCAGTACATCGAAGTCTATAACACTTCACTCCCCAACGGCAGAATGTGCTACGTGACTACAACCTTACAAACGGCAGGCGTGTTTAAAAAAAAATTCTAAGCAACGGGGGAGGGGGGAGAGGACAATGTGAAATGACACTTTTTCAGTCAAGAAAGAGTACGGTGCTCGGTTTGGGTAATAAATATCCAGAATTTAATTTAACCGGTGAATTAACGCACAAGTACCGTTTAGAACACTGTGAAAATTCATCTCACGCCAAGAAGACAACCAGATCTTTCCAGAGTTAAGAATAGCTGCAGATTTCATTTACCATACCAGACCTTGTTTGAGCATCTTGAGGACTTGAAGCCAAGGAAAACTCTACCATTTTTCCACGAAAAACCGGAATCTGAGGAAACTGTAACTTAAAGTCAAAGTGGGAACGTATTGCTAAACTAACAACACCCCAGACCACGTATAAGAGGCATCGTCAAGCTGCCTTAAACTATTTCTCTGGGCCATCAGTCTGTGAGCCTAAAGATTGGCGTAAGTCGTACATTTTAAATTCTATATTTTGCATTATTAACATGTGAAATAAAATGTATATATTGCGATGTGAATATTAATATGTGAAAATTGCTAGTGGATGTCTAAGTCAAACGAGGCTAATAATGATTTCATGGACCACCACCACAAGGGCTGGTAACTGCTTTATGCGAGCTTCTTATAGAGAACTAAAAGCAGAGGTAGTTCCAAGTTCCATGTGGAGCAGTAAGTGAATGAGGAAAGAAATAATGTACATACTTATTATATTATTAACATTTTAACCAGTGTAGATGTAAATGAAAACTTATTCTTTCTATATTATTAACCTTTTAAACCAATGTAAAGTTAAACCTAGATCTATTCAATTTAAATGTAAAGAAAGTTTTCTCTCCATGGGATTAATATTAATTCTCATCGAGGGTAAAGTTCTGAGACAGATGGGATGGTGGAATAGGAAGAAGGGGACACATAAGTATGAGTCGGAGAACCAAGAGGGTATCTGTTCTCTTCTTTTGTGACATTAGTTGGTGGTACCAGTTGAGGGTACTATCTCTGGAACAAGTGAGGGTATAAGTGGCCTAATGCCGACGCTAGACACCATCAGACGGGTCTTAGAGACGCGGGACCAGCTTGGTAGTTACTCCCTGACAATTCTTGGAACGTGCTACAACTTTTAAACTTGACCAGTGACGAGTGTAATCAGGCATCCATCTACAAAGAACCAATTATCAGCTGGAGCAGAACAGATAAACTCACTAGCAGTTAAAAGCTGCCTGGTGAACTATCCAATTTTTTAACGCCATAACATCACCCAGTGATGACAACTTTTTATGTAAGGAATTATTAATTTGTATAACTGTTAAAACATAATTGACAATTAAATTTGTTACTTGTATAAAGACAAATCTAAAGTTGATTTAATCATTGTGAATGTACTGCATTCGTATGACCCAGGCAATTTCTTAAATACACTTAAACAGCGCTATACAATAATATTAAGAGGAATTTCGCTGAGTTAACTCAACTGGGGGCTTGAACGAGCTAACGAATTATAAGATAACCCTATCCTTCTTAAAAGTTGACGACAGATACTAGAGTTAACATTTGCTCAGCTTCATGCAGCATAGTTCTCGCTTTCTGACTATCTTCTGAATCCTCCCTTGAGGAAGAAGCATCATTATCCTTCTATCTACAACTCTGCCAAGAGTAATCTTGTGCGAAGGTAGACACCTTTTAAGACTAACATTAGTTACTCTTGAGTTTTGGCCACTGTTGGACTACTACTTCAGAGCTAAGGGGAGGCAGCCCATGACAACAACCCTCGTAATTACCTCAGCCTTAATGCATGAGACGTGCTACTGCCATCAGACTTGACTTTTGTAGAGAAACACAGTTCAAAGCACCTGTGGGAACCAACATCGGCCGAAGAAAACGCCAGCCGACCCCACACCGGAAGCGCAACCAAATAATATTTTAAAATTTTTCAAATTTTTATCCGATGATGATAAATATCATCGCTTCTTTTTTATAAACAACTTTTTGTTATTTTACATTGTTAAACTGTAAGTGTTTATCTGGAAATGTAAAGGTATGTCTGCATCGTTATTACTCATATTGTTCTAAATACATAACCAGATAGAGCTATATAATTAAAATTTTGTTGAATCACCTTCATCTGGGGGCTCACAAAATACGAGTCAGCACTTCCTCACAAAAGGGGCAGGAAATTAAAAAGTTCATTACAGCTAAGATGATCTCAGCCTGCTGTTATTTAAAATCTTGCAAGGCTCCCTTAAGTAGAAGCATCATTCATCTACTTTATCTCTGCCACGAGTAATCTTGAGCGAAGGTTGATACCTTTGAATACCCTCATCATTACACTCTAAGTCTAAATTTAGTTTGACCACTACTGCGGAGTAGGGGTGGCAATACTGCCACATCTTGAAAATGTTATTAAAGAAGTAGAAGCTTTTGTTGTTATTGTCTATATCAAATCTCTATTCCGTGTACCAGTGGACCGCTATCGATGATTTTCCCACCCCTGACCTAGACTACGATTAGGGCCCTTTGTCCCGTGTCCTACAACCGCGCGAGAGGGAGTAGATGGGTCTGATTAAGAAAACATCTACCTAACAGGTCAGATCAGTTAGAATGCCAGTCTTAACATCAAATTTTCGGTGTAATTAATATCCCAGTATTTCTTCTTTAGCATTGTTGATTTTCTCTTATAATCGCTGCATTTTTATTCATAGTATTAGTAAATAAGTAATATGCACAAAGGGGTACGATGCAGTCACTCAAAGGAAAATAAAGATGTAGCAAACTAGACAAAAGAGAAATAACAGAAGTTATAGGCTTTCTGGGGACTTGAACCCGCATTATGTCTCTGAATCTTTAAAATATATTTGTCTCAAGTTTTCTCTTTTGTATTTTTTTTATTCATAACGTTTCCTGTGTAACTAGTTCCTACGGCTCATTTATATTTGTCATTTTTGTCACATAACGGAAACATCCTTACACGGGATGTTGATAATTTTAAGACAATTTAGTGAACGATCTTCAACGTTCCAGTTTTCACGGATTAGACCCACTTTAGTCATTCTGGTCTCTACAATCAAAGAGAAAGCATCTATAACAACCGTCTACTCCTTTAACTGGGGTGTAAAAAAAGGGGGGGGGGGGGGGAAAGGAGAAGAGAAAGGGGAGGGAATTCAAGAACGCCTTTTAATGCTATCATTAGGTTTTCTCAATGTGTGTCCTACCAAAGCTATTATCTTTTTCTCACATCTTCTTTCATTGGCCCTTATCAAGTTCTTGTTATCAGTTTACATTGGTGAATCTTGTATTATTTCAATAATTTTATTCTTCGCAAGCACCCATTTATGAATGCCTGTAACTTCCTGGTTGTTATTTGTGTTGTTCTCCGTGTTTCAGAGATCTACAATTGAATTCCCTTGACATTAATAAGAATAAATTCAAACAAACATATACTATTTAAAAATTAGTTTTGCACAAGATATAATAACACAGACTTCATGTTATGATAATTAGCACTGCATCGCATCGAAGTTGAAGAGTCTTGTTTTTATTTTGGACTTTATGTCTTTCGATTTTCCTATATTGCTCACTGCACTGATAGCTACTCTTGCGTATCACTGTTTGTTCCTACAGCTTGGTCTTTATTTGCTAAATTATTTATTCTCATAACATTGATCTCTTTCCTGTTTATTTTCAGACCTAATTGTTGTGACCTCTCATCAATTACTTTCATTTTAGATTGCATCTGATCACGATTCGTTAGGTTTACAAGATCGAAAATTAAAATCCAATATAATTTATCAAAGCAGCACAGGTGAGAAGGGGAAACAAAAGGTATGGACGATTTCGAGTTGTGCTGTGAACTCACTGAGAAAATTGAAAATCGGTAATGCAAGCGATAGAACTGAAAAAGAATAGGATTGAGAGCGAGAAGGAGAGAAAGAGACAGCCAGACTGACAGACGGACAGAAACTTGAAACCTTTTTAGTCATCGACCAAAAATAAGGTAAAGCCGAAACTGCTGAAGGGTATTGAAGTGTAAGAGACGTTTCTATATTATGTCAGCTTTAAGACTTGGGGCGATCTGTTACTTTCCTCGCTGCCTTTGCCTTTCCTAACTCAAGAGCAGAACTGGTTACCTATTTACAGATGGGTCGACTGGAGCGAAGCGCTACCATGTTTCAATCTCGAATGCCGTAACTGCGTTGCGATGAGAAAGTACTCTAACCGCTAAGCCAATCGGAATCTCAGTCATCGACCTATTAGACTGAAAAAAGATAGGAGCCGGAAGTATTCAGTCTGAATTAGAGATCAATAAAGATTGTATGATTTTATGTGACAATCACCAGAACTTTACCGCACACAAAAAATAAGAGATTTCCGTTATCTCTGGAAGCAACGGCGCGAATTCTTTTTCTCGTTCTTCCTTTATTTCTGCAAGACAGTTCCAAGCAGGTCTGATTGTCGAAAAACGAGGCCGGCATCTGAACCTGCGCTTGCTGATTGGTTAACGTCATAATTCATATAACTTCACCTTGCGTCCACATTTAGCAACTCCAGATTGATTTTCTCCAAGAAAACTATAAAGAGAGAGAGAGAGAATTTGTGGGGGGGGGGGGGGGGAATTTTTAAGACGTTTTACTCTTCTGCATCTATTTAATTAATTACTCCACATTTTTTCAGAGACATTCTAAATGAAGAAACATGTTTTACGATAAAAAGGATGGAAAAATCAAATTATGCTGACATTTTCCTGTGCACCTGTTTGTTAATTTTCTCTTCGTGAAGAAATTAGGGCAAAGTCTTATAACCCAGACCTTGCAGAACCAAGTAGAATAGTCACAATTGCGATAGTTCGGCCATGTCTACAGAATGGGAGAAAATCGGCTACTACGACAAGTATGGGAAACTAAGAGCCAGGGATCCAGACCTCCAGGACGACCCAGAGTCCGCTGGGAGGACAACATTAGACACCCTCTGAAGTACCGAGTACTAGATTGGAACCAGGCCAGAAGGAAAACGGCGCTCTCTCTCTCTCTGGCAAATGTCTACACCCCAGAGTATAAGAGGTACGACTAAGTAAGTAAGTAAGAAGAAATTAGGACGACGCTAACTATTACCAGGACCTTGCGTGCTCTGTGAAACTACTGCACTAGCGGGAACTAATGTCCTACCAATAACCGCTGTAGCACCAGGACTTACTGTCGCAATTACCCGTGACTACAGAGTGTTTCAACAACTAGACGATAAAGCAAATACATAAGTTACTGGCAACATAATTTTTTAAAAAGAAAACATATTTATGGAACGAGACAGATAGAGAGGGTTTGGGCAAAAGAGAAAACAAGAACAGAGCATGGATAACAACAGAAACTTTCAACAAGAGCAAGAAGTTCCAGAGCCATGACTCATGAAATATACATACACGCAAACAATGAATTAAGAATAATATCAAAAGAGACAAAGAAATACATTCACCACTGGGCAAATAAGGCAAATGAAGCTGCTACTAAACAAAATACGAGGCAACCAGAGAAACAAGCTAATAGGAGATACAAGCAATCAACTGTCTTTATCAAGGCCACAAATGGCAACATGAAAAAATCACGAAGATATGGATTGAAAATTCATAAGAAATGCCAAACAGCTCAGCTCCTAAATGTTTTCCAAACATTTGACGCACAAGAAATGAGTTACACGGTATCTGCGAAAAGGCACATAAGGAAGAAACAAACAAAGCCGTATAACGTCAAGGAGACACAAAGGCTGAGGGTCCATATGTATTCCAGCAGAAGTTATGAAAGTAGAAATTGATACCTCAACAGATGTTTTTCAAAAAGTCTGGGAGACAAAGAAATATCAGCTGACTGGAAGAAAGACTGCCTGGTACTGTTATCAACATTTTCTCTATGATGCTAGTCATTATTGTATTTGCCCATGTTAGTAATGCTTCTACAGCACGCGCTTCAAATAGCACTACCAACCAAGCCCAGCTCCAGGCCTTCATGTGTGGCTCCATTTGAGCCCAGCGGAACTGTTTCCACACTACAGGAGCAGGGCGAAGGCGAGTCACTGACGCCTTAAAACCAGCAGCTTCGAGCAGATAGGGCTCGTGATCCTTGATTGGTTGGCTATCTCGGAGAAGGTAAAACTCTGAATTCAAACCACCGCTGCCTTGCGGGAATATATGTTTACGGTAAACTCCCGAATCAGGAGTAAACCATGAGGATAAATCCGTAGTCCGAGTCCCTAAGGCAGTCTAATGTTGATTCGACATATTCTTGAAATTCCTGCAACGTGGCTGGGACCAAACTGTATC
Source organism: Oreohelix idahoensis (assembly GCA_024509875.1). Lineage (NCBI taxonomy): Eukaryota > Metazoa > Mollusca > Gastropoda > Stylommatophora > Oreohelicidae > Oreohelix > Oreohelix idahoensis. Next base: position 837,945 of record JAMPIV010013523.1, on the reverse strand, counting down.
GACTACTGCCGTTTCTTTGGACCTATCAACTGCGTGGAGAGGGGGAACATGCTACATGGATGTCACAGAACAATTTCATGAGTGTGAATGATGATAGTGAAGGGTGTTAAGGGTCACTGAACTATAGTTGTCAACACTTGTTTAAGTGTAACTCAGGGATTGAGTTTAGGTCTGAACTCAGGGATTGAGTTTAGATCTGACTTTATGTCAACATTGTGTGACTTGTGCGTGCACTGGGAGAAAGCGTTTAGATAATACAAGTCTGTGGGGACTGAGATATTCTGTGTTTGGCAGCCGATCTGGGAGCTCATATTGTGGGACTGTGGAGAACCACAGATGTGATTATTTCAAATTTGATGGATATATTTGTTATAGGGTACGTCCTACCTATTGTGGATAAGGCGAAGGTTATTGTTCCGCCTGGAAGTATTCCATTGGGAACTTTATATTTCTGTTCATTGAGAACATGATAAGGTAACGCATTTCCCACCTTTGGAGCTACTGAGAAGTAAGGCGACGCGTTTTCCAGCCTTGTAGCTATACTGTAAAGTACAGGAGAAGTGTATTGTCCCGCCTGAAGGAGATTCTGAGAGAATCGAAATGGCGATGATTAATGCCGCCAATCACTTGAAATAAGTGATTCACACCTGAATGGTGTTACATGTGCGAGGAGGGTATAACCGCACATATGGATATTTAGTGTACCGTCTGTGTACGTAAGTGAAGACAGTCCATGAATAATGTAGTTAGAGGTATTTCCCACAGGCAGTGTTAGCCTAAGTATTATTTCAGTGCTTGACGATGTAATTGATATTCAGGACATCGTATGTGAATGTTGAATAAATGTATGGAACTGTAATTCGTACGAGCCATTGTTGATCATCATCTTCATACTACCCACACCCACCATAATATATGGTTCTTTACAATGGACAACAGCTTGATCTCCATATAACTGTGCCCAAGCTCACGCCCTGGATAGGATACTCCTGCTTCACCCTATAGTGTTGGCACAACACGAGAAGTATCAGTTACCGGTTATAAGCATCTTGCCAAATTGGAGTAGGTCATGGCGCCAGGGGCTACTTCCGATACTGGAAGAGGTTCTTGGATCTCACTGGACAGCTACCGTCCGCTTCAAGTTGGGATGCCCCTAGCCAATTAGGAGTTATCCCGCCACTGTCTGCTTTCCTCATTGGTTGCATTTGGGATTAGAGTTGTCGTTGTTGAGTTAAAGTGTAAGAGTATTTGTCGAGTTAGACAATTATAGTGAAATCGACAATGATAGTGAACTGGCAAAATTATAGATTACACATAGATAAGGTGTAAATAGGGGGGTGGACTTGAGACCAACCTGGAAGAAGATTTAGTAAGAAAAAAAGTTATCTCTCTCTCTCTCCAAGCCTCAACACACTTATATAGTCTAAGCACCTCCCGCTCTCTCTCTCTCTTTTCTCTTATCAAAATAGAGACTATAGTAAAGAGCTTGTAATATTAATTATGGATGAAAGGGTCGTGAACAGCGCGTTAATAATGAGTAAAATTTATTAAAGAAGAAATATATATGAAAATAATGCATATCATCACTACAACATAAGAATACATCAAAAAGTCACAATTATGAAAATTCACATCAACGAACACACAAACCACCAACATAAAACTTGTAGAACATTCAGAAATGAATAAACAGAGTTCCAATCCGTCCGCTTTCGTGGGACCAAATGCAATAACTCCAGTAAGTGTCTTTACCTGTAGCTATCCTTCATAGGAGATGGAATAACATAAATAAATCCACTGTAGGCGCTATCGTTGGTGACACCCTAATGGCGCGATGGGCTGTAAATGACTCTGTCTATCGCCGGCTGACCGCTAATACGTGCGGAGGTTTTGGATGACCCGAACACACACACAGGACGAGGTCAAATTTAGGACCATCGGCCCGCTGTGCTATTATCCAGCACGTGTAAGTTGGCCTGCGTACTTGGTGTTTTAAATCCGGTTTGGCTGGCTTGAACTATTATTGGTAACTGGGGTGCTCTGTTGAAGCACACACCTGGTGAATTTGATTCTGCTGAAGACGCTGGGTTGATAGGTATGTTGGAAGCCACAATGCTCTGACTGGTGATCACGAGGCGAGTAAAAAACCACTCCTGCACAAATTCAATTTCAGATTTTGCTTGGGCTCGTTACACACTGCGTGAGCTTATTTTCCCGTTAGAGGGATTGGCGTTGACAAAGGGTTGTATTTTAGGTAGGGGTGACGACTCGTAGTGCAAATTGCGTTCAGGAGCCGTGAGAGCGATGAGAATGTTACGTTCGTCGCCTGACTGGACTCTTTCGATGGCAAATGCAGTAAGTATATCCTGAAACTGAGACCCAAAAAAAGACGACCTTTACATCAAGCAAACAATAAAATTACACTAACGTTATACTAAACAGTTATGCTCCACTATGGGATTTGAAATCTTTTAATCATTGCTATGATAGTCTTGGGCTGTCCTGTATCCATATAAGTCTCCCTCCTGTTCCTTCTACTCTATCAATTTATCAGCATGCGCCTGCATAGGCTAATATATTTTGTACATACATGTACCTGTCAGTAAATGTTCTGACAGCAAAATCTACTCCTTCCTCTTCCAACTCAATATAAGGGATATCTAGCCCTGTAGTTCCAGCTGACTGGATATGCTATTCATCTTACAACATTAAGTGAATTTACATACAAATACAGCATTTGACATTACATAATATGGTATGCGCCCCTTGGGGAAAAATATTAACATCCCACAAATGAATACATAGAAAATGCAATGTTCTTGCTATAATAATACAGTTTTGACTGAAACTTAAGATATAATGTTATCTATGGCTGGTGACTGCTTTCTGTGAAAGTGAAAACTAGTGTCTAACTCTACAAATCGGCATATTATGATTCCACTCAGCCATTAGAAGTTTCTATCAGAAAGGAATAAGTGACTATCTCCTATAATTCAGTATTATAGCGCCTGCACATCACTATTCAGTTTTAAGTGAATAACCCACACCTCTGACATTTCCTTACAGTAATGACAGTTATTTTAGCCTACTCTTAATCCATGGTAAGCACTGTACTGACTGATTCTACGCCCGTTAACTAAGGCGGTAGACGGCGCTACATTATCACTGAATTAATTACCGGGAGCAATCCTCACAATGAATTCAAGTCACACTCCTATCAGATATATAAAACTAACATGAATATATATATTTTAAGAGATGTCTTCTCACCCCGAAAATGACGAGAACATAGGCAAACACAATCTAGTTCTGCTGTGCTAACTCTGCCTTAGTCTCCTTTTGTCATCACGGGCAGGAAAATCTTTACGAGTGTGCTTGACTGATTAAATCTATCTAATTTTATAGTCTACAAGTGACGCTACCCCAGGACATCGGCATGGCTTGTTTCTACAGATCTTCGGTGTATAACGTAATCGTAGGTAAGACCAATGCTATTCTAGAGGGACACATCAGAAGACAGCAGCGAAAAGTTTCCTAGATAGACGTAATATATTCTGAGAGCGGTCAGGGGCCGCAACAAATCTCTCAGAACGAACGTGAATGTTATCTCCCCTTTTTATCTCACTACCAACTGTATTAGGCTAGCGGGTTCCCTTCAAAGAACTCTTCCTCGCTGGAGATCAAACCCGTTACGCGCAAGAGACATTTCTCTGAACAGACAAACGCCAGGTGCAGTTTAGATAATATTGACTGAGAGGTATCTGGAGTATCCTATCCAGGGCGTGAGCTTGGGCACAGTTATATGGAGATCAAGCTGTTGCCCATTGTAAAGAACAATATATTATGGTCGGTGTGGGTTGTATGAAGATGATGATCAACAATGGCTCGTACGAATTACAGTTCCATACATTTATTCAACATTCACATACGTGTCCTGAAAATCAATTACATCGTCAAGCACTGACATAATACTTAGGCTAACACTGCCTGTGGGAAATAACTCTAACTGACCGCTACTGATCAGTGGGGAATTTATAATGAAGCCAGAACGAAAACCAAGCCGCGGGGTGGGGTCTGAGAGGGGAATAATGGGTTACGTAGGTAAAATCCGAAAGAAAAGAAAATACAAAAAAATCGAGGAAACCAGGACATTAAAAGAGTAATGAAAAATATGGGACGTGATGGTAAAATAAATTATCAGTCCCCCGTGACAAGAGTCAAACCTGAACTATGGACAGAAAATTGTGCACCAAGCAATAATAAGTTCTTCGGCGCCACCTCAGATTGGGCGAAAAGAAGCTCTCACAACAAGCAGAAGAGAAAAGAAAACGTCGAAAGGGACACCAGGAAAATAAACAGCTGAGGGCTGCCACCTCAGAGACGCATTCCCATAGTCAGTTATGACTAAAGGTACTAATATTATTAGTATTAACTGAGAATGTCTTTATTTTTATCTGGTATTCGTTAGCGTGCTTAATTAAGAATTTCTTTCTGTCATCTGGTCTGAACTTCTGTGTAACTGAATCCTCTATGATATCAGCCACAAATTTGCATTCCCCACGTCAACATGTTGATTTGAGAACCTTTTTACCTTTAGCTGGTATTCTTCCTTATGCTTAAATTAGAATTTATTTTTGTCGTTCGGTAATACTATTCGTAAATTTGATTTATGTATATTTCCTTCTGTTGTCTAGTATTATATCTCGTATTTGAATAACTGAATTTGAATAATTAAACGACTTCAGGTGGATATAGCTTCACTTCAGGAAACGCGCCTGGCAGGCTCTGGAATGGTGAGTGAGAAGGACTACACATTTTATTGGCAAGGGAAAGACCTTAATAAAACTAGAGAACACGGAGTAGGTTTTGCGGTTAACAAAATCGCTAACCAAAATGGTTGAACCAGGTGAGAATGGATCAGAACGCCTGTTAACGCTCCGCCTGCAAACTAGCGCAGGTTCCATCACCCTTGTCAGTGTGTATGCTCTTACTCTGTACTCTGCCTCCGAAGCTAAAGATGAGTTCTATGAGAATCTAGCAACAGTCATCAAAAGCATACCTAGGCAAGAACAGCTTGTTCTTCTTGGTGACATAACGCTAGAGTGGGTGCCGATTATGTTTCATTGCCTTCATGTCTGGGCAGGTTTGGTATTTGCAAGATGAATGAAAATGGACAACGGCTCTCAGTGTTGAGTGTCCTTCATGACCTCTGCGTGACCAACACCCACTTTCAGACAAAACCCAAGCAAAAGGTGTCATGGAGACACTCACGATCCAAGCATTGGCACCAACTGGATCTGATCCTCGTCAGAAGGCCACTTCTCAGGTCTGTGCTCTCAACGCGCTCATACCATAGTGCAGACTGTGATTAAGATCACTCCTTGGTTTGCTGTAAAATCAGAGCACAACCAAGAAAAGTCTATCGTGTCAGACATTGAAGGGGAACCACCCATTGATACCAGCAAGATGTCACAATCTGTCATGATCGCTCAATTTACTGCGACCTTCAAGAAAGTGCTAAGTAGCCCTCAGCATGGTAATACTGTTACAGAGAACTGGGAACATCTACGGAACACCATTCAAAGTACTGCACTTGCCACCTTTGGCAAGAAAACAGCGAAGTCGAATGACTGGTTCGATGCTTCACCAGATGTGATGACACCTGTCATTGATGCTAAGCGCAATGCTGCAAACGAATACAAACGTTCACCGAGTGCTAGAACCCTACAGATCCTGAAGGCTACAAGCAGCAAAGTTCAACAAACTGCTCGACGCTGTGCAAATGACTACTGGCTCCAGCTCAGTGAGAGCATCCAGACCGCAGCACAAACTGGTAACATTAGACAAATGTATGACGGTATTAAAAAATCCCTTGGTCCCCAAAAAAGCAGGACGCACCACTAAAAACCATCAGCAGAGAGAAGCTAACCGATAAGGGTAAGCAGATGGAGAGGTGGGTCGAGTACTACTCTGAGCTTTACGCTAGAGAAAATACCGTTACGCCTGCAGTCGTTGATGCTGTCAAATGCCTGCCAACTATGGAGGAGCTGGATGCCGAACCAACATTAGAAGAACTCAACAAGGCCATTGATAGCTTGGCCTCTGTCAAAGCACCAAGCAGTGATGGGATTCCTCCTGACTTAATCAAATGCTGTAACAGCACGCTATTACATCCCCTGCAAAGGGTGCTGTGCCAGTGCTGGGAACAGACAACTATTCATCAAGACATGCGAGATGCCAAGATTGTAACACTGTATACACTTAAAGGAGGCAGAAGTGATTGCAATAATTACAGAGGCACCTCTCTCCTTAGTATTGTTGGTAAGGTTTTTGCCAGTCATCTTAATGCGACTACACAAATTAGCTGACCGAATATATCCAGAATCACAGTGTGGATTCCGAGCTGGTAGATCAACAACAGACATGATCTTTTCTCTCCGCCAGCTTCAGGAAAAATCAAGAGAGCAGAAAAGGCTCTTATTTATCGCCTTTCTTCACCTCACAAAAGCATTTGACCTGGTTAGTAGGGATGGACTCTTCAAAATCCTCCTGAAAATAGGCTGCCCTGCTAAATTCCTGAAAAATATATAGGAACAGTCCAATATGCTGGAAATACATCACAAACCTTTGACATACTTCTTCTTCTTTGATCCTTAGCCGCTGACCGTCAAAACGGCTATTGGCAAGTGCCACTATCAGACAAAGCTAAGCCTTATACAGCTTTCGCTACACCTTTAGGTTTGTTCCAGTTCAATTATGTCTTTCGGTCTTGTCAACGCTCCTGCTACTTTTGTTCGCATGATGCGTAGACTGTTCTCTGATCGTGAGGATTTAATCCCTTACATTGATGATATCTGTTTATTTCATCATTCGTGGGATGAACATGTTATCGGAGTTCATTCTTTGTTGAATACCTTACGCTTTCATAACATTGCTGCTAGACCTTCCAAAACAAGAATAGGAGGTGGGTTTCTAAAACCTTAGGATTCCACTATTTCTAAAATTCTAAATCTTGAAATTCCTCGAACTCGAAAAGCAGCAGCTGGGAGACTTTTTCAGGCCATAAACCGAGGATTCCTCAGCAAGAGAGAGGTTGGTAAGAAAACGAAGATGGCTGTATACCGCTCCACCTATGTCCCAGTCTTGACATATGGATGCGAGTCATGGGCAATGACTACAACCCACAAAAGCCAGATCCAAACCTCAGAAATGAGGTATCTGAGGAAGGTGGTTGAAGTAACAAGAAGAGACATGGTACGCAACCAGACGATACGTAAAGGCCTTAAATCCCACCCCCTGCAGACCCAAGTAGAACATTCCCAACTAAGATGGTTTGGCCATGTCTGCAGAATGGGAGAAGATCGGCTACCACGACAAGCATGGGAAACAAAGACCCCCAGGACGACCCAGAGTCCGCTGAGAGGACATCATTAGACAATCTTTGAAGGACCGAGGACTAGAATGGAACCAGGCCAGGGGGAAGACAGCCGATAGGATGGTCTGGCGCTCTCTCTTCCAAACCTCTACACCTCACGGTAGAAGGGGGAACGACTAAGTAAGTAAGAAATTCCTCGAACAAAAAAACAAGTTCGCAGTCTATTAGGCTTGGTAAATATCTATAGAAAATTTCTGCCTAATTTTTCAGATATGACCTCAGTTTTGTCATCGTTAGTCAACAATAACTCTCCGAATAGGATAACTTGGTCACATGCCTGTGATGTGGCTTTAGATTCACTTAAGATGTGCTTTTCCAAATCACCTATTTTGATATTACCTGACGCTCGATATCCTCTTATTCTCAGAGTCGACGCGTCGAATACAGGCATCGGGGGAACATTAATGCAAGAATTTGAAGGCCACATGCACCCTACTATGTATGTAAGCCGGAAACTTTCACCCACAGACCTGCGGTCCCATTGTCGAGAGGGAGCTGTTAGCGATTGTATTTTTTTCAACAAACTACAACGATATCTGATGGGAGCCCGATTCACTCTGGAGACCGACCAGAAGGCTTTAGCATATCTAAAAGCAGCGAGATTTACAAATCAAAGAGCAGCTAGAACCTCGCTTACATTACAACCTTATGATTACAATATCAAAGCCATAAAAGGGAGCCAGAATGTTTTGGCAGACGTTCTTTCTAGGTGCGTAAAAGACCCTACATCAACTATCAACTCTACAGTTACAGATGATTCACAGAGTTCAATTTAACACATAAACATACATAGTGATGTCCTGATCAAGAAACTATTGAGTGAATAATTACGTAGTCGCATGACACTACTAACACTGTACAGTGATCACATTGCTGATATAAGAAAGGGGCTCACACAGCAACAGGATGATGATGCATTCTATAATACTGAAAATCAAGTAATATATCGTTGTACTCAGCGCACTTCGTATAGAGAGCGTGCCTTCATGACAGTACCTATATTCAGGTTACAGACTTTCTAGCACACCATGTGTATAATGTTTAAAATGGTGTCATTTCAAGACATTTTTGATACGAACTTGTGTTGGCAAGAAATTATGTTCTCCACTTAAAGGGACATAACTCGAAAATGAATGACTCAAATTCTCGAAGGGAAGTAACAAAGATATTTATTGTGGAACTTATTTCTGATGGTTGACTACTGCGTATTTTCAAGGATGATGAGGAAATTGCTGGAACCCTTGAACAACTCTAACATCACCAACTTTATGGATGACATTCTCATAGCCACGGAAACATTTGAGGATCATCTACATTCTCTATCAATGTTACTGGGTAGACTCAGAGAGGCAGGTTTGACTGCTCGTCCAACAAAGTGTGTAATCGGATGTCAGGAATTAGAATTTTTGGGACATACAATTTGTCATGGAAACATGTCTCCTGATCCCAAAAATATAGAAAAGTTAAGCAATGCACCTAGTCCACAGACAAAAAAGGATGTGAGGTCGTTCGTATCTTTAGGAGGATTCTATCAAAAGTACATCAAAGACTTCAACACCTTATGTGCACCTTTGACGGATCTGACAAAGAAAGGAAAACCTGACACAATAAAGTGGACGGCAGAGTGTGAGCATGCATATTCAGAATTGAAGCATAGACTCACTAGTAGGCCTATTCTGAAGTTACCAGATCTGACGCAAGAGTTTATAGTACGGACTGATGCAAGCAATGTAGGAATTGGGGCCGCGCTTTTGCAAAAATCTCAGACCCAGAATGAGGAACGGTTTCCTGTTGCTTATGCCAGCCACAAGTTGAACGCGGCAGAAAAGAATTACTCTACTATAGAGAGGGAATGTTTAGCATTAGTGTGGGCCATCAATAAGTTTCAACCCTATTTGTATGGCAAACCATTTGTGGTCCAGTGCGATCATCAACCCCTGTCATTTTTGGCCTCATCACGTCATGCAAATACTCGCTTACTAAGATGGTCATTATTGATTCAGCCATATTCCTTCACTATTGAATATATTCCGGGAAAACAGAATGTGGGCGCAGATTTTCTAAGTCGCCATCCCACAGAGTTTGAGGAGGATAGAAGGAAGGAAAACTAACCTCGGAATGGTCGATTTGCAATTGTCTTGTACCCAATAGTTAAGCTAGATATCATCCAGCTTAAAATATGGGGGAGCTATGTCGCAAAATTGGTTTCAAGTCATTGCAAACGGGTTCAGTTAGATTTATAAACCTGTCAACGATCGATTGACCGCTTTCAAAATGGCGGCGTATCAGCGAAATGTGTATCAGACAGAGGAAATCGCCAACGATAAATAAAAGCAGAAGGGAATCCGTATGAAAAGGATTTTACATTTCAGTACAGGGAAGGATTGTGTATAACTGCATATAAGAAGGAACGGTAGGAAGTTCTCATTTACGGAGATATATGCGTATTTCGGCTGCCCACAGTTACGCTAAAAGCGTGTAACCCACTTCTGTTCTAAATATTAAAATCAACAAATAACAGTTTGGGAATTTACATGGATAGGAAGATAGAGTTTTATCAGCTGTATAAAACTAGATAAGATGGAACAATATGGATATTATATATGCCGAGAATGATAAAGGCAAAATTTCAGTCGACGCACAGATCGGCTGAAATCAATGTTCGGGAAGGATTTCTCAGGCCTAGGTTTAGCTGTGACGTCGGTACTCTCCGATACGTCCGCGCTATAAGTATTTAAAGCGTATCGGTAAAACTGGAGAGATAGACAACGAAAGAGGTTGAGACAGACTGACGGCAGAGATCGCCACTACGCAAAATCCATTTGAAGTGTGAGCGGATCGCCAAAAGTTTCAGTCGATGTCTGAAGTCTGAGGGTAAGCGAAATTATGATAACTACCGTGTATAATATTTGTTATTTCAGGTTCATATAGAATTCACAAAATATGCCTGTATAATAGTCATTGATATAATGTATTGTAGTTTTAATATGATCTAAACAGGTGCATTGTGGATGATTGTTGATTGTACAAAAATTAATCACAAATAGCCCCACAGCCTAATGAAGATATATTTATCATATTGCTTTATCGCTTACGAAGATAAGGGCAGTCCCATGGCAGAGATTGTCATAGGGAAATGAAGTGTTAGAAACTTCTTCATGGAAGATCCCCGTTTACGAGGTTAAGGTGACTAGTCCCCTTCCTCGCTGCCTTTGCCTTCCCTAGTTCGAGCGCACAACTTTGTACCCATTTACAGCTGGTAAACTGGAGTGTTCTACAGCCAGTTTCAGTAGAAAGCAACCTGATCACGTGGTCACTCACTTTCTTTATTTATGTATTAATTTTGTGTAGATGCTAAGAATAGCATCAGTATTTGAATTCGTACTTGATATGATTTGGAAGGATCAAGTTATAGAATATGAAGGGATGTATAGGAGCGGAATAAACCAGATGATGTTTATTACTGATATGTTAATATTAATTCTATATCATTGAATTGATGTTACTTGCTATGACTGTATAACTTTGACACCTGATGACTGACTTGTCTGACTTATGTGCTAGTCAGTTACACTTAATTGAAATGTTAATATTAATGCTATATCACTGAAATGATGTCCTTACTTACTATGATTGTATAACGGTGACATCTGATGACTGACTGGTCTGACATCTGTGCTAGTCAGCTACAAGTCTAGCCAGATACTAGCCAAGGCTGATATGTTGCAGGTTCCATGAAATAACTCAAACCAGACTGTCCAGTATCAGAAGCCGGTGTCGTTCATCCGAGGCAATCCCACAAAAGTGCAGGACCCCAAAGAGTGAACTTCAACTGGTCATTGGCATCCCTACTGTTGGGCCTACCAAATCTGATATCAGCAAAGGACAGTTCAGTTTCAGCAGTATCAAGTTGGAAAGATAAGTGTCCTGTTTGACACTGACCACCTATACATGTGAAACAGCCAATAGTTGAAAACAATAAGTAACCATACAGAAACTCAGTCAACTGATGACAGTTATCCTTAAATTCAAAGGACTAATAACAGTGATTTCAGTAACTTTATTATTTAAGATCTTGAAGTCTAAACAGACAATAATAGTAATTGTGTGAATATTTTTATATATATTTATATATTTCAATGCTCTGTTCCAACTAGCAGTAATAGAATATTAGTGTAATTATTAAACTGTTTTAACTGTACCTGAGGATTTATTCACTTCTTCCATTTTGTGGGTTCAGTGAATGTACATTTTTCGTATCCCCTAGAATATAAGTAATCATAAGATAGTCACAGGGAGGAGACACCTTAAATCCTGGTACTACTTCTTACCAACTGGGCCAGGGTTTTCACAGTCTGACTATTTTTATGATAACAATACACCAGTGCTTATTTCTAAGACTGGGGTATTACTTGTAAGGTCAGAACTCGTTACTGGCATACTCTTACATAATAAATAATTTTAAATAACCTCCCGCTACACTGACATTATCATTTGAAGCCCACATTGTATCGTGATAAATCTGGTAAAAACACATATGGTCATCCTAATCAAACTGTAATTTCTGTGACACCACATTGGACGCCCAGATTGGCCAGGGGAAAACGTGGCCGCGGTTCAGACAAGCGTGGGTTGACCACATTGGACGACCAGCTTGGGCAGGGTGATTTCCAGAAATATATAATACCGCATAATCTACTAGAGTGAGGCAGTCCAGGTTTTTACCTTGTGAGGAAGAGATCAAACCCAAAAACGCATAGCCTAATACACGTGTTTATTCAGAGTGGATGATAATTCAGTTCCGTGATTAATTGTGTTCTTAAAGGATTTTGCGAAGGGAAAAGAAGGTTAGTAGATCTTATACTTATTAATACATTTTCTTAATTTTGTTTATTTTAACCTCACAGCTAAAATGTGCGGAAGATAAAGTTTCAAATAATTCTTGGCATAACTGATTAATAAAATCAGAAGATTTTCATAGAAGATGATAGGATGATAGAAGGTAATTAATAGTTCATATTTCACCTTTATCATCATCACAGTCTCCCATATGCACACACTCTCATGCACAAGATATTTAACATCATTAGAATTGAACTCAGAGAGAGGGAGATGAATAATGAGCAGTAGTTTAAATGAAAGTCAACCAGTGATGTTAAATGTGAAAAACTTACGAAGACTTTTGTGTGTCTTCAGTTCATCAGAAGTCTGAGTCTACACGCAACGTGTCTGACGTCTAACCAGAAATAAGTTATCAAAAAACGGACATTTGGCTAGCAGAATTCGCCATAGGACATCTTTCATTCCTCAATTTAAAAGGAATATTGTCTCACCACAAGTCATAAGGTGGACGCAGCATTTTTCGTCACCATATACTGCTTGCTCACAAGTTCAATACAGAGTTATCACAAGTTCAATACATCGTTATCACAAGTTCAATACAGAGTCATCATAAACTCTAATCACTCGAAAGATCATTATTATCTGAAGTCAAGCAAAAGAGCTCAAAAGAGGAATCGCATATTTATACCACGTGCAACACACTCTTAAGCGCATTTTATGAAGCAGACTCGAAAGTATATGAATCACGACTACATACGCAAGATTATGAGTCTACATATCACTAACATTTCGTGAAGATATCCAGTCTGACCAGTACCGTCGGGAGATTAGACCACAGACCTTTTGTTCATATGACAACTATTAACTGTTGATCCACACTACAGAGATATACTCAAACAGTGAAGGAATATACATAAATCTCGTCAGCGTTCTCCGTACGACAACAGTATTCATCAGAACGTCCTCGACTTAGAGATACCCCATTCGACATAACGTATAACAACTTGGGACATTTTATGCATACATGTGAATCCTCATATCTAGGAGAAGCATTTAGAGACACATGGACTGTGTAGAGTACTCACCATTTTGGTAACACGTATCATATCACATCATCATTTCACTCTACACCAGTTCATCCTTAATTAACTATTACTTAATTAACTGTAATTTTATTATCTCATCTGGGTGTTTTGTGTGAATCGTCTTTCACCATCATCACGTTCTAACCATTACTAACCCTATATGTGTGGATATTTCATTAATAAACCCAACGATCAGTTGATCATTATCAAGAGTTTGTTAATGTATCACTCGTGCTGTCGGTGTTACATATTCACCTATAGGAACCTTTCTCTACTCAGATGAGGTTGGGGGCTTTTTCTTTACGGGATCTAAGGGCAGAAGCTAAGGTCGTGGGGAAACAGAACTCTTTCCATAATTTATTAGAAAACACTGTCTAGTGGAAAGCATTCGCATTCCTGTCTTCTTGTCCCTATCTCGAATAGGTTTTTTTTTCTTTCTTAACGAGCCAATTTCTAGAGACCTTATATCTAATATCCCATAGACTATTCCTGGCAAAAACTACTGTCGTAGTTGCCCCAGTGACTCACCACACGACAGAAGGTAGTAACTAATAAACTAACTGTTGTACAGATATTATTACCCTGCATAAATGAGCGTACTATCGTGCACGTGCCGTTGCTGTAAAACTATGTCCGTTATTACTCAGTTACTTTTTTTCGCGGGGGTGGGGGGGGGGGGGGGGGCTTGTAAGCCTAGGGCCGTAGACCCGCGTCTAGTAGGCCTAATTAATAATCCGGCGCTGGATCCTACGCTATTTAACATTTTTATAAACATCCATTATCCCTCCTTTAATTTAACTTCTGTTGTTTTCCGGGAATATTACATGTATTGTCAGATAATGATGTCAGTTACGTCTCTACTTTGTTTATAAATACAATTAAAACGAAATCCTAATAGATTTATTTCTGATTAAATTGACCAAATAACATTATGACACGGCAGACATTTTAAAAAGTTGTACCACTATTTCTTCAAACTGAAGAAATAAATAGTTTTTTTGTGTGCTTTGGTTGTTTGTTTTTGTTTTTTTTTCATTCGCCCAAAGAAATCCTAGACCTTCCTTTCACATTGTTTTCATTGTCACTTGGTGGTAAACATACTGAGCAAGTGCTTCTTATTATAGGCTGTTGTAAATGGTTGTCGATAAATCTCGAAAAAAGTTCAATCTATTATGAAAAGTATTTCTATAGAAAAGACGACTTACTGCTCAAATAGTGTGAACCAATTCTTGCCCTTAGTTCTGAAAAACTTTGATTTCTTTGAAAAATTCATTACATTTCGTCTCATTCAATATCGTTAATCTTTGTGCCCAGTTATTTTACGCCGCTTAATATTCACCTCTTTAGAACATGTTTCAAGTTCTTTTATTGAGTAGACAGAACTCCCTCTTATCAACGATGTCTCGGTAACTTATGACATAACCTACATCAACATTTCCCTTTTCTCTCTCGTTGTATAATGGTGCGATTACTACAGCTGCCCTCTTACAGGAAGCCTGCATGAAAGTGTTCCTGTGTTCTAGCAGCTGTTGTTTCTGCAGCCATGTGTTTTAAATAATGAGGTTGTGAGTCCCACACGCAACTTCAAATTAGTCGCCTCGCGCGCGAGATTCCTGATGGAGCATTTGTACTTTTCTTTCTTTGTCTCCTCAGTGATGCCGTAGTTGGAGCATGTGCCCACTTCAGGCAGGCTTCCTGCAATGGGATCATCAGCAGTTCTGGCTGCATGCTCCTTACGGAACACAAAAGAAAATGATGGTGATAAAAAATGTCATTCATTGGTTCTCTTTGCCCTTCATAATCCTGTCACTCTTTCTCTTTGCCCTTCATAATCCTGTCACTCTTTCTCTTTGCCCTTCCTAATCTTCTTACTATTTCTCTTGGTCCTTCCTAATCCTCTCACTATTTCTCTGCCACTTCCTACCTCTCTGAATTTTAGATCCTAACATCCATTTTCTGAAACCATTAGTTCATTTCTCATTAACCTTATGAACATTTAGTTCATGTCTATATAAAATATAATAATTTTTTCATATCTCCATGAAACGAAACTATGAGATCATGAGTCCATAACACGACAATACCATTATTAGTATAACGTAAATTTCATATATTTGTTACGTGCCGTACACGTTCCTCTTCTTGTTGTTGTTGGTCTTGTACAAGTTCCTCTTCTTGTTGTTGTTGGTTTTGTACAAGTTCCTCTTCTTGTTGTTGTTGGTCTTGTACAAGTTCCTCTTCTTGTTGTTGTTGGTCGTTGTTGTGTAATGGCTATCAAGGAATGTTATATGCGGGAGGCAGTTAGGTTCTGGCTTGGTGAGTATGTCTTCAATCGTTGCTGATGTTTACGCGAATGCTAGGTTGAGTAGACAAAGGGTTAGCATCATACTTTTCACCTGACCACAGCCACACAGTATCGTTCTTAGCTCGTACAACAGTGTTAATGATTAATCAATGAGTTGGTGAAGACTGGTCCACATCCAAATTTATTCACAGTAGCTCCAACAATAATTCAGCATAAATAACATTAGGTAGATTGCATTCATTAAGGTCCAATGTCAGTCCATCGGGGTAAACAATGTAAGAGGCATACAATTCATAAATCTCAATTCTGGCCGTACGAGACTAGCGTTCCGGTTAAAGCAAGCCGTGAACGAAGTATGGCGGCAAATGTAAATATATGCTGACGATCGAAAATGTTTACCTCAAAATACAGTCACAATGCTTCCCATGGAAGCTGTAACCCTTGACGGCCCATAAACACATCTTACACAATCGTGGCGACCAAATCTCATTACAAGCCACTGAGAAAATATATCGAATAACACATTCACCACGGGAACACAACCATGGCACGTCTCGTCAGGGCGGTTTACATGTTGTCAATCGCACGGGAAACTGACCGCTCGGCTGCGCATGGGCAGACGATACATACGTCACGTTATATATTTATAGCTAATGCAGACAGCTGTATTTTTATAGCAAAGGATTGACATACGCCTGTGCGCAAAAGCCGTACACAACAACCACCCCGTCCTCTCGGGGAAAAAAAAAACAAATGTTTTTTTTTCAAACATTCTCCGAATGAAAGAACGGCCAAAATTAAGTACATCATAATAAAAAATCGTCAACAGTAAAACAATAAATTCTCAAAGTCCAGTCGAAGTCAAATCTACTGGAAATATTAATGAAAGTGCATGAAAAAGACTGTCATCAGTCAATACATTATCATAAGAATATGAGTGGCAGAAACAAATAAATGTAAATTAATAATGCAATAAAGAAAAGATCATCTTGTAATGTATATGTTAAAGTAATGATATCACTATAGCATAAGAGAATTGTTACATAAAGAGAATTAAACTAATAAACATGCGAAATATAAGTAGGGTTATGTCTTGTAGGGAACATTAAGAAGGAAAAAAAAAGAAAAAATTACAAGAATTTATACATCATGTAGTTTTCATACTTATCTATTAGTAAATATGGTACTGCATTGTTTCCAATTGGCAACAATATGTCTTTCAGATGTGCTTATAGCACTAAAGTAGAGTTATCCATTTGACACGAAAGTAGATTGTTACTAAGCAACAAAATGTTCAGGTCCTCATAATATGAAGGTATCAAAAGTCAATCATCCAATGTAAATGAGTGGATCACGTAAATACATTTGAAAGTCACGCAGCAGTACTGAATGCCAACCACGCGCTTATATTTGGATCACATAATAATGTTAATTAGTATCGTTAAAGTCTTGTTGAGGGCAGCGGGAGAGTAAATCAGCTAACACATTCTCAGTGCCCGGAATAGCTTGGACATCAAATGCGAACGATTGCATCAAAATAGAATAGCGCGCAACTCTAGGATTCTTGTGGTTCGATTTCATGAGGAATGACAGAGAGCGCTGGTCTGATTGTATAATAAATCTTGATCCAAGAAGGTACCTCTCCAGTTTCAAAACAGCCCAGACGAGGGCGAGCAATTCGCGCTCGATTGCTGGATATTTTCTTTCTGCGTCCGTCAGCTTCCGAGATATGTACAAGTTAGGATGAAGTGTACCGTCTAAATTCTGCATCAATACAGCACCAACATCTTTGGAAGACGCATCTGTGCGAAGATAGAATGTCAAATTTTTATTTGGTAACCTCAATATTGGAGGGGTTGAAAATAAACTTTTAATATGAGCTAAGGCTGCTTGGCACTCTTGAGACCAGTGCACATGATTGGGAGAGCCCTTTCTTACTAAAGCAGACAGATCAGCAGTGAGATTGGATAGATTCGAAATGAATCGACTGTAAAATTGAATAAGGCCGAGAATACTGCGCACTTGTTTCTTAGTTGTGGGCACAGATATGTTCAAAATCTTGGACACATTAGACAGTTCAGTTTTAAGCAAACCATGACCAACTCTATGACCAAGGAATGATATTTCTCCAAAACCGACAAAAATTTTAGAAGGTTTGGCAGTTAGATGGTGTGAACGTAAAGTGTCCAGCAGTGAAGTGAGACCTAAGAAATGATTTTCCCACGAAGTAGTAAAGAGACATATGTCATCTATATACGTAATAATATCAGACCTGTTAGAAAAAATCTTACGCATCATCCTGACAAATGTGGCAGGAGCATTCATCAGTCCAAAGGACATAAAATTCCATTGAAATAACCCCTTAGGTGTTGTAAAAGCAGTAAGGGGCTTAGCAGTTTCCGATAAAGGAACCTGCCAGTATCCTTTTGTGAGATCAAACTTAGTGGAAAAAAACAGCTGTAGCAAGTCTAGGCAAAAGGTCTTCTAATAAGGGTAAAGGTTCAGCATCAAAGACAGTTATATTATTGAGTTTGCGATAGTCAATACATAGTCTTATATTGTCATCTTTCTTTCTAACAATGACCATCGGGAAAGCAAATGCAGAATTTGATGGTTCGATAATACCCAAACGAAGCATGTCGTCAAGTTCTTTATTAACCTTATCCTGAAAATGGATAGGAATGGGGTATGGTCGAACTCGAATAGGTCGATCATCCGTGAGAAAGATATCATGAGTGATAACCGATGTATGACCAGGGATGTCTGTCAGAACATCTGGGAAAGATTGAAAAAGATCAGACACATGCTGACGTTGGTCGGATGATAAATCCGTACAGATAGAAACATCCTTCCACGTCTCAGTAGCAGTTAAAGGCATGACAGGAAGATCCATAGGTAAGTCAGGAAACGCAGATTCTTCCTCCTGAATCACAGACAGGGAAGAAAAATGAGTAGTATGCCTTGTGGGCTCATCTACTGCATGAAAGACAGTCTGAAGATATTTAGGTCGAGTATGGAATTCTTTGAGCATGTTTATATGGAAAGTTTTGTTTTTTCCCTTAACGTAAAGTACATAGTCAACATCGGAAATGCGTGAAATAACTCTGTAAGGACCACTCCAAGCAATGAGTAGTCTGTTGTCCTTTCTAGGAAGAAGCACAAAAGCTTCATCCCCAGGCACCAGGTGTCTTAGTCGTCTGTTACGATTCTGAAACTGACGAGCTTTTTCTTTAGCAGTTTCAGAAGATGCTGTTGCCAACTGACAAGCATCAATTATCTTACGTCGGAGGTTTACGACATACTCGTAAGATGACTTGGTGTCTTGAGTCATTTCTGAGTCAGTGAGCAAATCTTTAATAAGAGACATAGGACCTCTAGGTTGAGCTCCGAAGACAAGCTCGAATGGCGAGAAACCGGTCTGTTCGTTTGGTACCTCACGGTACGCAAACAGCACGGCGGGTAAAACCCTGTCCCAGTCTTGTGGATAGCTGACTGTAACTTTGCCTAATAATTGTTTAAGCGTCCTATTTAGCAGTTCTACTATACCATTGCTCATTGGATGGTACACGGAGCTAAGCGATCTGTCAATGTTTAGTTGTTGCATAACACCAGTCATGGCCTCGGAGACAAACTGAGTACCTCTGTCTGATAGAAGTTTTCTAGGGAAACCTAGCCTAGAAAAGATTAAGAAAAGAGCATCAGCCACGTCTGAGGTGGTGATATTCTTCAGAGGTATAGCCTCTGGCCAGCGCGTGCACATGTCAATACATGTGAGGACATACCTGTGTCCTCTAGCTGACATAACAGGAAGTGGGCCAATAATGTCTATGGCCATCTTCTCAAAGGGCCGTACCGGTATATCTGAAGCCTGTATCGGTGCCATGTGATAGGCTCCCTTTGCTTTGACCTCCTGGCAAGTAACACAGGAGCGAAAAATACGTAGCAACATCCCTTGATACACCAGGCCAAAAGAAGGAAGAGAGCACTCTGGACCTTGTCCTAGAGTAGCCCACGTGTCCAGCACAATGAGAATCATGGGCGTGTTGAAGGATATAAGTTCTAAACTGTTTAGGAACCATGACCTGTTGTTTAAGAGCAGAAGAATCTTTAAACATTCTGATCAGGATACCATTCTTAAGGATATACCATTGACGAAGGGCATTATTTACAAGCATCTCCTTACCACTTACCAAACGAAAAAATTTCTGCAAAGAATCATCATCTCTTTGCAGCATTGCAAAAGATTCTTTGTTAATAGTAGCATGAAAATCATAATCCTGATTTTCAGGCACAATGTTATCAATCGTTTGAGCTTGTGCTTGAGCCCTTGTTGTTACTGCATTCGCAGTTAAAATGTATTGCCGTTCCCACTCAATAATTTCACCAGGTGTGCAATCTTTGCCACCGTGGATACGGCCAACAATAAGGTCAGTGATTGGGTTTTTTAAAAGACACACTTTAATTCTCCCTGTGAAAAATGGAGTCGCTATGTGAACAATAGCTGTGGGATAGAACTCTACTGTTCCCCCAAATGTGACACATTTAACAAAATCTCCAGTGGAGCATGATGGGTGCACTAGAGATTGGCGAACTCCAACCGTTGTGCATCCAGTATCTCTAAGCACAGATACCTGCGTATCGTTTAGTAGGCCTTTATGAAAATGTAAGGTGCCTGTGCCATCATGAACAGCAAGTGCTGTCATTGTAGGAAGTGGATGACCGCATCTTAATGTAGATACCACATTAGGCTGAAATAAAGTTCGGCAATCAGGACACTGCGAAGCAGCATCAAAGTCAAAAAAAGAACAAGCAGCAGCCTGATTTACCGAAGGATTACTTTGAGTAGCACCAGATGTATCAGCAGATTGTGCTGAGTTAGCATAATAGTTTGTACGTTCAACGCTCCGAGAGCGGAAGGGATGGTTATCATTCTGATTATTATAGGAATAATTCCGGTTTCTATTGTCCTGTGAATAATCAGACCTTCTAGGAGTTGCATATTTGTTACTGTATCTATCACCATTCCAATTTCCTCTACTCCTGAAAAAATTATCATTTCGTTTCCATCCTCTCTGTGGTTGGAATTGATTCTGTTCTGGTCCCCGAAATTGTCTAAAATTGCCTCTAGACGGGGGAGATTGATTATCGTAAGAGTTACCACCTTGAAAGTACCCATAGTTATTACCTCTACCACGACCAAAATTCCTGTCGAGACTCTGAGACGTTGGTCTTATGTTTTTGTTGTTCCAAGATGACGCTAATGCCACAGGTAGAGCCTCTTTGATGTGAGAGTTACTCACACATGTTCCCGGGTGAGCGGTAATAAACTGTCTTCCCAATTCTTTCACCAATGTCAAATCCGTAGGTTTCCGTTCATGAAGGTATGATAGGAACTGCTGGTTAACAGAAGACAACACTTTGTCTCTGAGCATTAAGTCCATTAGTGCCTCATATGTTTGTGAAATTTTCGCTAATTCAACCCATCTGTTGAATGTTAATTTAATGGCAGCAATAAATTCCGAGAAGTCCTTCCCTGTTTCTAGCAACATGGTCTTAAAACGCATGCGATAGCCATTTTCATCCAATTGGTAAAGTTTAAGCAATAAAGCTCTGGCAGCTTCATAGTTATTCCTACTGGGACCGTCCATGGTACAAACCGAAGTTAGTGCATCACCTGTGAGGAATTCCATCAATCTACTACACCATTCAGATTTATCAATTTCATGTGCCTCACACAGAGTCTGAAAGCGATTAAGGAAGCAAGAAATATCGTCTACGTTGGGTTTGAAAGTAGGCAAACGAAATCTACCAGATCCTGAAACATGTTTGTTTCAGGAACTTTGACTCTCAGAATTGTTTTGTTTAATATTTAGCAACTTGAGTTTTTCAAGTTCTAAAGATAACATCTTTTCATCGTGTAATCTTTTTTTATCTTCTGCTTCCATCGCAAGTATTTTAAGTTTCTCTTGGCTGGCTAAATCTACAGCTCTTCTCTTCTCAGCTAATTCTTCATTTCTTTTTTCTCTGGCCAATTCTTCATTTCTTTTTTCTCTGGCCAATTCTTCATTTCTATTTTCTCTGGCCAATTCTTCATTTCTATTTTCTCTTGCCAATTCTTCAGCCCTATGTTTCTGATATTCAGTCATAGCAAATTCTTTTAGGGCTTCTCCTTCCATGGCAAAGGCTTTACCTTGTTTCACAAAATAGTCCAAGGTAGCCATTTTGTATCAATGTATACAAGTATTAAGTAATTGTCAGATTTGTATAATCAATAATATTAATGGCTATTAACAATGCAATCAATGAATGGTAAGGAAAACAAATAATGAAAAAGACAACAAATATAAATATAGATAAGAGAAAAAAAAATACTTTGGAGCAGAATAAAACACTAAGCGACTAAAAACATTACCAGTAAGCAACAAAAGAGAATATAAATGTCAAACTAAAGAGGAAAAATACAGCAAATTGAAAAACGCTTACTGCTAAGTCAGAACAACACAGAACCAGAGACACGGTGTATAAACATAAAATTTGTATATAACTGAGAGATAGCAAGGAGAGACCAACAGATACAACAGATACGAACAAACAAAATTACGTGCTATACAGACAGTGGTCGAACGTAAATCCCAGTCAGGGGACTCCGGTGTGAGCCCATTGAATCAATGAGATGAACCTCTTGCACCGAATCACCTCCCAACCAAACCCACAGGGACAAACAAGCTAACAGAAAGGTACAGATATAACATGCAAGAAATAAGAACGAGCTCAGACCAATTTAGCACAGTTCACAAAAAGTGCACATAAAGCCACTTAGCTTGGGGCCAAGGATGGTGAATCTGTCGCACAGCATCTCCTGGACAGGTTGTCAACGTAGCAAGGGCACATCACAGGTCGAGCAGCAATAATGTAGTTATTAGATATCCAAATAGAGCAGGAAGGACGACATCATTGCAGTTTTTCTTACAGAAAGTTCAACTTGATAATGTTGGGCCTTGAAAACTTGACAAAACAGGCGTGTAGCAGCAGCGTGATTAATAACATGTACATCAGAACTTGCTTTGAACTAGGAGTATTCACTGGGACTCTGCTGTAACGTCTTTCTTCAAAAACACAATAATTTGGTGAAGACTGGTCCACATCCAAATTTATTCACAGTAGCTCCAACAATAATTCAGCATAAATAACATTAGGTAGATTGCATTCATTAAGGTCCAATGTCAGTCCATCGGGGTAAACAATGTAAGAGGCATACAATTCATAAATCTCAAAATATATGCGTGACGATCGCAAATGTAAATATAAAATGTGTTTACCTCAAAATACAGTCACAATGCTTCCCATGGAAGCTGTAACCCTTGACGGCCCATAAACACATCTTATACAATCGTGGCGACCAAATCTCATTACAACCCACTGAGAAAATATATCGAATAACACATTCACCACGGGAACACAACCATGGCACGTCTCGTCAGGGCGGTTTACATTTTGTCAATCGCACGGGAAACTGACCGCTCGGCTGCGCATGGGCAGACGATACATACGTCACGTTATATACAGTGTGTCCGGCAGAATCACTACCAATAACAAATGTCAATATTCCTTATACTAATAATAGCAGACCGACTGGATTTTGATTTTCTGTTAGGCAAACTCATTAAGTTTCAGCAGCAACTCACCAAGTTTCAGTAGATCTCCACCAAGTTTCAGTAGATCTCCACATGAGCGTCTTTAGTGGCTCGAAGAATGTCAAGACGGTATTCTATCTCTCTCCACGTGTTTTGCAGCATCTGAGGTGTGACGGATGCACAAGCGTCAATTATTCGCTGCCGAAGATTATCCAGCCCCTGCTCCGGAGTTTGATAGACAAAGATTTTTACGTATCCCCATAGAAAGAAATCTAAGGGGGTCAAATCTGGTGACCTTGGTGGCCAATCAAAGACACCTAATCTTCCAATCCATCTTTCTGGAAATTGTTGATGAAGGTAGTTTCTTACTTCATTGGCATAGTGTGGAGGTGCTCCATCTTGGTGGAATATGAATCCTTCTGGTATCCTAGGAACTGCAAAATTTTGCAGCATGTTTAGTTATGTTGCTCCTCTGACTGTGGCTTCGGCGAAGAAAAATGGCCCGATCACATAATTCGAGGTTAAGGCACACCACACGTTAAGTTTAGGGCTGTCTCGCTCATGCTCCATTACGACATGTGGGTTTTCATTTACCCATATCCTACAATTATGCCGGTGAACTTTGCCACAACTGTGAAAGGTCGCTTCATCGGAGAATACCATACGATTGAGAAATTCATTGTCATCGTCGAGGTGACATAGCATTGCATTTGTGAACTCGGCCCGTCTGGGTTTATCATTTGGCTGTAACTTCTGCACTAGCTGGATCTTGTAGGCTCTAAGCCGCAATCTTTTGTGCACAATGTCGTGAACAGTAGATCTTGGAATACCAAATTCTCCACTTGCCCGTCGAATGGATTTCCACGGGCTACGTTGAAAAGTTTCGCTAACTGCTTCAACTCTATCTGGAGACAACGCTTCATTGCCGCTTCCCTTTTTTCTCAACAAAGAACCTGTTTCCAACAGTTGCTTGTGCCATTTCACTATGGTATGTCGCTCTGGAGGTTTCTGTCAATATTCCTGCCTGATTCTCCTTTGCACGACAATGGGATACTTTAATTCCGCAAGCCAATAACAGCATTGCACTTTCTGCTGCACCGTGAACTCCGCCATTTTCACTACACGCTTCATCACATTCCGCGGCTGCGCATTACGTATGCGTTATCTCCACATTATCGGACAATTTATCAATTATCTCACTGCTCCTAAAAATGTGATGGTTTCTATACGAGGTAACCATAAAAAAATAATTCTAACTTACATGGATGAGGAAATATTGACATTTGTTATTGGTAGAGATTCTGCCGGACACGCTGTATTTATAGCTAATGCAGACAGCTGTATTTCAGCAAAGGATTGACATATGCCTGTGCGCAAAAGCCGTACACAACAGTCGTGTACAAGTTCCTCTTCTTGTTGTTGTTGGTCTTCTACAAGTTCCTCTTCTTGTTGTTGTTGGTCTTGTACAAGTTCCTCTTCTTAGTGTTGTCTTGTACAAGTTCCTTTTCTTCTTCTTGTTGGTCGTGTACAAGTTCCTCTTCTTGTTGTTGTTGTTCTTCTTGTAAAAGTTTGTCTTCTTCTTGTACAAGTATCAGAATTATGTCCAGAAAACCGGAGAATATTTGAAAGCATCAGTTTATCTCGCATGACAACTCAGAGAAGAATATCTGACATTTCTACCAATCTAAGTGACCAGTTACAGGAGAGTGAGTGAATTTTGCTACTATTCTGTAGCTATGGACGAAAATACTGATATAAAAGATACCACCCATCTTCTTATTATTCATATCGCCGTGACAAAGAGGTTTTGATTAGAACTTAAAAATTACTGAAGAATTTGTTGGTATGTTCTCTATGACAGGCTGCACAACCGGAAAATAAATATATGATGAAGTGTTAAAATGCGTGAAGGATAATTTGGGACTGGATTTAACAAACTTGATGGCTATTTGTACTCATGGTGCTCCAGCTATGTGCGGAAAAATGGTCTAGAACGATTTATTAATAGGTCAATAATCAAAAATCACTGCATGATACGTCAGCTGGTTTTGTGTAGCAATCAGAGCCGGGTTAACGTAGTAGCAAAAGTAGCATATGCTACGGGCCCCGCGCCAATAAATATGTACATAATTTTTTGGTCATCTTCTAATACGAGCGTTAAACCAATGATCTTGTGATTTATGCCATCTTTAGCGCCTTTTCATTTGGTGTCACGAAATCGTGAGAGAAAGAGCATAAGAGGGTGACTTAGTGTGACTCTTCATTATTTTTATCTTAACTGTTTGCGGACGGAAGCCATGCGGACGGAAGCCTTTTTTAACTGTGGCGTTGAGGCGTTTGGTCACGATTTTGGACGGAAGCCACTCTTTTTGGCTCTAGGAAGAAAAAGAAAGAAGAGATCAACTTGTGATATCAAAAACACATAAGCAGACAGAATATGTTGATGTTCATGGTGGTGGTACTCTAACCGCTGAAGCTGGAAGTACAGGAACAACTAGTACTAGTGCAGGCTGTGCAAGCAATCTATTGCGTCGACATGAAGAAAACTCCTCACATAGACAAGCTTTAATTTCACTGTTGATGCGTAAAAACAAAGGTGAACGTGTCGATTCCCAACTTGTGAAACAAATGGACATTCAAGAAAAGTATTGGCACAAACTTCTAGAGCGAATAATTGAAGTTGTGACGTTTTTAGCAGAACGAGGCCTTTCATTTCGTGGAAGTGATGAAATTGTTGGGTCCCCTTATAACGGGAATTACTTAGGGTTGTTAGAATTACTGGCCAAGTTTGACCCTTTTCTGGCAGAGCATATAAGTACTCATGCAAACAAAGGATTTGGACATACATCATATCTATCTAAAACAACGTGTGAGGAATTCATCAATCTGATTTGATCCAGCATACTGGATCACATTCTCTGTGAAGTGAAGAAATACAAGTATTATTCCGTTTCATTGGATTCTACTCCAGATATATCTAATATGGACCAGCTGACTTTGAATCTGCGCTATGTTTTGCCATCTGGACCAGTTGAAAGATTTGTGACATTTTTGGATATGGAAGGTCATAGTGCTGAACAGCTTACTAAAAGTCTACTTAATTTTTTAAAGGCAAATGACATTGATATTAAAGACTGCCGTGGTCAAAGTTATGACAACGCTAGCAACATGAGTGGCAAGTTTATAGGATTACAAGCACGAATTAAAGAGATGA
Source organism: Oreohelix idahoensis (assembly GCA_024509875.1). Classification (NCBI taxonomy): domain Eukaryota; kingdom Metazoa; phylum Mollusca; class Gastropoda; order Stylommatophora; family Oreohelicidae; genus Oreohelix; species Oreohelix idahoensis. The sequence continues at coordinate 811,430 of JAMPIV010013523.1, read as the reverse complement.
ATAAGTTTGCGCATTATATTCCGTGTTTTGCACATTCACTAAATTTGGTTGGGAAATGTGCTGCTGAAGGTTGTCAAGAAGCAGTCATTTTCTTTGGATTTGTTGAAAGCCTATACACCTTCTTTTCTGCTTCTACCTACCGGTGAGGTCTCCTTTCTACTGCATTATGTGCTGGCGGTACTCATAATAAGTCTCATTTGCCCTTTGTGAAAAGACTGTCAGATACCAGGTGGTCCGCTCGGGCAGATGCAACAAAAGCACTTTTACACAGCTTTTCTGCAATAAAACAAGTCTTGGATGATATTTCAGATAACAATGATCAGAAGGCAGAGTGTCGTCAACAGGCTCGTGGTCTACTTTCAACCATGATGAAGTTAGAAACAGAAATAATGATCATACTGTGGGATCAAGTATTACAGCGTTTTCAAATGACCAGTGCTTCTTCGCAATCTTCTGACCAAGATTTGAATACAGCTTGTGCACTCTATGAATCCCTGCGGGGGTATATTCAAGCTATGCGGTCTACTTTTGCAGACATAGAGCAAAAGGCCAAGGATCTGACTGAGTGTGAACATTATCAAGAACAAACTCGAAGAAAACACAAACGAAATCGAGAGAATGATGATTTCAGTGGTTCCAGCACACTTGATCCACTTGTTGAATCTCAAACGCCTTCTCAGCAGTTTAAAAGCCGAACATTTCTTGTCCTTATTGATAGCTTGCTCTCTGCCTTGTCAAAACGCCAGAAAGCTTATCAAAAGTTGAATGATGTATTTGGATTCCTTCGTCAGTTGCAGTCGTTTACACCTGAAGAGGTGGTAACGAGATCATCGAATCTTATTAAATCATATCCGGAAGATCTGGAAGAAAGTCTTTGTGAAGAACTTGTGCAGTTTACAGAACTGTTGAAAACTGATCTTGCTTCTCATGTTGGCACTACTCTAGACCTTGTAGAATTACAGTTTTACCGTTTGATAATTGACAATTCTTTGGAGTCTTGTTTTCCAAATGTAGAAATCGCCTTGCGCATCTATTTGTCACTAATGGTAACCAACTGCAGTGGAGAACGATCATTTTCAAAACTGAAACTTATTAAAAATGAACTAAGGAGCACAATGGGTCAAAAGAGATTGAACAATCTCACACTAATGAGCATTGAACATAAATTTCTGCGTGAAATTGATGCATCCTATATCATCAACAAATTTGCTCATGCTAAATGTAGAAACATTAATATTTAAACAATAATGTTGACTGTGTTGTTACTTTTGATAATGATAATTACAATGCAAATTTAAAATGTATGTGTTCAAATATATTTGTGTTGTTTTATTGTTTTTTTTTTAAATATAGGGCCCCTTTCTTAACATATGCTATAGGCCCCGTACTAGCTTAATCCGGCCCTGGTAGCAAGGTCTAAAAATTTGAGCATGTAATGTCAGTGGTTGTTCTCATTATGAACTGCATCCGTTCTAGAGAGCTCAAACATAGAAAATTTCGAAATTTTCTTGAATAGGTAGACTCCGAGTACATCGATATACTGTACCATACTGAACTGAGGTGGATCAGCAGAGAAAGAGGTCCATCGTTTCGTTGCTTTGAAGGAGGAGGTGGTAACATTCATACAAAGTGAATCAAAAATATTTCCAGAACTTGATAATGAAACCTGGAGTCAAGATCTTTTTTTTCCTGATGATATTATAACACACTTGAATGATCTCAACATTCAACTTCAGGGATGGGAATCAACTGAAATTTCAAATGTGGGCCGTATTCAAGTCAGCTGTCCAATAGAGAAATGTATCACCTTCCCACAGGTGCACAACTATCCCTTACCAGAGATACATTGCGTTAGGAGAAATGTATGCAAATGAAATTGATGTTTTCATTGAAGAATTTACCATAAGACTTACTTTATCCCACCTCAACTGGGTTCGATCCCCAGTGGAGGTGGGATTTTGTTAGGCCGCAAACGGCTGCTGGATCGACGCAGCCCCAATTGGGTACCAGAGCAACTATGGGAAGGTTAAGGCGGCCGGCGTGTTGCTGACCACATCACCTCTAGTGTACTGATGGTCGAGATAATATGGGCCTAACACCATATTCCCACTATGCCTGTACGGGCGTGTAAACGGGATCCTCCCTGCCTTTTACTTTATCTAAAGCTGAAGATTTTAAGTTGAAGATTTTTTTTCTGTGGATCCAGAAGATGTACAGATAGATTTGCACATGCAGTTAATTGAACTACAATGTTTGGCTATTTATCGAAATAAGCTCAGAGAAAGCAACCTGTGTGATTTCTATAAAAGTCTGGACAATGGAACAAAAAAATTGATTACGTCGCACTGAAAACCTTCAGCATGTTTAGAAGCACATACATATGTGAACATTTGTAAAGGTTCAAAGAAGTGCGCAAGAGAGACATGAGGACACTGGACATAAATCCAGCAACCTGGGAGGATGAAGCTGCCGATGGCACCAAGTGGCAATGCTCTCTACGGCGCTACCTGAGATTGGGCGAAAAGAAGCTCTCACAGCAAGCAAAAGAGAGGAGAAAGCGTCGAAAGGAAAAGCAAGAAAATAAGCAACTGAGGGCTGTCACGCCGGGGAGTGTTTATTCCCATAGTCAGTTATGATTGAAGGGGCTATTATTATTACATATGTGAACAAAACAAACATTTTCACTCATGAACATGAACACAAACAAGCAACGTTACAAACTCACTGACGACCATGTGGAAGACATTATGAAAATATCCATTTCAACTATATATGACCCCACAATTTGACAAACTTGTTGCTGAAAAGAGAAGAAATATCTCTCAATACTCTCATTGCGTATAAGGACATTATGGAAAAAAATACTTATGTCTCCTTGTAATTCAACATATACAGTACATTTCATTTACCTATGACTAATAAATAAGCATATGTAATTTTTATTTATTTAATTAATTAATCACTTACACTTGCGTCCCGCAGCGGATTTTTTCACAGCAGTATGGCCCCCTCAAATAAACGAGTTCTGCATCCCTGATTTAAACTGGGCAAAGTTCATTCTTATCTCCCCTTTGGCTATAACAACATACGGAACCATGCGAAGGTTGGCCATTCGAACACATAAAATCATACAATTATTTATGTGTCCACTCAAAAACTAGCCAGGACATCATACATCCGTTCGATTGTGATTATCATAGTACAAATTAACATCAATACTGATACGCAACTTTTTACCAGACTTATCTCTCTTTGTCTTTCATTTACTGATTCTGTCTAACTTTTATCTCTTGTTAACGATTTTACTTGTACCCATGTTCTTTTACACTTCTACACAGTAATTTTTTTTTTTTTGTTCCTCTTCTAGTAACTGATGTATATTTTCTTCTTGAAGTAACTGACATATTTTATTTTCGTGAATTCTTGGTAGTTCTTCTTTAAATGACTCGAAAAGCAGCAGACTTTTTCAGGCCATAAATCGAGGATTCCTCAGCAAGAGAGAGGTTGGTAAGAAAACGAAGATGGCTGTATACCGCTCCACCTATGTCCCTGTCTTGACATATGGATGCGAGTCATGGGTGTGACGAAAGTACTGAGATTCTGTCTTTCAAATGGCCCATGTCTTTTTCTCCTTGCATTTTGTTCACTATTTTTAGGAGGGATTACAGATAAATCCTTCTCCATGTTTCTTCTCCTTCTATTATTTACGTTTTTTCAAGATGAGATCACGAGGGAGTTTGATCTCATCTGCTTTATGGTTCTTCTTTATGTGTTTAGAATGGGGGTGTAGGGAATTAGACAGTATTTTTCTAGAAGAAAGATTATAGATGCTAGATCAGGATTGGCACCAGATTGTCTTTTTTTAAAGATATTGCGTGGCCATATACGCATTTTTCGGGAGTTAAATTATTTGCGGCCATTTTTGCTTCATTTCCGCAGTATAGGGCTAGGCTTAATCTCGTTTCTTTGTCTAAAACCCATGCACGTTACATCAGAACGATCTAAGGTTTTGATTGGCTGAGAGGTAACTGTAGTTGAAATGCAGAGCTCTCATTGGCTTTAGAACCACGCCGCGCATATGACGTCATGAAGTCGGCGCGTGGGGGTCTTGATTATAAAAGGCCTATATTTCATGGCCTCTTTCTCTTTTAATGAAAAATTGCCAAAGCCGGGTGCCAGAAGCATATTGTCGATTGCCTTCAGTTGGGCATTCGAGATTTGGTAAGCATGAATTTTTGCGTGAGGACTTTATTTAATTTTTCTAGTCCTAGCCGATCATTTAAGTTTCTTGGGAAGTTTTAGTTTAATTTAATTCTTAACTCCAGAGCCATCAATTCGATCTGAGTGATAGAAATGAGAAACTAGGTCCATTTAATTCCTTATTTCAGGAATAGCGGTATTTAAGATGATTTGAAAGTTGCGAGGTTTCGGCCATGCTTGGATCTATTTCAAAAACAGGTCTGCAGAGAAACCCGCATCTGCGAATTTTATTTATTTACAGAATAGTCGGGAGCGTGTAATGTGTATTTTCATTTGTGATTTTAGTGAGAGTATTGATGCTCGCTATTTATATAGTACGCATATAACTGTGGACGGAAGTGATAGAGGTATTAATTGGAGCACGTGTGTGCTATCAGTAATGAATGTATGCAGGAGCGCGTGGTTGAAAAACTGCGGCACCACGTGGCTGAACTACGGGGTTTTCAATTTGATAATCGGGGGTTATGTATAACTTTTGACGGCAGGTAGATGCTAGCGTAAACAGGATTATATGTTATTGATTGTGCATTATTGTTCTGTGAATTCAGAAGATGGGAGAAGTAATTTTAAAGGGAATTATTTTGTATTACATTTTGAATGTGATTACTATTATTGACGGGAATTTTAGGAATTCCTAGAGAAGGCTAGTTTTAGTTGTGTTAAACATTACGGCATTAGTATCAGCGTAAGAAGTAGGCCACAGTACGTCTGCCCAGACGGGCCATTGAAAATATTGTTGTTGCTGGGAGTTAGTCATGCAGAACCCTGGGTCACACGGTCTGCGTGATTGTATTACCGGGAAAGGTTTATTTTGGGGCTCAGGTAGAGACGGGGAGAGAGAAGAGAGGGGAGTTACGTGTTGAAGAGTAAGGGAGTTAATTGTTATTTGAAATGTATTATTACGGTTTGTTTAGCTGTTGTTTTGTTTGTCTAAAACAGCAGGTACCGGCTTTGTGGGAATGAGAGCGGAATTTTGAGACCACAAAATTTCTCCCACGGCAAAGTTGGGGCATTCGCAGAACCGCAAGGGTTTTACGTTAGTTGCCAGTAGTGGAAGGAGAGGAAGAAAATACGTTTTCCCAGCCAGGGGAAGACATTTTCCAGCGAATAGGATTTTTGTGGATAAATCCTGAGCTCTGACGCTCGTTACACACGCAGATTTGGCAGGCTGCCAGCGTTGTGGTAATTTTGTGTTCGTTTCTTCACGGCCATAATAAAGCCGACGGCCCAGTTATAGGTACTCGGGCAGGTAATTTCAGAGTGGTAGAAGTCAGCTACCGTTCCAGTCCAGAATCCAGTGGGGTTCTGTTAAACCTCAGTCATCAATTCCAGAGTTAGTGGAGAGAGATAGGGTAAACATTCTCTCTACTGAAGTCAGCACAGATAGGCAGAACTGTTAGTTTTGGTGAATCATAGCAGAGGACAGCTGCTGAAGTTTAGAGGTGCAGTTAGTTGTGTTCAGGAGATTCCAGGATAGGCTGTGTAGAACCGAAGTCTGTGCAGAGATTGTGTAGTCACTTCGCCGTCGTTCCAGCTATCAGTGGACTTAGAGTTAGAGTTAGAATTTAGAACAGCTAGTTTGGAGTGTAGGCGACATCAAGTGCAGTGTAGTTCATTTCAGTTAACCTTACCTTCTTTCTCCATACAGGTTGCAATTGTGGGAGAAGGGTTGGGGTGGATGCATTTTTTTTAACTGTGCTTGATTTTGTTTCAGGAGTGCATCCTCGCACTTGATGTATGGGACATGCATATGTTTGTTGTTTATAGGTGTATAATAAACTTGTATAAATTGTAGCTGGCATCAGTCATTTCCTTTAGTACAGTAGCTATATGTTGTCTGTACCTTGGTGTTTGTGAATCTTAATTGAACCTTATCCCCATAGGGTAGTTAGAGGTGGTTCGAGGCCATAGCAATTTAAACGTCCGAAGTGGCGAGGAAAGAATCAACCTCGGTTCTCAACCTCGGAGCCAATGGTCTCAACTTTCACTTTTTGCACTATATTTCTATCTGAATCTAATTTTCCAGTCTTCCTTCTCACTAGTGTCTTGTCACTATAGGTAGACAGTCTCTAGTCCTAAATCCATTTCGTGACAATGGGCAATGACTACAACCCACAAAAGCCAGATCCAAACCTCAGAAATGAGGTATCTGAGGAAGGTGGTTGAAGTAACAAGATGAGACATGGTCCGCAACCAGACGATACGTCAAGGCCTAAAATCCCACCCCCTGCAGACCCAAGTAGAACAGTCCCAACTGAGATGGTTTAGCCATGTCTGCAGAATTGGAGAAGATCGACTACCACGACAAGCATGGGATCCAGACCCCCAGGATGACCCAGAGTCCGCTGGGAGGACAACATTGGACAATCTTTGAAGGACCGAGGACTAGAACGGAACCAGGCCAGGAGGAAGACAGCCGATAGGATAGTCTGGCGCTCTCTCTTCCAAACCTCTACACCTCACGGTAGAAGGGGAACGACTAAGTAAGTCTTCTTTATATGCCGTTTTTTGTCTGGCCCTCATCGTCCTGAATTTAATGTAGTAGTATACCCAGAAAATGTTTAAAAAAAAATAAAAATCCAACAATTTTCATTGTCATGTTTTAAATTATTGTCAACATGTTCTTGAACTAAAAATAATTCATAGAAGCTTAGAGATACTCTGGTTTGATAGGAATCAGTGTTTTTCTACACACACCCCCTTGAGTGATTTGCATAGCAACCAATGTTTATAGTTAGTTACCATGTGAATAATGACCCAACATGAAGGTGCGTAATTGTAAAACTGCGAAATTATAATTATACTGAGGCAACAGGAAAAAGATATTTATAATTTGTCCACGGGGAATCACTCAATGATTTCTTATGAATTTTTCAAAAGTGTGTGTCTAGAAAGCTTTGATCGTAAATTTCAACATTTGTTATATGCATTGTGCATTTTCACCAACATCAACTCTATTTATTGCTAGTTTTATACTGATTCTGTATAATAGTAGTTAGAAGAGCTTCTTTTGTTCACAATGGGAAATAAGACAAAGACTGGGAGGCGTGTACACCAACAAACCGTTGCCTGAAAATGAGACACCTATTGTCAATAGTGATGCTATAAAGCCTCTGTGCTCCTCAGCAAAGAAAATAAAGGTCATAAAGGTCCAAGACAGTGAAGGACAAGCTAAAAATGACAACAGAGGAAATGGGTTTATCATCCTTATGGATGTAAAACTACTGTTTGGGTTTTTATGCGCTAACTTTAGATGTGACAAATGTTATCAGTACTCACTGACCTGTGAGATCGTCGAAGAGACTCGGAATGGCTTTTGTCATGAAATCAGTATCAAGTGCACAAACTGTGGCGAATGGAATGCCAATTTCAATACTTCTGATGTTTCATCTTCAGCTACTCACAATCACAAAGAAGTAAATGTGCGAATGGTGGCATTTGTGCGTTCTATTGGGAAAGGCCACAGTGCATTGCAGAATTTTTCGATATACATGAACACAAGTCAACCCATGGCAAAGAAAGCATACAGGAGAACGCTGCACAGGATCTATTCAGCAAGTAAGGACATTGCAATGGAAAGACCCTGAGAGCACTGAAAAGTGGATTCATAGACACTGCAGCTGCAGTAGAAGGAGACCTTTATTCAACAGGAGCTCATTAAACTTCATTTTGTGAGTTATTTTTCTGTTTTTCTTTTTTTTCTCGGAATTGCCTTTTTAGCATAATTGGTCATCTTTGAAACAAGATATCTCTGGATCTGTACATTCAATTGACATGAAAATTAACACAGTTGGTTGTCATATAATCTTACAGATTCTGACCTAAAATGGATACAATTGAATTCAAAGTTTTAGTTTTATGACCATCATGCATATATAATGAGGCTCAAATATCAAACATTCCAGAAATATAAATTTTGAAAATTCATTAAAAATTAACCTTTCTGCCAATCTCTGTCATTTTAGTTCATGACCTCACGCTATATATAATGATTCAATTTGCCAAGTTTCAGTCAGATCCTTGTACAAATAACATAGTTATGATGTTTTAAAAAAGGTGTATAATTTATTCACTACGGCGGCCATATTGGATAGCTAATTTGCATAATTAATGAGGTCATTGAGTGGACAAACATTTTAAGTCCATACTAACACTATACCCATGGTTGTTTGATTCTGAAAGGAAAATTTGAGTTTTTACCCTATCAAGGTATACTACTACCTTAACATGCAATGGGAGATAATAATATATACTTTCAAAAACGTTCATTTATCAATGTTGACTTCCCTTACTTAGGGATCTTCCTACGTACTACTTGAAATGTGCATTTTACAATCTGCAATAATTGTCATCTTTTTTCTTTTCCCTCCCCAAGGAGCATGGAGGCACCACTGTAGCTAGACCCATTGCAGGAAGCCTACACAAAGTATTCACGTTTCTGAGGCAATTTGATTTACATGATGAGGTTGGCAGCCCGATGCACAACTTTAAATTAGTCGCCATGTACGACATGCCTGAGTGAGAGCAGTATGCTTGTTCTCTCTTTTTCTAATAAGAGGCGCGGGACATTATGGTAAACTATAACAGCTGATTGTGTTGTTATAAGTTAGTTGTCTGTTTCAACAGTTATATGTCTGTTTAAAGTTATTGAATGAAATATTTGTCTGTTTAAAGTTATTTTCTGTTTAAAGTTATATGTCTGTTTAAAGTTATTGAATGTAATATTTGTCTGTTTAAAGTTAGTTGTCTGTTTAAAGTTATTGAATGAAATATTTGTCCTTTTAAAGTTAGTTGTATGTTTAAAGTTATATGGCTGTTTAAAGTTATTGTCTGCTTAAAGTTATTGAATGAAATATTTGTCTGTTTAAATTAGTTGTCTGCTTAAAGTTTGTTGACTGTTTAAAATTATTGGCTGTCTAAAGTTAGTTGTCTGTTTAAAGTTTGTTGTCTGTTTAAAGTTACTTGTCTGCTTAAAGTTTGTTGTCTGTTTAAAGTTAGTTGTCTGCTTAAAGTTTGTTGACTGTTTAAAATTACTGACTGTTTAAAGTTAGTTGTCTGTTTAAAGTTGGTTGTCTAATTAATGTCTCCTCAATGTGGTACTTTAAAGAAAAATTAGCTTTTGATGCTGCTAGTAATCTTAAAAGGTAAAAATAGTCTTGTGACGAATACTGCAATAGAGGAGTGAAATGTTAGAGACGTCAAATACACTAGGTGTCATTTTTTATGAGGTGGAGTGTCCAGTTCTGATCTTTGTTGCCTTTGCCTTCTATCATTCAAAAGCAGAGTCAGGTAACCATTTTTACTGCTGGGTAGATTGGAGTGTGACGTGACCAGGTTTCAACCACCTTTTCTGGCAACTGTAGCGTGAGGTTTTTATTGTATATAGGAGCAGTATAGTACTGACAATACAGAAATGGAATTTCTGCAGGAAAATTGTGAAGTCCCAGTGTATGAGAGAACTACTGGTATCACAAATTAGTTACGGCTGTGAATGATCTGATCTCGAAAAATTTGTAAAGTGGAGACAGTCATAAAATGTCACCCCGCTGGGCAACTTACTGTGATATTAAAACAAGGAAACAGATTACACTTAACAATTATAAACTTGACAAGTCGTTCAAATACAATTTCCTTATTTATTAAGTATATACACTATCTACTCTTGTGCTGAAGGGTGGATGTTGGAAGATGGATTGCAATGGATTTGTAAGTTTACAGATGATATATGTATTATATATATATATATATATATATATATATATATATATATATATATATATATATATATATATATATATATATATATATATATATATATATATATATATATATATATATATATATATATATATATATATATATATATATATATATATATATATATATATATATATATATATATATATATATATATATATATATATATATATATATATATATATAGTACTTTGCAAAAAAAATGGCAGTCATATTTTCGCAACGCAGCACACTCATAGAAGTAAATAATAATAAAAACTGTATGTCCAGAGGAAGATTGGTATCTCCCCTATCTATTAACAGTGGTTTCAGTACAATATAATGTTGCCTTCTCCAGCAAGGCAAGCCTGGATGCGGCGAGGCATACTTCCCACAAATGTTTGTAGGTAATTGAGAGTCAGACTGTCCCAGTATTTTTCAGCTACCTTCTTCAATTGTTCAACGTCTTTGAGTCCACTCTTTTTTAAATGATTCTTGAGTAGTGCCCAAACGTTTTCAATTGGGTTTAGATCGGGACTGTTGCTGGGCCACTTCAGCACTATCACATTCTTCTCTTGCAGCCATGCTTTGGGGGTATGAGCTGTATGATTTGGGTCATTGTCATGTTGAAATGTGCACCCATCGTGGTACATGACCTGCATAAATGGCAGAAGGTGTCCCTCTAGTATGTCGTTGTACCTTTCTTTCGTGAGAATTCCTGTGAAAACACACAGTGGGGTGGCACCTCTTGCTGACACCCCTCCCCAAAGATGGAATTTCTAGGTATGTTTCGGTCGCTGGTACACAGGCGTTACATAGCCTTTCGTCCAAATATTTATTTGAGCAGGATAAGATCAAACAAAACATTCATCTGAAAAAAATCACATTGTCCCATGACAAATTTTGGTGTTCGTGGCACCAGTTCAATCGCATCTGTTTGAGAGTCTCTGTGAGCAATGGTGACGAAATTACCCGCTTTTTTGTGTAATTCATCCTGTGTAGCTCCCGGTTGACAGTAGCATTAGATAACTCTGGGCTTCCCAACTCGATCATGCGCTGCCGTATGTTTTCTACACTCTTCATTGGCCCAGCCCGAACGATTTGGGCGAGACGCCGATGGTCCTTTGTGTCCAAAATTCTTGGCCTCCCACTACCTTCTTTTCGCTCGATTCCATTACCTGCTTTTAATTTACTCACAACTCTGTAGACAGTCCGCTCAGGAATGTTCAAGGTTTTAGAAATGTTGGAACATGTTTGATTTCCTTCATTCCAAAGCTGTGAAATTAACATACACTTTGTCTTTGTATCCATTTTCTGCCACTAGCATTAGAAATTGTCGTCTGCTCTATTATCAAGGGACGTTACTCTACGCTAATTTTTTTTTTTTTTACTTTTGGTAGTGTTTGCTCACTTCAGTGGAGTGCAAATTTGGGGCAGAACATGCATATTTAATTAGATTTCAGCTTATTTAGCTGAGCAATATGACTGCCATTTTTTTTGCAAAGTACTGTATATATATATATATATATATATATATATATATATATATATATATATATATATATATATATATATATATATATATATATATATATATATATATATATATATATATATATATATATATATATATATATATATATAAAAACTTACAAATCCATACAATAATACACTTGCCGACGGAAATGGTACTAATGTGTACTCATCTCTTAAAACAGTTCTGTCCTTCTTAATTGATGCACACAACACTCGCTGTTGATCGTTCCTTTAGCCCACCCAAGACTGAGGGGGACTAAGGATGTAGCTCCGATACAACCACTATGCTCCTGCAAAGTTCCAGGCAGCAGGATTGACCTGAACATTCGACCTCAGGTTTGAGGACACGAGTAAACCCTCTAAGATTAATACAAGCCAGATTTTGACTCGACTTAGTGAAGCAAGTCTGCCCGGCATGCATGTAAGCAGGAATCAGTCTTGGCAGCTTTCTCTTCTCTAGTCTATCGTTCTGGCTGGTCATCGTGTTTGTGTGTAGATTTGAATAAAAACGCACTTATAAATATAGGTAGACGCAGGTAGATGCGAATGTGTAAGGGACCCCGTTGATTGGTTCTCTGCGTTTTGGTCTTTTTTGATTGCAGGGACACCGCTGATTGGTTAGTTGCGTTTTAGTACTTTTCGTTTTTCAGAGTTCCGAACCAACAGTGTTTTATGCATAATTTATTCTGTCTGCCGCCATCGTGCGTGATTCCGCGACTTCGCGTAATTTATTCTGTCTCAGTGTCTGCCGGCCATCTTGCGTGAATCCTTGAGTACTAATTGGCTGTGCATATTTGTATATCGATTTTCTTGTTGGCATACCTGAGCAGCAACCTAACATAGTGTATTTAACTAAGCAGCGGGTTTACAAACAACTTTACGACAGCAACAGCGCGTGTAGTGTCATTGGCAGCTGGACGAAGCATGACATATAGCGTAACGATCCAACAGCAACTCCGTATATAATCAATCTGACTCCTTTTAAATCATAATTACAATTACCAACACAGTTAATATTTAGATATGTTTCATTCTACACTTTCAAGAATTGACTCTGTTAGACTCTATATTCCAGTTAAGTTTATCCTGCAAGCACTGCAGATAATTCCACTATCATTGTGATAAACTCATATAAATATTATAGTCATTACGGCTTCCGGCATGTTACTGAATTCTAGGCTTTGTGGTCTTAACACTTATTATAATTATAGGTACTCCGGCCTCTGGTATTTTATCTTGTCGTGGTAGCCGATCTTCTCTCATTCTGCAGACATGGCCAAACCATCTTAGTTGGGACTGTTCTACTTGGGTCTGCAGGGGGTGGGATTTTAGGCCTTGACGTATCGTCTGGTTGCGGACCATGTCTCATCTTGTTACTTCAACCACCTTCCTCAGATACCTCATTTCTGAGGTTTGGATCTGGCTTTTGTGGGCTGTAGTCATTGCCCATGACTCGCATCCATATGTCAAGACTGGGACATAGGTGGAGCGGTATACAGCCATCTCCGTTTTCTTACCAACCTCTCTCTTGCTGAGGAATCCTCGATTTATGGCCTGAAAAAGTCTCACAACTGCTGCTTTTCGAGTGGCCAACTCTTCTTTGATGCCCCCATTTCGGTCTATAATAGCTCCGAGGTATTTAAAGTGGTCGACCTGCTCCAGGACCTGTTCTCCCAGCTTAATCTGATGTCTTCATTCTTCTCGTGATATCACCATGGATTTTGTTTTAGAGCTGCTTATGACCATCCAACTCTTCTCCAGCTCTTCCTTCCAGACTTGCAGGTTGGATTGGAGATGTGCCTCTGATTTAGCAATCAGGGCAACATCATCAGCAAATTCCAGCTCTGAAATACAGACCTGTCTCATCTTCCAGTACCCCACTGAATACTTTCTTGTTCTCTCCTTACATGTCTTGGTGACATCCTCCATGAGGAGTATGAAAAGATAAGGTGACAGGATATCACCTTGTCTTACACCAGTGGTGGTTGTAGTAAAATCTGCGAGAATAATCGCTCATTTCAGTAAGATTTTAGTCATAAAATGATAATATAAATAAAACAGCCCTATTGTGTCTGACGGTGATGCTCTCACACGCCAGCAACGCTGCCTTTTGTGCAGTGTTAAAGCCTATAGAACGATTCCACGAAAAAAAAAATCTTACACGCGTTTTAGTTTCGGTTTCGAAAACGTACTACCAACATTTTACCAGATCTGCTGCATACATTTGGCAGCCAAGACTTATAATTAACGAGTTGGAGGAAGTGTGCCGCAATATAACTATCTGAATTAACGTATTCTGTCAACTTTAACGCAAATTTAGTAGTAATCCTTACATTTTTTGGTAGTGTTACACGATACAATACAAATTATTAACGCCAATTCTTAACCCGCGATGCACAACCCCGCCTAGCCTGACACATTCTGCCATGCATATTTACACGCTGCGGAAAAGCCAGCCAAAGCAAAACACGCAGACAATTTTATTGCCTCCTCGCGGTAATGTTTCTGACGTCACAAAAACAAGTTAGTTATTTGAAAAATACATGCTAGCGAGAGGGGAAGATGGCCGTCTTGTGTAAAATATTTATTTGTCGATGACCGGTGACAAAATTGAAAATCTAAAACCATAATGAAACTGAACATAAAAAATATATGGTAGTATAGCTTAGAATTCACTGAGCAAGAATATGTTTTAAATAATATGATAGTCCCAGTATTACCCAAATTGTTGAGAAAATACTACATGTCTACGAACGCACGACCAGACAGACTGTTGTTCCTGCTTTGTTTTTTCTTAACGTTAGTGGGGACACCGGCTTAGAAGAGAGGCATTGAAGAAATTCAAATTAGCTTGGGTAACATGAGTATAGAAGGAGAGGGGAGCGGTAGGAGAATTGTTACCAAAAACTAACATCGTTTTGCATTGGCATAACTAAAGCAGGCTGGCCAATCGACTACCAGACGCAGAGTATGTTTGAAATTATTTTTGGTTTTTCAAAAAATGCATTTGAATTCTGGTAGTCGCAAGCTTTCGATTGGCTAGTGCTATTAAATATTAGCAAAAGGCTTTCACTATTCATTGCCAGTTGAACTGTATTTTTGATTCAGATACACTGAGAACAGCTGTGTTAAATTTAAAAGTAAAGTAAATAACTGTATGAGTATTTCACAGTCTGGACGGAGCAGAGGAAACTGAGGCCATTTCTTTGCAAAGTCAGCGTCATTTGTTTATATTTCTTGATTTGTGGTAAGGATGCTTTATGAATTTAATATGTTTAATCCCATTACCAAAGTTAGATACTGCTATTGGGAAAAAGTGAAGGACGTGCTGGGAGCAGACATTGTTGAGTCCTCACGTTGAAATGTATCTAACTAATGTATGTTGTCATGATTATGTTTGAATATTATTGTATTAGAGCATATTAGTAAGCCTCTGTGTTCAATGAACACTGTTCAACATGCCTGAAGCATTCATATATAAAAGGAAATGTGGTTACCCCACATTATATTATTGAGGAAAACTATGTAAACGTACAGTGGCGTATCTGCCATAGGGATCTGAGGGATGGTCACAGCAAGGTGGGAGTCATGAGAAATTAGGGGATGAGTGCATATGAAATGCACGCGAGGCTGACCCCATACCCACGTATGAAAGTAAATAAAAGAATAAGTGATCAGATGTAAAAGGCCAGGGTGTCCTTTTGTTGCAGAGGTTTCGTTTCCTGTTGCCAGCTGGTGACAAGAAACCTGAGGAGTGACGATTACGCCAAGAAGTCTCCTACACTTTACATATGCTGTCAAGAGATAACAGCAGGAGCTTGGGTGTGTGACGTGATATCGATATTTCTGCAACTACACAATATCCTATCTTTCAACAAGAAACCCCAGGTGATATGTTAAGGACCTGGGTACATCTGACAGTTTCGGTTTACATAAACCTTGTTTATTCAAGTCATACTCAGGACTTTTGTGGGGTATGATGACATTACAGCCCCTCATACACAGTGACTCTCTCTCTTAGAAGAATAAATTTAAGCTGTGAACATTCAAATAGGAAATACATATAATAACATTGTAGTATTTGGGCAGATTGTCCACACAATTTTAGTTAATCTTTTATGTAAACTATCTTGTCCTCATTTTCAAAGACCTGTCCAAACGATATAACTGGACAGGCAAAATAAATTGTACAAAAAAATTAATTTAAAGAAAAACTTAACCACAGGTTTTATTCACTTCCTCATAGTAACTTAAAGTGTTTTGTGTTGTGTACCATCATTTCATTTCTCCCCTAGACACTAGGTACATCATTCACCATACACTAGAGCCACAAGAGTGACCGTGTGAGATCTAGGGAGGTAGCGTTAGGTACCCTGCACATAATTCATCATCATCATCTTTTAGAGTCAGGGGCCTACATGTGCTTGACCTCACACGGTTTATGCAGACACCGATTTCATTCTTTGTTAGGATACCATCATAACCTCCCCAGCAAAATCTAACTTTGCTACAGTGGTCCTGAACTCTTCTGACTTATGGTTTGCTGTCCTCACATAAATTTCTGCAAAACTTGTAGAAGCTCTGTATAGCATGAATCAGAGGTGCTGGAATGTTCTCCCTTGCCAAACAGTCCCAAAGTTTGTTCTAGGAGACCCTTTGAAATGCCTTTTCCAGATCTATGAAACAAAGATGGATCTCACTCTTATACTCAAGGGCCTTTTCACTCAGCTGTCTGAGTGTGAAGATTAGGTCTTGAGTACTTCGGTTTGCTCGGAATCCGCTCTGGGCCTCATCCAATCGTCACATAAATAGACACATAGTTATACTATCCCGCAGACCGGACCACACACTTCTCGCCATTCAGGATAACAGAATTCTCCCCGTTCCTTAGTGACCTCGCATCTCATAACCCCCAAAAACCGACTTCATATAACTCTGCGATGATGGAAGTGCTATTCGGTGAGGAAAACGATATTCAAATAAATAATTGCCGTTTATCACACACCACTTAGCAGCTTCTAACTAACTCTCTCTCTCTCTCTCTCTCTCTCTCTCTCTCTCTCTCTCTCTCTCTCTCTCTCTCTCTCTCTCTCTCTCTCTCTCTCTCTCTCTCTCTCTCTCTCTCTCTCTCTCTGTGTGTGTGTGTGTGTGTGTGTGTGTGTGTGTGTGTGTGTGTGTGTGTGTGTGTGTGTGTGTGTGTGTGTGTGTGTGTGTGTGTGTGTGTGTGTGTGTGTGTGTGTGTGTGTGTGTGTGTGTGTGTGTGTGTGTGTGTGTGTGTGTGTGTGTGTAAGAGTATTTGAATGTATATTTGCTTGTACGCATATGTTTATAAAAGTACTGTAGCACGTATATATTTAGCACATATGTGTATAAAAGTACTGCAGCACGTATGTATGCCTACATGCATATCTCCATGTTTTTGTTTAAGTGTTAAAAAATGTAGTTATTTACCTTGAGTATACCTGTACCCACTCTGACTTGTCTCACCTTGACATCTGATTGTTTACCTCTTAGGCCTCGGTGGCCAGACCTGAGAGACATTAAACGAATAGCGGAAAGGTAGCCTGAAATAAACCACAAAGTTCTCATCTGCATGTCTGTTTGCTGACGGTAAACGACGGCTCCATTTGGAGAAGGGGCTAAAGTGTGTTTTCTTAGCCTTCAAGCTGTGACGGATGTACTATTGTTTCATTTTAGGCGGAAAATAGAAACTGAGATTACATTTTAGACAAAACACGACACACGATTCCAAGATTTGTAGCATGACGAGAGACAGTGAAATTTGTTTTTAGAGATTTCAGATATAAATCAAAAAGAAAGCGAAAACAGATTTTACAATCTGGGAGAAAACAGAGATAGATTTAAGGTAGAAGTAAGTAGAAAATGAAGTTAAATTTAAGATAGAAAGCAAAGTTAGATTTGTGATATTAGTAAAGGAAAACGCGAAGTTAGATTTCAGCTAAATGAAAAGGGAAAATGAAGTTAGTTTAAAGATAGAAGACCTCTTCTTCTTTGTTCCTTGGCTGCCGACCGTCAAAGCAGTCAGTGGCCATCACGCCTGGTGGCGTCTTGTAGGGCAACAACAAATTGATTCCACTTTGCTCGGTCGGTGGCCATCCTTCATACAGTGCCCCAACTCTGGTTCATTCTTTGCATCTCAGCCTCCACAGTCCTCCGCCAAGTTGTTTTTGGTCGGCCTCCCTTTCGTTTTCCTTCAGGGGTCCATAGCATAGCTTTTCTTGAGATGGCATCGGGGTCTCTTCTGAGGACATGGCCAACCCAGCTCCAGCGTCTGTCAGCTATGATGGTGTGCATGTCCTCTTGCTTGCTCCGAGTAAGCAGATCTTGGTTGGTGATGGTATTCGGCCAAAAAGAATCGGAGAATTTTTCTTAGGCATGTTGTGTAAAAAGAGGACAATTTCGACATTTCCTTCTCTGTAACTCTCCAGCATTCCGCACCATAGAGAAGCACAGAAAGCACACAGCTCTGATATAATCTTAATTTTGTGCTTGTGCTGTACTGAGAGGACTTCCAGATGTTGTTTAGACTAAAAAAGGCTGATCTTTCTTTGTTCATTCTGTTGTTGAAGTCTTTGCTTGCTCCGCCGTCTGGTGTTACTATGCATCCTAGGTATGTGAAGGTGTCTGTCTGTTCCAGTTGCTGATTCCTTACTGATATGGGCTCAGGTTGCTCACATTGAGCGTCATGACCTCTGTCTTCTTTAGATTGATGTTCAAGCCCACCTGCTGGCTACATCCGTTTTTTCCTGGATGTGTTGATGAGAATGTGCTAGTAGTGCAATGTCATCTGCATATTCCAGATCTTCCAATGTAGAAAATGTAGTCCATCTTATTCCTCTTGGACTGCCCTCTGTTGTCTGGCGCATCACCCAGTCTATGACTGTTAAAAATAGAGTGGTTGATAAGGGGCATCCCTGTCGTACTCCTGTCTTCATCTCAAAGGTTAGGTTGCTCTTCCCAACGCTACATGTAAAGTTGGCATAGAGGCTTTTTATGATTGACACTATGCAGCTTGGAATTCCATAAGCCTTCAGTATTTTCCATAAACTGTCCCTATGTATACTGTCAAAAGCCTTTTCAAAATCGACGAAATTAATGTACAGCTGTCTTTGCCATTCTGAGCACTGCTCTATAATGTTCCTGAGGGTAAATATACGATCTACACTTCTGTTTTTTCTAAATCCTGCTTGTTCTTTCCTCGGTTTGTGGTCTACTGCTTTTGAAATTCTCTGTATAATTATCTTGCCTAGTATTTTGCTGGGAACTGAGAGAAGAGTGATTCCTCTCCAATTATTGCAGTCTGCAATATCTCCCTTCTTGGGCAATTTGACAATTATTCCTTTGTTCCACTCAGTTGGTGTTGTCCCTGTTTTTCAGAATTGTGCAAATAGTGGTTCTAATAGTTCTGCTGCTAGTTCAGGGTCTGTCTTAAATAGCTCTGCATTTAAGTTATCATGGCCAGGAGCTTTTCCATTCTTTAACCCTTTGATTGCGGTGATGATTTCTTCTTTTCGTGGAATGTCTGCATTAACAACAAGATAGAAGTAAAGGGGAAAAAAGATTTAAATTAGAAAAAAATTATATAAAGTAAGCAGGCTACTCCCATCAATCTCGTATGGAGGTGTCATATTTTAATGAAACGTGTTCCTGAATTTTTTTTAATTAAGAGTACCATTTTAATGAAATCGTTTACCCTATATCGCTGTGACAGAATGTTATTCGTCTATTTGTTCTGTTGTTTTATTTTCGGACTTTCGTTCCTGCAATCTAAAATTCCTATATTCGTTTATCTTTCCATCTACATTCTCGAACCCTCGGAACATGCCATGTACCTTTTATGCATAAATTTTTACCGACACGGCAAAGGTGCCGGGTACGAAACACGGTAGATTCACGGTCCAGTCTACACAGCTGTAAATGGGTACCTGTCTCTGCTCTTCAGTTGGGGAAGAAAAGGGCAACGAGTAAGGGAAGAAAAAAGGCAGCGAGTAAAAGAACTGATCACCCAACCTCTTGATGCTTGACCTAGTTGAGAGGCAGTCTCTAACACTTTACTTACCTACGGCAGTATCTTCTATGGGACCTTTACTTTTTACCTACATATTCTGCTATTGAGTTAGGGACTGAAAAGGCAGGAAGTAAGGGGGCTGGTCATCCAACCTCTCGATGCTGAACCAAACGTAGTGCAGTCTCTAACACTTCACTCCCCTACCGCAGTAAAGGGGGGATCCCGTTACACGCCCATTGAGGCATATTGGGAATATGGTGTTAGGCCCATATTGTCTTGACCATCGGCACACTAGGGGTGACGTGGTCAACATCATGCCGGCCGCCTTAACCTTCCGAGTTGCTCTGGTACCCAGTTGGGGCTGGGTCGACCCAGGAGCCGTTTGCGGCCTAAAAAAATCCCACCTCATCTGGGATCGAACCATAGACATATATATATTATATATGTCATAAGTAAAGAAAAGGAGAAATGCTACACAAGGCGTTTGACAAAGCGACAGCGCAGTTAAACTTTTCGAGTAAATGCGATGCATATTTCTCAACGAGGAGATTCAACACACGTAAGTCTTAATATATCGGTCTACTGTGCACAAGGTTTCTTGTCCTGCACGCGTCGTTAGGCTCAGGACCCAGAAATTGCGAGAGTTCAGTTCAGATCAGGCCAGAGAATGACGGGTAAAGTTTTGAACTATTATGCAAAAAATAGGGAGTGTACCCAAAGCACTATAAACTGTGCACCTCGTAAAACTGTCTCTCTTTTCTTGTTGTGGTTATTTCTGCATAACTCGTGTCCATACTGGGTAGTATTTTAGCTGCTATATTTTAATATCGTTTACACGCCATCAGGTATTGGGATACCCGACTTCAGAGGTTTTCCTCTTCATATAAAGTTAACTGCGTGCTGTTTGACTTATGCTGTCATATCTCTCCACACGTTCCTAACCCGAGTACATTCTTTTGTTGTCAGAACAAAATGATACATTTAAACAAAATGTTTTTAGAACTATTTGCTTTTCTGTTAGTTTTTGTATTTCTTTTGTAGAAAAATGTAAGGGGAAGGGGGGAGGGGGATGAAGTAACGCTTTATTTAGCTGCGGTTACGCAGTGGTTAATGCACTGGCTTCCCAGATCGGCGGTCCTGGTTCGATCGCCAGTTGAGATCGGATTTTTTTTAAAACCGCAAACGGCTGCGGGGTCGACCCTGCCTCATGATTTGGGTACCACAGCAACTCTGGGAAGGTTAAGGCGACCGGCGTGGTGCTGACCACGTTACCCCTAGTGTGCCAATGGTCAAGAAAACATGGGCCTAACACCATATTCCCAATATGCCTCAATGGGCGTGTAACGGGATCCTTTTACTACTTTTATTACAAAATGTATACATACACAGTGTTGATATAGGTATGAGAAACTGGACGTATCTTGGGACGACAGACACGAGCTGCTGTACTTTTTTTTTAAGTCTTTATATTGTAATGTTGGTTTTTTTTTTTGGTGGTGGTGGTGGTGGGGGGGGGGGGGGGGGGGTGGGGGGGGGGGGTGAAGTCGCAAAAGTTATCATACAATAAATACAAAAGTGGAATTATATATATATATATATATATATATATATATATATATATATATATATATATATATATATATATATATATATATATATATATATCATTTATTTTATATATATATATATATATAATATATATATACCGTATATACTTTGTATATATAATGAATATTAAAGAATGTTAGTACCGGTACCTGAATATCGATTGTTTGATTGGAAAGTAAAGACAAATTATTGATGTGGAATCCTCGAGCCTGTTGTATTCGATATATGAATAATAATAACATTTATACAGTGCAATAAAAACAGGCGGCATTTAATCTTGATATTAATCTTCATGAAAGCCTTTATCACATTCCCAACACTTCCTTCCAGTTTTCTGAAGAAAAAAAAAACTGCATGCCGAAATTCATATCTTGCTCGTGCCAAATGTCATGAAGTGAATCCGTATGACAACACGCTCAAATTCCCCGCTCAAAAACGGACTAGCTAACTTATTTAAAATCTATAAATAACTACAGTATTTGAAATTTGTCTGAGGGTCTAGTCAAATTTACCGCCAACATTTAACTAAGAGTATTTGAATTTTTCTAAGAAAACAAGTTAAAAGATACCACCCTACCCCACCCCCCCCCCGCCCCCCTCACACACCCATCCCAATATTTATTGAAGGACGTAGTAAAATTTAACAACTGTCGTGTGGTGTGTCACTGGGGCAACTACTACAGTAGTTTTTGCCAGGAATAGTCTATGAGATATAGATATAAGGTCTCTAGAAATTGGCTCGTTAAGAAAGAATAAAGACCTTTTCGAGATAGGGACAAGAAGACAGGAATGCGAATGTTTTCCACTAGACAGTGTTTTCTAATTAATTATGGAAAGAGTTCTGTTTCCCCACGACCTTAGCTTCTGCCCTTAGATCCCGTAAAGAAAAAGCCCCCAACCTCATCTGAGTAGAGAAGGGTTCCTATAGGTGAATATGTAACACCGACAGCACGAGTGATACATTAACAAACTCTTGATAATGATCAACCGATCGTTGGGTTTATTAATGAAATATCCACACATATAGGGTTAGTAATGGTTAGAACGTGATGATGGTGAAAGACGATTCACACAAAACACACAGATGAGATAATAAAATTACAGTTAATTAAGTAATAGTTAATTAAGAATGAACTGGTGTAAAGTGAAATGATGATGTGATATGATACGTGTTACCAAAATGGTGAGTACTCTACACAGTCCATGTATCTCTAAATGCTTCTCCTAGATATGAAGATTCACATGTATGCATAAAATGTCCCAAGTTGTTATACGTTATGTCGAGTGGGGTATCTCTAAGCTGAGGACGTTCTGATGAATACTGTTGTCGTACGGAGAACGCTGACGAGATATCTATGTATATTCCTTCACTGTTTGAGTATATCTCTGTAGTGTTGATCAACAGTTAATAGCTGTCATATGAACAAAAGGTCTGTTGTCTAATCTCCCGAGGGTACTGGTCCGACTGGATATCTTCACGAAATGTTAGTGATATGTAGACTCATAATCTTGCGTATGTAGTCGTGATTCATATACTTTCTATTCTGCTTCATAAAATGCGCTTAAGAGTGTGTTGCACGTGGTATAAATATGCGATTCCTCTTTTGAGCTCTTTTGCTTGACTTCAGATAATAATGATCTTTCGAGTGATTGGAATTTATGATGACTCTGTATTGAACTTGTGATAACGATGTATTGAACTTGTGAGCAAGCAGTATATGGTGACGAAAAATGCTGCGTCCACCTTATGACTTGTGGGTGAGACAATATTCCTTTTTAATTGAGGAATGAAAGATGTCCTATGGCGAATTCTGCTAGCCAAATGTCCGTTTTTGATAACTTATTTCTGGTTAGACGTCAGACACGTTGCGTGTAGACTCAGACTTCTGATGAACTGAAGACACACAAAAGTCTTCGTAAGTTTTTCACATTTAACATCACTGGTTGACTTGCATTTAAACTACTGCTCATTATTCATCTCTCTCTCTCTGAGTTCAATTCTAATAATGTTAAATATCTTGTGCATGAGAGTGTGTGCGCATGGGAGACTGTGATGATGATAAAGGTGAAATATGAACTATTAATTACCTCCTATCATCCTATCATCTTCTAGGAAAATCTTCTGATTTTATTAATCAGTTATGCCAAGAATTATTTGAAACTTTATCTTTCTCACATTTTAGCTGTGAGGTTAAAATAAACAAAAATAAGAAAATGTATTAATAAGTATAAGATCTACTAACCTTCTTTTCCCTTCGCAAAATCCTTTAAGAACACAATTAATCACAGAACTGAATTATCATCCACTCTGAATAAACACGTGTATTAGGCTATGCGTTTTTGGGTTTAATCTCTTCCTCACAAGGTAAAAAACTGGACTTCTACACTCTAGTAGATTATGCGGTATTATATATTTCTGGAAGTCACCTGGCCAAGCTGGGCATCCAATGTGGTAAACCAATGCTTGTCTGAACCGCGGTGAGACGTTTTCCCCTGGCCAATCTGGGCGTCCAATGTGGTGTCACAGAAATTACCGCATGCCCATGTTTGATTCGGATGACCATATGTGTTTTTACCTGATTTATCACGATGCAATGTGGGCTTCAAACGATAATGTCGGGCATGTGGACTCAATCAAAGGATTTTATTTCCCCCGATGAAAGAGCAAATGTGGTTCTCTAGATACCGGTTGCGAGTAATCACAACGATGAAATAGCAAATATGGATCGCAAATGTTGCATGAAAGAGCAAATGTCGGAGAAAATACAATACGAAAGATGTAGGAAAAGATAGAGCAATAAGGCCTTTGCGCTCGTTTATCACAACAACCAATCAAATCGTTACCTCTTTTTTTGTAAAGGACAAGAAAAATTTTGGTTGAAGTGGAAATAATGCCTATTTTCGGTTTTTGACCGAACTTAAATAATTTATTTCTCCATAACTAAAGATAATTAAAATAAAAGGAATATCTCAAATTATAGCGCTGATATTGCTTAACATATACACATAGAGATTCCCTCATAGAAAAATTATCTTAACTTAGAAAATTTAATTTAGTAATATTTTCACATCCGGTTAAGATCAAATTTAATTACAAAAAAATTAACCCCATTTGAATGCAAAGGAATAACTAAAGGAAAGCTATATAGAACGATAGATAATAATTGGCCGTTTAATTATCACTTTTGATAATTAAAATCGGTTCACAAATAACTTACTTACTTAGTCGTTCCCCTTCTACCGTGAGGTGTAGAGGTTACAAATAACTATGATATAAAATAAACAAATTCGGTCAGATTAGACAAACACGCTTAAAACTGCTCAATTCTATAACCTAGGAAATAGTTAAATTTTTTTTACTCGTCATCTGATTGGTTGGGTGTAGTGGGATAAAAATTAACAAATTCTTGTAAAGTCCGCCATTGACGACAAAGCTTCCATACCAAGCTGACATTATTGAAAGAGACAGAGGGACAAGCCTTTGCCGTCTGTACTGAAAAGCTTAGTGCTATAGCCCTTTACTGTCGGGCAGCTTGTGTGTGTGAAGATTCTTTACTTGAGGGTAAGACAGATAATTTTATTTGCATAATTTATTAGTCCTGTAAGTAACAGGCTATTGTGTGCCATATTTTTTTCGATACTGCCGAAAGGGATGTGATGTCACGACGACCTAAGTAGGAATGTGCCTATAGCAGGCTTATTCTGAGTGATATTGTGTAAAATGTTTGCCAATTGGCTTTACAAATTTGCGACTGTAAGTGCAGTATTAATAAATTGATATTGTCTTTTGGAATGACACACTGTTCAAATAACATGTGAAAACATATAGGGAATGTTTGAATGAAGTAATCAACAGGTCACAAGCAATATTGTATCCACCCTGACTATTGTATGGAAGACAAACAGGAAGGAGGGACATTAACATAGAATAAATACTGAAGAAGACTGATTACACCAAGCTGAGTGTAGACAACAGAATTTAAGGTCTGGTGCGACTTGTTAGCACAAGTGGCTGACCTAGGTAGGTATTATTACAGTTAGAGGTGAAATTGATAGAGGCAGATGTTACATAGAAGGGATTGTCCTTCTTATTTCAGGTTGTATTACAAAGTACCTCGTTGCTGCAGTAGGCTGAAAGGAAGAACATGTTGGAGTGAGTGCTCATGCTACAATTTGAAGCTAGCTCATTTTCTTCAGTCAGGAGTCACAACGTTGGTGTACAGGCCTAAGATCAACAAAACAGCTGCAATAATCCTTTTACATATAAGTCCTTTATACAGGCACTGATACCTCATCCTAAAACATAATTTCACCTATAATAGTATACCACCTGGGAGTGATGAAAATAACAGACCTTACAGTATAGAATTAATGATAATATCAAGAACTGTGGGTATATTCATTCCAGTGACTTTTTGTTGTACACAAATGGACAGAGTTTCCAAAAATATTTATTTTAGCATGTAAATAACCTTTTCTTGATTTATTGAGAATTCCTGTCCCAACAAGATTGAGGTACAGGAATAATAAATTGTAAATATATCTATTTTCAAACAGTCTTGCTTAAATTTCATTAAAGTTAAAGTTCTGTTTTGAAATTCATAAATGTGATAATACATTACCCTAGACACTTTGCCAAATAACAACACACAGTTAACATACTCTTGGTGAGATCTCAAGAGGTAGCAGATAGGGACCCAGAGAACTTCATCATCATCATTCCTTACTCTGGGAACTTACATAGCTGGACCTCATCTTGATTGTCTATACACCCTTGCTCTTTTCAGAGAAGGGGGTATTTCTTATAAGACCAGTCTCTTATCTGGCACTATCCTGGTATCTTTTGATACATCTATTTGTCCAGAATATCCTCTAATTAATAACATCAAAACCTCTTATCACACCAAAGTTGTAGAGCAGACTTTCATAACTCACATCAACCCAACCACGACGGTCCAGCCTAGCAGAGCATCCTCGCGGAGAGACATAGACCAAAGTTCTTGTCACTTATCCTTGCATATAAATCTGCCAAAGTCCCTTTATACGTGCGTTGTCTGCTGCAATGGATGGTTTAATCAATTTATCCCCGCTTGTTGATTTACTCGTCCTTCCAAGTCCAGCTCCTGGATTGTGACCTTAAGTAACAACTGCCAGTTACGTTCAGCCGTTACAGCTTGGGGTTACGTGTAAAGTTACGACGGACTTTATGCCTCGGGGTATCCCAGGCCACGCAAAAAGGCATGGTACGTGATACATTCTTGGTTGGTTATGTATTTTTGAGACTGAGAACCGGCCACAGCAGTTTTTAGACTATCTGCTCAATAAATTAACAATCGGACTGACCGATAAATGTCCATGTGGAGAAGATAAGTAAACAGTAGAATACGTCATCCAAGAATCCATGAGAGACGCAGATCGACAGCATGTCCTTAAAAAAAACCGTTAAGAGAGAAACTGCATGGCGATAAAAGACGTCTAAGACAAACCAAACATATCAGCATGAAATATGTGACTATGTAAAAACGAACGAAAGAAAGTAAAGAATTATTAATTATGCTTGAAAAAATGGTTCTGATTTTGATGGAAGGGACGATTAGTTAATTAGGGACAGGCCGCGTATCAAACAAATGAAAGCTATCAAAGAGTTAATAACAGTTAATGTGAGCTACGTAAGGGTAACCAGAGCTTGAGGCCACCCAGAAGAATATAAACTTACAGGCAGACAGGCCATGTGGGCGCCGAATGTAGAATTGCGTGGTTCCGAACGTATGACTATGCTATGAGCAAAAAAAAAAACCATGTGGACTTGGAATAAAGGATTGTGTTTTCAGCAAAAGACGTACGGTTTAGGAATGCCGGATTGAACTTCCGCAAAAAGACCACGTGGACTATAAATTCAGCATTGTGCTTCCCACAAAAGAACATATGAGCAAGAAATGGAAGGCTGTGCTTTGAGCAAAAGATCATGTGAGCTACAAATTCATGAGTGTGCTTTGAGCAAAGCATCACCTAGGCTAGGAGAGCAGGAAACAAATATAGATCGGAAAAATATACCTGTGGCACTTTTCGTGATACTACCTTATTAAAACGTACATTGGCAATTAGCACCAGGTAAAACCAGTTGATACACAGACTTCCAAAAGGAGAGCTAACTGCAATGTTCGCTCAGTTGTCATGAAGAACAGAAAAACGGTGTTCAGTAATTCTGCATGGTCAAATTCTGGGCTGTGGAGTCGGAAGTCGGAGTCGTGGAGTCGATCGCTTTTAATGGTATTGGTAAAAAATGCCCAGTCTCAGAATCCGAATTTTATGCCGTGTGGGTAGTAAAAAATCTGTAGTCGGACTTCTAAAATTTCAAAAGTCGGAACATTTTCTGGCCGACTCTACAACCTTGGTAAAATCTAATGGTAACAGGTACGTCAAGTTTACGTTTGCACACTCAAACAGCGCTGAGTTTATGACATGTAAACCAGTAAAAAAAAAAGTTCTATAGCGGATACTGCCGTAGGAGAGCGAAGTGTTAGAGACCAGTTCCCTTCCTCGATGCATTTTCCTTCCCTAACTCAAAGTCAGGTACCCATTTATAGACTGGTAGACGGGAGCGTGTCGGTACCTTGATTCGAACCCAGCACATTTGCTGCGAGAGGCCAGCGCTCTAACAACTCTCTCAATCGGACGCTCTACCAGTGCCTGAACCAGTCATCAGCCAAGTTCAGTGGCCGCCATAAAACCAGGAAGTAAACATTATCAGGTTTCCGTCTTGAAAGGTTTCTGTAAATGTATCGTGGACCTTAACAGACTGTTTATTATTTTAACATTAAATTAGTTTTATCATTAGAGACAATCAGTGTTCTTTCTCTTTTTTTCCCTCACCTCTCTCTCTCTCTCTCTCTCTCTCTCTCTCTCTCTCTGTGTGTGTGTGTGTGTGTGTGTGTGTGTGTGTCTGTCTATTCATTTATTTTCTTGAAATTATAACACAGCTTTACAACACAACACCAGACCCGCCAAACACTCGTAGCCAGCAGTATCTATTTTATATAACGCGTTCTTTGGAGCGTATCTGAACGACAACCCATTTATCGGTAAGAACAACTTTGAGTAGGTAGTTTTAATTCCTTGTCGGCTTGAAAGTCTGTGACATCGACGGACGCCATGGTTAGACCAGGCACAGTATGTGTAAGCAGTGTGTTCTATTTCTCTCTGGTAAAATATCTGGCAGAAGGAATCTAACAACTTTTCCCGCGAACTATCGTAACAGAAAAAACTCTGATATAATCACGCGAGACAACAAAAGGAGCAAACGAAACGTTGATATTATCTGTGTCATCAAGGTATTTTTAGACTAAAATCATACGTGTTATTATTTTTCTGTCGCATTTTGTTTATTGTTTGCATAACGTGGCATCTAAAGTGGTTATCGCAAGTGGTCATACAAGTGTTTGTCTGCAAAGTGGTGAGTTGTGTAGTTTAATCATAGACATAATTTAATATGAAAGGTAACCTTTGTGGATTTATAGCAAGCAAAGGGAAAATAAAAACGTGATTTGGACTGAAAAAACTGTGAGTTTGTTAAGGGGACTAGGATAAAATTCGTACGGTGACAAAGCACATCAGTGGGATAAGAACTAATGATGAGTGTAGGCCTAACTGTGACCCGATTAAATGACGGCTGAACATCTGCTGCAAAGGTGCTCAGCATATGAGGAACAGAGAAAGCATACATTGCCTTCACCGTCCATTTCTGGACAAGTCCTAAGGAGATACCATCAACCTCAAGCTGACAACTGTTTTCTTTAAACATTGAAATTGACGTCTTAAAGTTGAGGTCGGCAACCTAGGAGCTTGCGAATCTACTTTAGTAACATTGAGCCCTTTAATGATTTACAAAGAAAAGATCGTGTTCCTATCTCATGCAGTTCAAGAATATATTTTGGTAGCCAGCTGGAGAGTTTTCAATGTGAATGCAGAAAAGGCACCATTGATTCCCGGGGACACCACGATTTGAAATGCCAGCGAGAGAGGGTTAGTCTGAAATTTCCCTATTTTAAAGTCTTTATTCCCCAATCCGCTTCCCCGCAGTCGGCTAAAGATCTACCACATCATCTAATTGGGATTATCGGTAGATCGGGATCGACTGGTTGCCGACCCCTGTCTTAAAGTGTACGAAGAAGACATTTTATGTAATGTCCACTTTCCTATGCAGCTAAGGCCGGATTAAGAACTCCGGACGCCCTAGTCTATTAGATATATTGGGGCCCCTCTCCAATCTTCTAAAAGGTAAAACAAGGGGGAAAAATGGATTTCAGATCAATGTTTTTTTTAAATATATAATAATTTTTTTTTTAAACAGTGTTCGTTACAGCCCCTAGATTTGGTTAAAGGTAGTGAGACTCCTGCAAAGAAAATATAATTTTTAAAAGTGAAAAAAGCGGGGGTGGAAGTAACAAATAAACTAACTTTTGTACATATACTATTACCCTGCACGCACGAGCGTACTATCGTGCACGTGCCCTTGCTGTAGAGGTCTGTGCGTTATGGCTCCGTTGCATTTTTCGCGGGGCCCCTGTAAGCGTGAGGCTCTAGGCTCGTGTCTAGTGGGCCTAATTAATAATCGGGAGCTGAATGCAGCTCGCATTGGTAATTCTAACAAGATCTAGTTTGCAAGATATTTCGTATTGTATTTTTATTGAATAAAATTGCCACGTATCTCTTCCTATATCTTGTTAGGTCAATTCTGTCAAACGTCTTCTCTGAGTTTTTTTCCCTATCAGGTCTAGTTTGTTATACATCTGTTTATTAGTACGTCTAGTTTGTTATACAGCTGTTTCTTAGTACGTCTAGTTTGTTATACATCTGTTTATTAGTACGTCTAGTTTTTTATACATCTGTTTCTTAGTACGTCTAGTTTATTATATATCGAATCTTTTCTTAGAAGGATATGTATAGTTTGCTATATAAATAGTATGTTTCGTGTTAGGTAAAGTTTGCTGCAAGTTGTTTGTTTCTGATCGGGACTAGTTTGTTATGTATCTAATGTATTTCTTATAGGTCTAGCTTGTCATTTCGTCAATTTCTTATAAGGTATTGTTTGTCACATTCAGCGTGTCTATTATCTGGTATAGTTCGTTGCTAGTCTTGTCATGTTGTCTTTTGTATACAGGAACTTAATTAGTCTTTCCAAAGTATTCTGTTAGATCTAGTGTGCTTTACCTTTCACCTTGTGTTTTTTAATTAGGTATTGGTTTTTAATGCATGTTTTGACTGGTGCTTTTTAATAGGCCACTTATTTTAAAATAGTATTACTCGACATAAGTGTTTACCTTTCTTGCTATTTCGACAACTCGTCCAATGATTCTTACTGGGTCCAGCATTTTTAGATTTACATTTCTCTGGTAATGTTTTTTTTTAAAGTTCGAGACAGATGTGTCATAATGATGGAACGTGATATTACAGATGTGGGAATGATTGGTCTCCTGGTCTTAGAGACCCAACAAGAAAATGTCAAATAAAATATACATTTATAAAATAAAGGGGTACAACTAGCTTTTGTCTAGAAATGTAGTAGTAGTTGACTAGTTTTGTAATAGTAGTAGTAGCAGTAGTTGTGGTGGTAGTGGACGTGGTCGTAGTAGTAGATGTAGTAGCAGTAGTTGTGGTGGTAGTGGACGTGGTCGTAGTAGTAGATGTAGTTGCAGTAGTTGTGGTGGTAGTGGACGTGGTCGTAGTAGTAGATGTAGTAGCAGTAGTTATGGTGGTAGTGGACGTGGTCGTAGTAGTAGATGTTGTAGCAGTAGTTGTGGTGGTAGTGGACGTGGTCGTAGTAGTAGATGTAGTAGCAGTAGTTGTGGTGGTAGTGGACGTGGTCGTAGTAGTAGATGCAGTAGCAGTAGTCCCTTTCAGTCATAGCTGACTATGCGCCCCTGCGGTGACAGCCCTTGGCTGATTTTTTCGCACGTGTTCCTTTCCGCGTGTTCTTTTCTCTTCTGCTTGTTCTGAGCGCTTCTTTTCTCCCAATCTGAGGTGGCGCCATAGGGCGCATCGCCTCTTGAGATGATCGGCAGCTTTATCCTCCTTGGTAGCTGGATTTATGTCAGGTGCCTTAATGTCTCTCTTGCACACATCTTTGAACCTCAGCAACAGTAGACCGGCTGTTCTTTCGACATCTGCCAGTTGTCCGTAGTAAATATCTTTGTGGATGCGACCATCTTCCATGCGACTGACATGGCCAATCCAGCGTAGTCTGCGCTCTAAGCAGTAAAATGTTAACATGTGCCTTTGTCTAGCATATAGATAACGTTTGTATAATTATTTGTGTCAAAGTTGGTGACAAAAACTACCTGGTCCAACATTATTTCCGTTATTACTTGGGTATATCGTGTTCTTTCTTCACGATGGGGTGTGTTATTTATTGCCAATCTTTATTGGTGATTCTACATTACGTTGAGTGTGTCCGACTGGTTATTTCTGGGATTGTTTCATACCTTTCTATTCCTATTCAACTTCATTGCAATTTTGTAGTGAAAGTTATCATGACTTGTGATCACTGGACCATGAAATAAAAAAGGTTAAAGACATGTGTGTTCTTTTAATGGGTGTTGAAATGTAATGTTCTCCGTGCAACGCCTGTTGTTTTCGGATTTTCCCCAAAAATGCATCATGAAAAGATTGACAGCCATGCACGTTCTTGTAATCATCATCATGTTTTTGTAAACTCCCTCTGGGGCATGGAACCAACATGGCATCTGGTGCCCCTGCAGGAAGCCTGGGTCAAGAATTCACATGCTCTTGTAGTAGCTGTTTCTGTAGCACTTTGTGTTACGTAATGAAGTTGTCAGCCACATACTAGTCGCCATGTACGACATGTCTAATGAAGCGGTAATCCTATTTCTCTCTTTGCCTCACCAGAAACCCCCGGAAACTACAATGGGTGCTCAATTTATTTTTCACGGTGCAACGCGCTTTTTTCTATACTTATCCGTAAAGCTGATGGAACTGCTTCATTGATAGTTACGGATGTTTCATGAAGACAGCTTGTGTTTAGGAGATAAGGAGTAAAGGTTGTCTTTAGACATGTGCATTAAAGTGACCTGCCATTGTAATGTTTGTCCGAGTCTACCACTCCAAGGGAAGTTACTAAGAATCGTTTCTGTGACCAACATACTTGACATGTCTAAAGAAAACCTTTACCGGGGATACGCCACAGTGTGCAAAGTTAGTAAAGTTTAAAGTTGCACAAGGAATTTATAACCACCTTGTATGTCTAATGTTTTAACTGTGTATTTTATTGATATGATCTATCCCTAACTGTTTGCATTAGCGAATGCCACTTTTATCTATGGATTTTTATTTTGTTTATGGACCTATAATGTTTCACTACATTGCGTATCTCCCCGGGTGGATCAATATTCAGCACTGTTTCTAAAGAGAGTGGCGAGTTATATGTTTGGTGGTGGTTTTCTTGGTTCTTAGTATTTTTTTACAGATTAGTCTATTGTGCTTTTCTATAAAAAATAAAATCAGTGCATTAAGGCTCTTCCATCGTAAAACATCCGTGTATTACATATGTTCCCGTTCTCTCACTGTGCTTTGTGCTTTCACAAAGTAACAGTTACAAATTGAAAGACAATACAAATTTCTAGACGATATTTTTCTCAGATTCTTCATTTCACACTGTCGTCCAAATAGGAAAAGTCTAAATGAGAAAAAACGAGTGGCAGAATGGTTAGAGTGTGCTTGCTTCTCGGCGAAACGTTACCGGGTTCGAAATCGGGTAGCGACTATAAATGGGTACCTGACTTTCCTCTTTCGTTAGCGAAGGCAAAGGCAGCGATGAAGGAAACTAGCCACCCCATCTTATAAAGCTGTGACTAGTAAAGAGAAATCTATAACTATTCACTCCTTTACGGCAGTATCTGTTATGGGTCTTCATGATTCTCCCCCCCAGATGTGTAAGAACATCAAAGAGAAGGGGCGCCTGCTTTTCAAGAACCACGGAGGAAGTTGCTTACAGCTACCATTACAAACATACATTATTGAAGTGAAAAGAAACAGTAGGCAACAAGCGATCTTATCAATGTCGTTATGAACCGCTTGGCCAATCAGTCGTGTGCAACCAGGCAAAGTTTAGAAAAAAATACTTCTTAAGAAGTTTGACCTGGCAACCATCCGGCACCTGGCAGATAAGAAAACATTTTGTGTTAGTTTTACATCCGGGTTAGAAGATCGGTCTTTCATTTAAACTGGTTATTCTAAATATTTTCTATTTGCGACATCTTCTTCTCTTCAAGTACCATGCCTGGCGGCATTGGCGATCAAGTCTCTTCACACCTTCCTGTCTGCAGTGCTGTTGATCACTTCTGTTGTTGACTTCTTTCCATGCCATGATGTCAAGCAGGTCCAGAACCTTCCTGTGCCTCTTTTGCGCATTAGCATCTTTCAGGACATCATCATTACTCATTATTGTTGTCCTTTGTAATTTTTAAATTTTCTGTAAAACCACATCTCTGTGGCCTCTAGTGATTTTCCTACTTGTCTACTAATTGTCCACGACTCACTTCCATACGTCAGGATTGGTTCTTTACAACACTGAAGAACTCTCTTTCTTACTTCCGCTGACAAAGAATTGTTACGTAAACTAGTTTTCATTTTATAGAATACTGTTTTTGCCTAGGATATTCTTCATCTTCTGCTTCTTCGTTCACCCTCAGATGTCGACTTGAATAAGTTCAAAGTTCACCCTCAGATGTCGACTTGAATAAGTTCAAAGAAAGCAGTGGTCAGCCTGAGGCTGTTGATATCTCCGTAGATTTTCTCCAGGAATGGTACTGGTGATGGCCATATGCGTTTTCTCTGTTCCTCATATGTTGGGCACCTTTGAAGGAGATGTTCGGCAGTCATTTTATCGGTACCACAGTTACACTCATCAGTAGTTCCTATCTTTAATTTGTTGAATAGTGTTACTCTTAGGTCAGCCAGTTCAGTATTACTTTGACTTTTCAGCGTTGTAATCACTGATAGTGCATCTGAGAAGATAGCTACTGGTCTCTCTGAGCTTTCTTCTGTCATTAGAATTTCTGATGCAGTTTTTAAGGCCTCTGCTCTGAAGTGACTTGAAAATGTCCCTGTTGCGACTGCTATCTTTTTTTGTGTGCCATTGCTTAAGCTCAGGAAGACTCCTCCACCCCCATCTTCTGTTGCATTTGTTGCTGATCCATCTGTGTATGCATGGATCCAGGTGTTGCTTGGGTAATGTTTCTTTATATATGTTGTGGTTAGGACTCTCCTTTCGGTTTTATTTTGGCTGTTCTTTCTCTCAATACCAGGAACGTTTTCCATCATTTCAGGGAAGCACTGTTGTTTCCAAATTGGTAGCTTGTGTGCAGCACATATTGGCGTAGCTGCTGATATTGCGTTTATGGGGTCTGCTCTCATCTTTGTTTTGACTGTCTCTATAAAGTTGCTCCGCTTCAGTCTTCCCCTTCCAAGTCCATTTATTCTCTGGTGCATTGGGTGGTCTATCAGCCTCCTGAATTTCTCGGCTTGTTGCTGGGCTCTGCTGTCTCTTCTATCCTCCAGAGGCTGGAGGTGAGTAATCTTTTCCAACTCGTCAATGGGTGTTGACTTCATGCCCCCTGTTATGATTCTCAATGCTTGGTTTTGGGTTCTGTTTGTTTTGTCAAAGTTCGACTTAGCTGCCGTTGACCATGCTGCAATGCCATATTCTAAGACTGGTCTCACTCGTCCAGTATATAGCTTCTTTATTACTCTCTCGTCTGCTCCCCAACCCATGCCAGCAAGTTTTTTCATGATTGCCATTCTCTGCCTTGCTCTTGTCCTGTTTTTTTTTTCAATCTGGGTTTTCCGAGTCAAGCGGTGATCAAAGGTAATGGCTAGGTAGTTTCGGTTTTCATCCAGATGTAGATTTTTCCCATTTAGCACCAATTTGGAGATCTATGGTTTGTTTGAGAGAGAAAACACTGTGTATGATGTTTTCCCTTCATTTATCTTTACTAGCCATGCCTTGGCCCACTCCTCCAATGATGTTAGGGCTTGCTGCATCCGAATGCTTGCCGTAGTGACATATTCCTCTGAGATCCACAGGGCTAAGTCGTCTGCAAAGGAGGAATTGAGTTCTTCTTGGAATATTCTGATATGTCATCAATATATGCGAGGAACAACGTGGGTGACAGGACTCCCCCTTGAGGAAACACCCTGCTCCAATACCATCTTCCTACTGGTCTGTCCCTGTAGTTGGACTCTGGCAGTTCTATTCTCAAGATAGTGGCTGATCCATTTGAACATTCTCCCACACACTTCACTTCTTTGCAGCTTGACTTTTAGTTCATCTTTCCACACTTTGTCAAATGCTTTTTCTAAGTCCACCCAAACCACCAGTGTGTGCTTTTTTTTATATTGGAAAGCGTCCTCAATGTTCTGAGTTATATACGTGATCTGATCTTCGGTGGATCTGTGTTTTCTTAATCCTGCTTGCTGTGGGGCTAAGAGATGTTTTTCCTCTAGATGCCACATTAGTCGGGTATTTATTATGCGCTCCATCAATTTTCCAACACAGCTAAGTAGATTGATTGGTCTGTAGCCATTTGGTTGTGTCTGAACTTTGTCTTTCTTTGGTATTGGAATCAGTATGTCGTCTTTCCATGCCTGTGGTACTATTCCTCTTTTCCAGCTGCAGTTTAGGATGGCCAGAAGCTTCTTATTTGCCTTTGTTCCTAGGCCTGTTAGCATTTCATTGGTTATCCCATCTTTTCAAGGTGACTTCTTTTTCTTTAGCGCCTTCATTGCTTCTTCCATTTCTTGCATTGTTAACTTTGCCATCATGTGTTCTTCTGGTGCAAGCTTTTTGTTGTCATGACTCCTTTGTTCATCAATGATGGCCTTTCTTCTGTCTATAGGGACATCAATGTGGTTTGCACCAGCATAGTGTTCCATGAGTGCATTTGCAGCTTTTTTCCCCTGAGAGCATATTTTCACCTTGTTTGATTGTGATGTGATTTTTGTAAGGTTCTTCGTTGTTCAAAGCTCTAATTAGTTTTCACAGTTTGTTCCCTTCTTTATCTAGGTTTAGATTTTTGGTTGTTTGCTTCCAGCAGTCTCTTGTTGTTTGGTTTAATGTTCTTTTGTATTTTGCAGTGGTTGCTTTGAGCTAGATGTTTGCCTCAGTTGTTTGTTCTGTTTCTGCCGTGTCTCTGGCTTCTGTTACCTCATCTTCAAGTTTTTGCAGTTCTTCATTCCAGTATGGTTTATAGTTCTTTCTTGCCCCTCTCAGAATAGTCTCAATAGCTGCTTGAAGTATTGCTCTATTAAAGCTTTCAACCATATTTTTCATGCTATTGTTTCGCGTGTTGATGGTCTCGCAAAGACTGTCAGTCAGCACTGCAAAACTGTCCCAGTCAGCTCTTTTTAATTCCATCGGGGCAATGGTTTCACTTCATGGGGAACATACTCCATATTAACCACTAGCTTTATTCGTCTGTGGTCGCTGCCTGCTAGCTGGCCAAGTATCTGTCGGTCAATTTTGTGAAGGATGTCCCCTGTGGCGAAAGCTAGGTCTGGAGTGGAAGTGGTGTGCTATTCTACTCTTCACTTCTGAGATGCATCTTTCATCCGATGTTATTAAGTACCTAGGTATTGGAATCTCTTGACTCGTTTTAAAACTGTTCCATTTACTTTGATAGTGCATTCCGGAGAAGTTGTTTTCTTCGAGATGACCATTACTTCTGTCTTTTTTGGTGTTATGACTGTATCATCTTCAAGCTTCAAGTTATTTATATTATGTCCATCAACCGATATTCTTTCCTGGCATGTTCGTAAAAAAGCCCCGACAAATTCATTCATTAATTCGCCATTACCCCTAAGCTGCCCGAGGAGCATAAGCTTGTCCTGTGCCATCCAAACAAGGTCTTTCCAAGTGCTCTTATCCCTTTAATGTCTCTACATTTCTTTTACTTGACTTTTTCCCATTTCCCTTTATTTCTTTCATGTTGCGGAGTCCAGAAAAGGAACTGTCTTGTAATGCTAACAGCTGATTTTATCAGTGCATCGAGATGGCACCAGTGCACTTCAAGTGCTCTTGCAGTGCTTGTTGTCTTTTATATAATGAGATGGCCAGCCCCATGCAGTGTGTAGTGAAACTTATATTTCTAGATATAGGGAGGTGCAAGATTGTCTTATACTAAAAGATAGTCGTATAGATAGGCTGGACTAGAGAAACTACTCATTCCAGAGACAGATCTTCTCCTTAAACTATTCACTCGTGAAAAATCTATTTTCTTACACCTTTACTTCTCACATACTTATCACCATCCACTATACTCAGGCGGGACCATGAATAACTTTAAAACCTATCTAAATTCACGACAGCCATCTTGTTACTGCCTGGGAGGACTAAATCCAACGTCTGTGACATTGACGCATGTGATTTGTATACATTGCCAGATGTGCAAGTTAAAGCCAAACGTGGTATAATCTGAATTAACTCCTAAGATTTGGAGTATACGTTTACTTTTTCAACTGATACTATGGTCCAGATTACAAAATATTTCAGGTTGAAATTTTATATTAGGACTTGCGAACATTTTTTTTCAGTGTACCAAAAATAGAACTGCAGTTTTGTTGAATCTAGTTTTTTATACTTAGAATACGATTATTGTTTCTTCTTTAGTGTAATAGAACATTATTATGACTTTAAATATCATTATAGTTTTTATACCAGCGTATGACTTACGTTTTCTCTAATAGTTTTTTTTTTTATGAAGTAAGAATATGACATAGACAGGAAGTAGCACTTACAGTCTTATACATTCCACTGATTCGTTGAAAACACTGAGTGTAACTTGACGTAAGTTTCCATGGACCGTATGTAGTTTCAGCTTTATTTGAAGGTATGTAGACGTTAACCCCACGTAACTTGACACAAGTCTTCTTGGCAGAGACACTAGCCCTGCCTACATTGACGACCTAGGTTTGATTGGACTTAAAACATTGACTATGTGAAATCTGATCGGAAATAAGATTGATTTTAGACATGGACCTATGGGACGTTTTAGGCAACAGCCCTGTGGGACTTCTTATAAGTTTTTTTGGTTATACGCATTGAACCTGGGTAACTTAATTGAGGTTTTCTTGGTTGTAGACATTGGTCGTGGGTAACTTGACCTAGGTTGTTTTTGTTTTTTGTGTAGGCCGTAACCCAGTGTAACGTGATAAAGGCATTCGATGTAGACATTGGTCCTGTGTGACCTAGCCTTTCTTAAATGTAGACAGTAATCCTGTCTAATTTGATCTAGCATTTTTGTTTGTGGCCAGTGACCCTGTGTAACTTGGTTTGGGTTGTCTTATGTGTAGAGTGGCCCTATGTAACTTGGTTTGGGTTGTCTTATGTGTAGAGTGGTCCTATGTAACTTGGTTTGGGTTTTCATCGTTGTAGGCATTGTTCCTGTGTAGCCTGATGTCGTAGATTTTCGATAGGGGAATTAAGACTTGGGTTGGTCCCTTCTGAATAGATTAGAATAAGTGATAGTCACAGTGAGAAGTAGTAATAGCAATAGATTTCCACGAGTGAGATGGTAGACTGTGATAGAGGCTGTCTCTGAAATCAAGAAATCTTCTCTCTTTCACCTATCTTCTACGACAGATTTAGATTGAGTCAGACAGTCTACACACATATATATGAAATATATATATATCCACTCACATACATACACACATAAGACGACAGTTAGACGTACAGACGTGGGAAAAACTATGACAATGATTATATGAAGAGTTTGGGAAAACGAACTGACCGACCCGCTGGAATAAATGTTATGAGTAGTTTATTTATCAAGACTAAACGTCTCTCACAACATATCAAATCACATCAAGCATATACAAAAAAATCATAAACAAAAAAAAAATCAAGAAATGCTACAAGAACGATAGACCCGTTGGTATAATCCTTCCCTCGATGTATAGCTCACAGTCCCGTTAGAAGAAAGTGATAGCCCAAAGAGTCACAGATACATATGATTTAGTCTAAAATTCTTCCCCTTTAAGGTATGAACAGACTGGATACTCTGATCTAGTCTAAGGGAATATATACATACATAGTTAGAAAAACCTTGCATAAAGAAATGTTATGACAGCAAAAAATGAATGGGTGTCAAATTACCACCATAAAGGGATCGCTCAGTCCTGCATTCACTCTATTCATTCAACTGTGATCACGTGCATTTGTTCATACTCACAGCTTTGGTAGCCACTTCGGGAACAAAAAAAAAACAATATTTTTAGGACTTGCCCATACAGAATCTTCAATGGTAATCTTGGCCAAGAAAACCCCAGGTCCAAAAAGACGGGTTGAATTCACTACTTCCGGGACCGTTCTCTTGGGAATACTATTGTTTTGGATGTCTGTTTAAGTCACATAAAATTGTCCAGGCACGAGTGTTTATAGCGAGCACAGTGTCAACATCTTAGATTTCAAACGAATGAGGAATGTCAGATCGGCACCTTCTCTCAGTATAGGAATTTAGTTGGTCACACCACCACTTGTCAACAGTGTCGGGAAAGTTACTGATTGTAATATGTTACTTGCCACAAAGGCTGAAAAATGACTAGAGTGTTCTCAGGAAGAATCAAATCAGGCTCGATGACCCGTTACTTCTTTAAAATCTTAAAGTTCTTGCAAAAGTTATACATCAAATCTTTAAGGTAAGAATGTTTGTTGTTTTCTTCACAGATTTATCTCTTTACTCAAACGCTGGCAAAGTTTGGGTACCACAGTTTCACTATATATAAATGGAAAGAACACATATTAAATAATTATACATACTATAACTGATAATTTAAACTGCAAGCGTAGCTTGTCTTATAGTTTAATACTTCCCGTGGAATAAGTTATATTTAAAAATCAAACATCCTGAATTAGGAATACCTACGCATTCCGTCAATACTCAAGATGTAGCAGTCATTTAATAAGTTAGTTTTAAAATATTCTCGACTGCGTATTAGCAGTTAAATTAAATCCATTATGGCTACATGATTTTAAGCTAGAAATTATAATTTATTCCGCTTTCCACTGTAACTCGTCGACTAGAGAATATAACAGACTTAAGAATTTAACTCTCTGCACAAATCTAACTAGCAAAATGAAATAAGCGATTTAACACTTTAACACTCATAAAATATTAGATAAATAATATAAGATTTACCTCAACACAGAACTACTAAGAACTTAAACCACTACTATCATACTAAATGACATCTCTATTAACAGAGATTCTAGAAATCGACCGAAGGCTTGTTCTAGCCTTGACTGCGAAGTTACTGAGTGAAAATGAAATCTAACTCCCTCCAGTATATATGAAACACCAGACAAAGATGTACACTATTTCCATAAACTACGCAATAGCCTCCCCTTCTCTTAACACCTCCTGTCTTTGCACCTCACGCCAAAATGACCATTCTAAGCGAATGCGTGATGGCGCCTTCTCCACCCTGAAACTGAGAATCTACCGAGGAAACTACGTGTCAGATGCAAAATACCAGACAAATGTCTGATACTGCGCCCGGGGAAATGTCGGGATTCACGCCTCACCTCAGCGCTCACCGAGAAGCTACGTTTTGACAAGTGAGAATGCAGACGATATGTCGGCCCTATGTCTGAGATAGCCAAATATTTCACAGTTATTTCGTCAATCTGCAGCGATTTTATTTTTTTTTTCGTACGCCCGCTAATACTCGAGGCGAAATCTCAGGTTATTATTTATGTCTAACCTGACATTGATTTTACGTGAGTATCCCTTTATTTCTTGTACAGAGACAGGTGTCCCTCGCCATTCAGGCAAATACTCGCCGATTTCGGAGGTACCCATTGCAGCTGGGTCGGCTCAGGAGCCGCCAGTCCCTAGTCGACGACACTCCTTCAAATGTCCTCGCCAGGTCTCAGTTAATCCAGTCCAAATCCCGGTCGACGAAAAATCCTCAAATGCCGTCGCCCGGGTTAGATCCTGTATCACCCGGTCGCCAGAGCGGTGTTGTAACCACTACGCTAGCGCGGCTCCCAATCTGCAGCGATTGACCGAATGCATTCTCACGCCAAATCGTCTGGTGCAAGGGACTGACACGTTACGTAAAAAGTTACTAGTTTAATCAGCAATGAAATGCGTTTCAAAATGAGAAACGAAAATGTCGAAAGTGAGAATGGGAAAAAAATATTTCTCGCAAACGAACGAATGCGAAAAATACAGGAAAAAAAATATAAAGAGTGATAATAAATAGAGGATACGGGTGAAAGAAAAAGAAGAGGATATAGGCAATTCAATGATCATAAAACCTCTGTGACAGAACGTCCCCCCTTTAAGATATGGAAGCACTCCATGTCTACGTTATGGAATTAAATTTCCTGTATCCGTAGTTTCAGGGTGTCTGTCTTCTTCCCTCTCATCTTCCCCCTCCATCTCTCTCCAATTCCTACTCACGTCTCCTCCCAAAGTTTCCTTTCTCTGGAATGTCTCCCATGCGCGCTTGAAAGAGCGTCGCCGCTTCTGACATTTTTGAAAGATTTCGTATGTGTGCAGTGGAGTTTCCCTGCCACTATCGTCATCTTCGTCAGTTTTGGCGATTGTCAGGAGATGGTCGGAGGTTGGCACTGGTTTTTCCAAGTATCTCTTTAACAGATTTAAATGGAAAACCTTTTCCTTTCCTTGAATAGAGATCTGGTAGTTAGCCTTAGAAATCTTTTTCAGGACGGTAAACGGCCCTTGCCATCCGATCCTCAGTTGGTTGTTTCCGGTAGGGAGCAACACCAACTTTCTCTCCTGCTTCCAGTTCTCTCTCTTTCGCGACTTTCCTGTATCGGTTAGCGTGCTTTGTGCGTGCTCGCTTAAAGTTGGTCGTTGCTAGGTCCCATCCTAGTTTCAACCTTTCCTTTAAATCCGACACATATTTACTTGCTGAAACAACTGTCTCATCAGCCTTCTGGTCTGTCAGCGACCAAAGTAAGGCTTCAAGCGGGCCCTTAATGGGTCTGCCGAATAAAAGCGTAGCTGGCGGAAATCCTGTGGAAGTATGAGGAGATTCTCTGTAGCCAAATAAAGCTGCAGGAATACAAAGATCCCAATCTTCAGATTTCACTTGTGCCAGTTTACTTAACATCATGTTGAGGTTTCCATTAACACGTTCCACGAGCCCATTTCTGGCCGGAGTATAAGGCTTTGTGTAGATGTGTTGGGTCCTCAAGATCTTCACGATCTCATCCATCAACAGGTTTCGGTATAGAGATCCGTTATCCGTCAACACTTGTTGAGGGAATCCCAACCGAGTGAAAACCTGCACGAGGGCTTCTGCGACATGCTTGGCATCTGCGCATGTTAGTGGGATAGCTTCTGCCCATAAAGCGCATGTATCGACTAAGGTCAGGATAAACCTGTTCCTTCTTTTAGTCCTCTCTAAGGGTCCTAAAATGTCGATCACAACCCGTTCGAATGGTGTTAACACTATTTGCATTTCACCCAAAGAGACTGGGGGTGCCCGTTGCTTGGGTGGCACACGTTGGCACTGGGCACAGGATTTGACATACCTGATAATCTCAGTATTTACTTCTGGCCACCAATAATGAGTGGTTATCCGTTGGTTTGTGGCGTTCTGTCCCATATGTCCGCTGAAGGGAAGAGAGTGCCCCATTTCTAGGATTTGGCTTCTGTACTGTTTCGGTACTAGGAGCTGGTTTTAACCTTGGTCAGGCTTGCCCGTTCTGCGATAAAGTACGCCATCCTTATAAAAAATGTCCCCGTGCTGTCTGGGTTCCTTAGCCATGGGCAGTTTCCTAAAGCAGGGTGCCAAAGTAGGGTCCTTTTGTTGCGCTTCTTTAAGTTCCATGGGTAACAAATTAGGCGCAGGCTCCCGTTCCTTCTTGGTTTGCCCTCTTGTAGTTACTGCTGCCACAATCGGCTCTTCCGGTTTCTCAATACTGTAGTGGTTTTGATGGTATTGTATGGTGGTTATGTTATCTAGTGTAATGTATGAGGTCAGCTGTGAAGGCTCCTGAGATAAATGTTTATGTGAATTACAGAAGGCCCTTCTTACTACCACTTACGACCTCAAACATATCCCTTTTAATATCATGAATGTAGCTACGTTAAAAAGTCTAGGGTACTGAAATGTAATGTGTTGTAATAGAATATACAAACACACACAGGTAATTAGTATGTCTAATAATATTAATAAAATCTATAACACACCGAACTAACTCAGACTGTTTTAGTTTTGATTTTAACAATTTTTTTCTAAATTTATTTGTTCTGAACCAATGTTTTATTTTGGTCAGAACATATGATACGTTATGGTGTTATAAATAGAATGCATAAATATATGGCATAATAAAATGGAATT
Source organism: Oreohelix idahoensis (assembly GCA_024509875.1). Taxonomy (NCBI): domain Eukaryota; kingdom Metazoa; phylum Mollusca; class Gastropoda; order Stylommatophora; family Oreohelicidae; genus Oreohelix; species Oreohelix idahoensis. The sequence goes on along the minus strand of JAMPIV010013523.1, from coordinate 767,869 downwards.
TGTGTACGTAGGTATTTTATAAGACTGGTTAATCTTAATAATATTTCTACTGTCTCTGGGAGAACTATTACTGGATGTGCTGTTGGGGTGGTGTCATCACACCCACTCTGTGACTACAACAAGCTTTGTCCATTGACTTATAGACTGTAGAAATGTTATATTTCCCAAGAATTCAGTATATTTGTGATGGGGAAATATTTATAAATAGTTAAGAGTTCTGGTGAATCTTCAGCAGGCCACCTGTTCACTCATCTTGTCTGTGAAGATCTGCTACTGGATTCCTGTGGCCCACTCCTCTCGGTAGCTGGAATACAATGCTAGGCTGCACCGACACAAATGTTAGGTGGCACACACATCTGCTTGTGTATTCTTGAGTAAGTATGTGGCACTACCTTAGTGCCACAACAGAAACTCACAATTCTGAAACACAATTTGGGTCATGTGTCAGTACTCTATCTACTGCACCACTCTTACACACAGCACAACACAACGACATTACACAGAATGGGTCAGATCTCTCTGACCAACACAGCACATCTTACCCAGTTGTTTTCATATAGTACCAGTTCCCCAAGACTGCATTGCATCTGAGATATGTTCAATAGTTTCCTCTTTCCTTCAATAAGATAGGTGATATGTTCCCACTGATCTCAATAATAGATCCGCCTTCCATAGTCTTAGTTAGGCGTCCATATATTTTTTGTTTGTCTCTAGACCCTGAACTTGGGCTGGGGACCTAGAGCGAGCACTTACTTGTCGTAATCAGTTTATATGATATGGCAGTATCAATCACTCAAAATATTTAAAATATACAAGATAAATGCTTTCATTCTTACCAGAATTCAGAATTGAGAACACAGTTAATACTAGCAAAACTCAGCTGAGCTGCTGGTTATAGTATGGCGTCCCACTAAAATGTATGTAATATCTTCTGGGAAAAACACCACTGGTAATTATTTACTGTGTCTACTGGACAGACTTATAGCAAATGGCAAAATTGCGCGTCTCTACCCCGCTAATATGAATACATTTGTCCAATCACAGACTTCCCCCCTAACTTTTTCAAATCTTCAACCAAAAGTCAAATTTCAGTCAGATCTCAGTCAAGTATGTATTATTGTCTGTTGGTACGTCTGTCTCTACTTGGTTTTTCACAAAAACACACTTGTTTCTTGGACCAACTATACACAAAACCTACACAAATCTGCCTCCTAAGTTATTTTTAGCCACAATTCTCCACCTTCCCCCTCTCGTTCATTACAGCTAGATTTTAGCATTTCCGTGTCTCAAGGACGCAATTTTGAGGCTTTAGTGAAAGTGTGCACAACAATACTGTCGCTAGTCTGATGTGAACAATACAGTCTTTTGTCAATATCTTCCTTGTTATCTATCCGTCTGGATAATTTAAAATATATTATTTCTCTGCTTAAGATGGGCTATCAAACTAGCTAGGTTTTATATTCATAACTTTAGTATTAAGAAAAAACATATTTTTTCTCAAGGTTAGTTTTTTGAAATTTGTCTTCCGAACCTTCTCCACGGCGTTTGCCGCTGAATTCAAATAAAACAACCAAGTATCGTAAAACGTCCAAGAAATGACTGTTTCGAATAAGAGCTAAGGTCTTTTCTGTCCATTTCCTTACATTGTGTTAACTAGTGGCTTGAATTTTTTTCTCGTTTATTACCAATTGCGTCTTTTTGCCCTTTAGGTTCAAACACGCGTTCAGTCATATTTTTCCTATTTCTATCTCCGTTTCCCTCCCGTCTACAAAGGGTAAACCGTTTCGTCTGCATTTTTAACTAGTTAGTTTGAATGGCGGTGGGAAATGCGGGCATAGGCGAGCATGTCTCCTAGTATCTTACGCATTACTTTTTATCCCTATAATGTTATCTTTATAATTGGAGATATTTTAACGTTGTATCACGGTAAATTCATCACAAATACACACGTATCTCCCGCCAAGTATGACTGGGTAGATGGGGTCATCCATAACAGCCGCTTTGATCACACCTCTGACAAAATCAGAGTGGATCTTCACCAATGCAATGGGAAGCGCTGTAGGTGCATCACTCTTACGAACTCCACAAAGTTGGACGGTCTCTCCTGTCTCTTGACCGGGTTTAAACAGGTTTCTGGCAACAATGCAATCATACGAAAGCCCCGTGTCAAATAAACAAGAAGTTTGAGAACCGTTCATAATAACAGTACCTCGCGTTGAGGGTGTATCCAAAACAGGTTGGGAATCACTGTCAATAATTCCGCCTTGCGAGACTGTTAGTAAGCATCCGATGCGTTTAGGCTCGGTGTGCTCACTCTGATCATTAGTCCCGTGCTCAGGGGTTCTCCCTTTGCCACCTTGTCCTTTCTGGCTACCCTGCCATGTAGGGCGGTCGGGTTGATCAGACTGTTTACTGTGGTTGGGGTACTTGTTTTTGTAGAACTTGGATTTTTCAGGAGGGGGGTTTTGAGGTCCAGTTTCTCTGTGGTTATTTTGGTTGGAAACATGAGGAATATGAGAAGATTGGTCTAGATTATTTTTCCGAAAATGCTTTTCTGTCGGTTTACGTTTTGTGGCCGGCAGTTCGGCTAGCGCATTTTGATAGCGCTCAGACTTTTCTAAGATGTCTTCAAGCTTTTCTGCCCCTTGCTCAGCTAGAAATCTCCGGGTATCAGCAGACAAAGTGTTCTTTATTTGTTCTGTTAAAACAAATTCCTCCAGACCTTCATAGGTAGAGGGGAGCTGTGAAAGCTCAAGGCACTTTGTCAGATATCCCTTTAGACGAGATGAGAACTGCTGAAAAGTTTCAGAGCTCTCCTTCCTGCTGTTGCAAAACAGTTGCAGAAACTTTCGCGCATTCATTTCAAAGCGCTCAAGCAAAGCTTTCTTCAACAAGTCATATTTGTCTTGTTGGCCACTTTCTAGTTTAGAATAAACATCATAGGCAGAACCTTTAAGGGCCTGGGAAAGTTTCATACACCAACGCGACCTCTCTAAACCGTACAGGGTTGCAATTTTCTCAAATTTTTCTAGCCATGTGTCAATCTTCTCATTAGGACAAGGGAAAGATTCAAGAGTAAAGGACATAGCGTTGAGTTGAAGAGAATGAGGGTTAGTTTGATCAGTTAAGGAAGACTGAGAAGACTCACCATTGCTGGGAGTAGAGGCAGGACAACGACTTTGGACCTCTAGAGCTTTAAGTGCCAGCTCATGCTGTCTCTCCTCCCTCTCCTTCTCATGCTGTCTCTCCTCCCTCTCCTTCTCGTGCTGCATCCTGCGAATTTCCATTTCCTCCTCAATCTTCTTCTGTTGTAATAGACGGTCTTCCGCTTCTTTCCTCCTTCCTTCTTCTTTTTCCTCTTTAGCTTCAGCTGCTTTCCTCTCCGCGTCATATCTGTCAAGTTCGTCCCTGACAAAAGCTTTCGCTTCTTCTCCGTCCAAACCTTCTTCTCTCGCCTCGTCCCTGAGGAGCTGTCTAAGCTTTGCCCTCTCTACCATAATAAGTCAGTGGCTGAGATTTAGACGAGAAAGAGATAAGAAAAGGATACACTGGTTCCTACCACTTGCGAGAAAAATACCAAACAAAAGATGATATCCTTATAACCTGGGATACCTCCTCCAAAAGTATAGTGTCTAACTATCGCTGCTATTAATCGGCAATAAAGCAACTAATGCAGAAGACTACGCCAAATAAATGGTAGTTAAGATTACTCACTGAAAAATAAGTTGCTTCAGTGGAAAACAAAAAAATAATTATTGCAAAAATTTTCGGAGAAAAAAAAATCCCCTTAATTTTTTTTTTTTTTTTAATCCACTATAAGTTCACCCTTGAAGATAGTTACGGTAAGGGAGGCAATTACAGGACGTATAGTCTGATCGCGCTCCTTAGCTTAGCTCAAACACCTACTACTTCAGAACCCTGTGAATGTTATACACTCACAAAACTTTACCAGCGTTCAGTATTACAAAATCAGTAATTAACATATATTCCGACAAAATCAACCTGTAAACCAAATGTATAATGCTCAATAATGCTGTGGAAAAACAATTATTTGCCATGTGGTCAGCACGCCCATAAACAGATCGTTACGTCTAGGGGATAAATTATTTTTAAAAAGTACAAAACTCACAAGACATCACACTCTTACTATATATCAGAATAAAGAAAATTAATCCTGCAAACGAGCTGATATTCGTATTTGCTCAGGACTAGAGTTCAATTCCCGGAAAAACGAGCCACCATTCTGTCGTAGATTTTCGATAGGGGAATTAAGACTTGGGTTGGTCCCTTCTGAATAGATTAGAATAAGTGATAGTCACAGTGAGAAGTAGTATTAGCAATAGATTTCCACGAGTGAGATGGTAGAAATGTGATAGAGGCTGTCTCTGAAATCAAGAAATCTTCTCTCTTTCACCTATCTTCTACGACAGATTTAGATTGAGTCAGACAGTCTACACACATATACATATGAAATATATATATATATATATATATATATATATATATATATATATATATATATATATATATATCCACTCACATACATACACACATAAGACGACAGTTAGACGTACAGACGTGGGAAAAACTATGACAATGATTATATGAAGAGTTTGGGAAAACGAACTGACGGACCCGCTGGAATAAATTTTATGAGTAGTTTATTTATCAACACTAAACTTCTCTCACAACATATCAAATCACATCAAGCATATACAAAAAAATCATAAACAAAAAAAATTAAGAAATGCTACAAGAATGATAGACCCGTTGGTATAATCCTTCCCTCGATGTATAGCTCACAGTCCCGTTAGAAGAAAGTGATAGCCCAAAGAGTCACAGATACATATGATTTAGTCTAAAATTCTTCCCCTTTAAGGTATGAACAGACTGGATACTCTGATCTAGTCTAAGGGAATATATATATATATATATATATATATATATATATATATATATATATATATATATATATATATATATATATATACATATATATATATATATATATATATATATATATATAGTTAGCAAAACCTTGCATAAAGAAATGTTATGACAGCAAAAAACGAATGGGTGTCAAATTACCACAATAAAGGGATCGCTCAGTCCTGCATTCACTCTATTCATTCAACTGTGATCACGTGCATTTGTTCATACTCACAGCTTTGGTAGCCACTTCGGGAACAAAAAGAACAATATTTTTAGGACTTCCCATACAGAATCTTCAATGGTAATCTTGGCCAAGAAAACCCCAGGTCCAAAAAGACGGGTTGAATTCACTACTTCCGGGACCGTTCTCTTGGGAATACTATTGTTTTGGATGTCTGTTTAAGTCACATAAAATTGTCCAGGCACGAGCGTTTATAGCGAGCACAGTGTCAACATCTTAGATTTCAAACGAATGAGGAATGTCAGGTCGGCACCTTCTCTCAGTATAGGAATTTAGTTGGTCACACCACCACTTGTCAACAGTGTCGGGAAAGTTATGATTGTAATATGTTACTTGCCACAAAGGCTGAAAAATGACTAGAGTGTTCTCAGGAAGAATCAAATCAGGCTCGATGACCCGTTACTTCTTTAAAATCTTAAAGATCTTGCAAAAGTTATACATCAAATCTTTAAGGTAAGAATGTTTGTTGTTTTCTTCACAGATTTATCTCTTTACTCAAACGCTGGCAAAGTTTGGGTACCACAGTTTCACTATATATAAATGGAAAGAACACATATCAAATAATTATGCATACTATAACTGATAATTTAAACTGCAAGCGTAGCTTGTCTTATAGTTTTAATACTTCCCGTTCTTAACTGCGAAGTTACTGAGTGAAAATGAAATCTAACTCCCTCCAGGAAATATATATAACCCAAGACAAAGATGTACACTATTTCCATAAACTACGCAATAGCCTCCCCTTCTCTTAACACCTCCTGTCTTCGCACCTCACGCCAAAATAACCATTCTGAGCGAATGCGTGATGGCGCCTTCTCCACCCTGACACTGAGAATCTACCGAGGAAACTACGTGTCAGATGCAAAATACCAGACAAATGTCTGATACTGCGCCCGGGGAGATGTCGGGATTCACGCCTCACCTCAGCGCTCACCGAGAAGCTACGTTTTGACAAGTGAGAATGCAGACGATATGTCGGCCCTATGTCTGCCAAATATTTCACAGTTATTTCGTCAATCTGCAGCGATTGACCGAATGCATTCTCACGCCAAATCGTCTGTTGCAAGGGACTGACACGTTACGTAAAAAGTTACTCGTTTAATCAGCAATGAAATGCGTTTCTAAATTGAGAAACGAAACTGGCGAAAGTGAGAATGGGAAAAAAATATTTTTCGCAAACGAAGTGGTGCGAAATATACAGGAAAAAGGTAAAGAGTGATAATAAAATAGAGGATACGGGTGAAAGAAAAAGAAGAGGATATAGGCAATTCAATGATCATAAAACCTCTGTGACACCTGACCCAAGTTTTTTGGTTTGTAGTCATTGACACTGTGTAACATGCCCTATTTGTGTTTTTGGTTGTAGGCATTGCTCATGTGTAGTGTGACCTAGGTTTTCTTGACTGTAGACACTGGCCTAGTGTAACTTGATACAAGTTTTCTTGACTGTTGACATTAGTCCTGTGTAACTTGATATAAGTTTTCTTTACTGTTGACGTTAGACCTGTGTAACTTGATACATTTTCTTAACTGCAGACGTTGGTCAAGTGTAAGTTGATATATTTTCTTAACTGTAGAAGTTGTTCCTGTGTAACTTGATGTATTTTCTTAACTGAAGACGTTGGTCCTGTGAACTGTTACCTATGTTTTAGGCCTATCAGTTGTACAAACTGACATGTACGTTATCAAACTGTACTGTGATCCAGCTCTTATGTTTCTTGCTGTCAGCTACACTAATTTACTTATTTTTTATTACGAATATTTTAAAAGGCTACTGCATATCGGTAGGACCAAGTCACTTCAGATCTATTTACATTCTTAATTACCTGTATCCAGCAGTCTATTTAAGGTCTTCTACCTTCCAGTTTTTCCGGGCACGCTCGTCCGTTCGCGAGCAGCAAAAGTGGTAGGACGTCGATGCCTTTAGGGAAGTACCTAGGTTTTATTATTTTTATATTTATTTAGGTTCTTATGTGTCCTATCTAGCCTTCACTTTCTTTCCTTTCCCTAACGAAGGCCGTAACGTTGGCTATTTTCTTTGTCTTTTGTCCTCGTAAGACGAATCACCTTCTTTCGATTTTTTTCACACCCATCCATTACCTTCCAGGTAAAACGTTTTGCTTTATAATACCTTAAACCTTTTATCAAAATGTTTAACGTTTGCCTTTCGTGTTAGGATACACTGACGCAAGTAAAGCTCCGTTATATGAGTGCTTAGATTTACATGATGATCTCACATTAACTATTCTTTTTACGAATCCTAGGTCGTTAGTGAGGTCATAAACAGGACGAGAAATTAACATTTTACCTGTGCAAGCTGAGCCACGAACAGTGTCAGACAGCGAGATCCGACCCAAAACCTGAGTAAACAGACTGAGTCCTAATACTCAAGCAGGTTGGAGGAATATCTCCGTCAAAACAAACCCATCCTGCGACTGCCATCAGGCCTCTGTCGCTTGTGAAACCTCGTAATCTTTTACCGAGCAGACAACTCTGGTCAAGTGGATACAAGAGAATGTGAAAGGGAAGAGAAAAATTGCAGCTGGTCATGTCTAATTCTGATTGTTTCTGGAGTGATCCATAATTTGATGGCAGTTTAGTTTTGGAGTAATCAATAATCTGATGTCAAATTACTTGTGGCATAATCCATAAACTGATGTCAGTTCACATTTTTATAGGGTGAGTATATAGTTGATAGAAGTCAAATATTTCTGTGTCTGTTTATATCTCTATATACTTTTAGTTTTCATTTATTATTAAACGATGTAAGACGTCATTCTGCTATAGAAGTGTATAAGATATTAACTGTTTGTAGAATTTACTGATAAATTCGAAAATATGTGTATCTCGTTTAGCCGTACTGATGCATGCAAGAATGTACAAATTACTTGCTTACTGGTTGCCCTCATGGAGTCATCTTCTCGTTCGTTTTCAAATAGCCGCAGATATCTCTCTCATAAAGCTGGCGGTCTGTTTCAGGACTCTCTCGTTTAGTGTCAGGATACAGAATAAAAGGCATGGAATCTCCTTGCATGGAGCACAAGCGCATGGTTTTTTATATCTGCAGTGGTGATTTCCGTAGCGATATGTTTTACACGATGAGGTGGTCAGTTTCATTGACCACCTCACTTAAATTTCCTCTTACGGCGTGTCTTAGGCAACAGTAGCCTGTTCTTTATGTGTCTCGTCAGAGATCCAATGGAACTACTCGGGGCTTACAATATTTACATGTTTACTAGTACATTGGCTTGGTTACTAGCAATTTTTACACGGTTACTTAAAATATTTACATGTTTACTAGTAACATTGGCTTGGTTACTAGCATTGTTTACATGTTTACTACCGTAGTAACATTGGCTTGGTTACTAGCATTGTTTACATGTTTACTACCGTAGTAACATTGGCTTGGTTACTAGCATTGTTTACATGTTTACTACTGTAGAAACATTGGCTTAGTTACTAGCATTGTTTACACGGTTACTTTAAATATTTACATGTTTACTAGTAACATTGGGTTGATTACTAGCAATGTTTACACGGTTGCTTAAAATATTTACATGTTTACTAGTAACATTGGCTTGGTTACTAGCAATGTTTACACGGTTACTTAAAATATTTACATGTTTACTAGTAACATTGGCTTGGTTACTAGCAATGTTTACACGGTTACTTTAAATATTTACATGTTTACTAGTAACATTGGCTTGGTTACTAGCAATGTTTACACAGTTACTTAATATATTTACATGTTTACTAGTATCATTGGCTTGGTTACTAGCAATGTTTACACGGTTACTTAAAATATTAACACAAATAATTGTAATATGTACAGGAAGGTTAGTCTCCTGTACGTTACAAGTAATATTTAATTGATTACTAGCACTGTTGACACAGTTATTTACATGCATACTTGTAATATGTACAGAAAGGCTAGGAGTATTTAGTAGTTCCAGATGAAACACCACTACGTGATGCAGAATCATATATATATATATATATATATATATATATATATATATATATATATATGTGATGGGGCCGAAAAGGAGACGCCCGCCCCCTACCTGTTTCTAGGCAGATTATTTTCGATGTGCGCGAAGCATTCTGGGTTGTGAAAAGTCTGAAGTAGAAGATATGTAATGAGGCCATAATAAAGCCTGAGAAATTAATTGTGGTGTATAGTTGTGAATCATATTTGATACTCGTGTGTTATATTAAATAGCTGTAGGTTTTATTTGTGTTTTCGCTATTCCTAAAGCGATAATCGCGTGTGATATTTAAGTAGCCAAGATTAATACGCCCAGCGCGCAGTAACTTGAGTGAGTAGGCTAGGGCTTATAAAAGAGAAAGCGGCCGGCAAGCGGGCCTATGTTGCCACAGCCGCCCAGAGAGAACAGACGAAGTTAGACAGACAGAGCCAAGCTGTAAATGCCTTGAGCACGTGAGTTAATTTAAATTAGCTCTAGTATTCTGTAGTATTATTATTAGTATTCAGCGTGTCTGTTGGTAACGATGTGTGTTTTATGTGATGTCTATCACAAGCCGACAAGAAGCATTTTTATGCTATTGCAGTGTTGTTTCGGTAACGATGTGGTTTTATGTGATGATCGCACCAGTGGTCACATACGACACGCTTGTTGCCAGGCGCACCAGTCGTCACATACGACATGCTTCAGAATGCAGTAACGAATACTGATGTGGATCGGTTACGAGGTAGTAGCTTATTCTCATTACTGAGAGTATTTGTTGTACATATAGTTGAATATTATTTTATGTCCATTTTATGATTATTTAATTATGGTTATGTGAGGAATGGTTGTGAGAGCACGTGGGCTCACTTCAAGATATATATTTCTCTTCTCCGCTCCTGAGGGAGCATGGGGCCAACAGTGTGGTTTGCCTTCATATTAAGTATTCATATGCTAGGGCAGTAGTGTTTCGGTAGCAATCTGTGTTACATGGTGAGATTGCCAGCCCCACGCACAACACCTTACTAGTCTCATTGGACGACATGCATGAGTGTGTGTGTGTGTGTGTGATAGCTGAGTGTGTGCTCTTGCAGTAGTGGTTCCCGTAGCAACCTGTGTTACATGGTGAGATTGCCAGCCCCACGCACAACACCTTACTAGTCGCATTGGATGACACACATGAGTGTGTGTGTGTGTGATAGTTGAGTGTGTCAGGTGGCGGCGTAGGACAGTTTGACAGGTGAGAGCGTGGTGTTTCTCATTCAGTATTATATTATGATTTTAACTATTCTGTGCTTTGTTTGCTTCTTCAGATTAGCATCGGGCACTGTTGGGTGTTTTGTTTTGTTGGTTTTGTTATGTTCGCTAGTTTATTTGTTTAATGTTTGCTTTGTCACTGAATGGGTTATAAAAATAAATATAGCCCCTGCCTCTAGAATCAAGAGTTTTATTGTTGTTCGGGTCGGTGCGAGTGTGACAAGAGAGTGATCACACATCACAATATAATCATCATCATCATCTCGCCCACCCTACCACATATATATATATATATATATATATATATATATATATATATATATATATATATATATAGATATATATATATATATATATATATATATATATATATATATATATATATATATATATATATATATATATATATATATATCTTGGTAGCAATATAGACACAGTTTGAAGGACAGACAGTGATATATCTAAATAAGAATTGTTGTTGTTGCTATTATTGATCAGAATCGACATCATTGCACTCCGGGCAAACCCATATGTGCTTAGTCTCCTTCAGCAAATGTCGAAGGTCCTAAATGCTAATTATTCCTGTTGTGTACTGCGTGTATACAGGCTGGATGCATTCTCTCATACGTCCATCACTGCCAGTCTAACGTTTGATGCTTCTTCTCATACGTTCATTACTATTAGTATTAAGTTTGATGCTAAAGTCCAGGAATCTTAGCCTTTGATGGGTCATCGATTAATAATATTAATACAAAAGGCTAGAGGAGCTTTTATTGCATTGGGAAATATATGGAGATCAAAAGAAATAAAGTCCAACACAAAAATCAGAATTTTCAATTCAAATGTCAAGTCAGTCCTATTGTATGGCTCTGAAACACGGACAGCAACAAAAACAACTACAGTTGACATTCAAAAATCCGGCCATCGATAATCCGGTTCCTTCAGATTTCCGGCATGGATTTCGGAGCGCATTTTTTAATTTACCGCGATGGCGCGCCTCTGTTTTCTGGAGCCGTTTATGTTTTGATGCAGCTGTTGGGTCTTGCTTGCACGTGTTAACAGGCATTCCTGCTCATTCCTTCTCATTTTATCATTAAAATTCTGTAGAACTGTTTTATTTAGTTGATGAACATTAAAATTTCATTTGCTTTTCATTTAGTTTTTAATTTTCTTTCTTTAAAGGACTGTACAGGTAGTCATTTTCTGTTAAATATATACAGCACATATAACCATAAAAAATCCGGCATTTTCAACAATCCGGCACTCCTCAGTTCCGGAGGTTGCCGGATTTTTTTGAATGTCAACTGTACCAAAAAAGCAATAGACTTTCACAAATCGATTCTTGCATAGAATAAAAGTGGTATGACACGATCACTAATGTGAAGCTGCTGACAAGAACCAGGCAGGACTCACTTGTACAAGAGATAAGAAGATGCTGGCGATGAATAGAACACACGTTGAGAAACCTGTTGATAGCATTACAAGGTAATCCTTGTTCTGGAATCACCAGAGTAAGAGAGGTAGAGGAAGATTAAAGAACACACGGAGAAGAGAACTGGAGAGAGGTATGAAGTGGATAAAAGATGACATGGAAAGAACATGAGCTGATAGCACGGGAGTGATGTTCATGCATTCCTTCAGCTATGATTTCAACAATTTGTTTTAAAACATTCCTTCAGCTATGATTTCAACAATTTGTTTTAAAACATTCCTTCAGCTATGATTTCAACAATTTGTTTTAAAACATTCCTTCATCTATGATTTCAACAATTTGTTTTAAAACATTCCTTCAGCTATGATTTCAATAATTTGCTTTAAAACATTCCTTCAGCTATGATTTCAACAATTTGTTTTAAAACATTCCTTCAGCTATGATTTCAACAATTTGTTTTAAAACATTCTTTCAACTATGATTTCAACAATTTGTTTTAAAACATTCCTTCAGCTATGATTTCAACAAATTGTTTTAAAACATTCCTTCAGCTATGATTTCAACAATATGTTTTAAAACATTCCTTCAGCTATGATTTCAACAATTTGTTTTAAAACATTCCTTCAGCTACGATTTCAACTATTTGTTTTAAAACATTCCTTCAGCTATGATTTCAATAGTTTACTTTAAAACATTCCTTCAGCTATGATTTTAACTATTTGCTTTAAAACATTCCTTCATCTATGATTTCAACAATTTGTTTTAAAACATTCCTTCAGCTATGATTTCAAACATTTGTTTTCAAGAATTCCTGCAGTTTTTATGTCAACAGTTTGTTTTTAAACATTCCGTCAGATATGATTTCAACTGTTTGTTTTTAAACATTCCTTCAGCTATGATTTCACAAAACTGTTTGGTCACTTGATATTTTCCAGCTTGTTTGAAATCTGTCTTATGATTTCTTTTTTCTTCAGGCTTTTAAAACAATTCGTTGTTTTCTATTTCCAAAAAATAAAATACAGCACTTTGGCCTAAATCAGTTAGGTCTACAAACGCTTCAGTCTATCGACACTTTAGCCTAAAAGCACTTAGGTCTAAAGGCGCGAAAGTCTACAAGCCTTTTGGTCTAATTTGAAATTATTTTTAAGATCAATGACTGCATGGAATTTAATCAAACTGCAGGGGTAATGTTGTTAAAGCAGGGTTTATGTATATTTGGTCAAGCTTGAAGCAGACATGGGGAAATTTATGGCGAAATAAAGTCTGTGGTATTTATGTTCTTGTCATGAAAAACAGAAGAACTTACGTTCGAATGCTGCATGCTCTGGAAGAATGCATGGAATTTTGTGAGTTCCAAGTTGAGGCTTATATACGTAAGCATTGACTTTGAACCTTCAATTTACAATGCGTCTGTGCGAGTTTTTGTAATTGAAATTAAAGTAAATAACTTTCTTTTCCATTTATACTAGTCTACCTGGCGGGAAATTCAACAGTTAGGACTGCCTACACTTAATAACTGCATTACAAAGTTTTCGTTGTTCGGCCGAATGCTGAATGCTTTGGTATTTTGCCCAATGGCAGCGTTTCTCACTGACTACAACGGTTATGGCAAATTGCGTCACAAGTCTTTGCCTCTTGTCACTACGTATCAGAATCGTATATCTTTGGAGAACTTCGAAGGAATGATGGACAATCAGAACCCCTATTTCCGTTCATCAGAACTGAACGAATACCATTTGGCACTCTAGGGCAATACTCGGACTATTAGTTATGTGATAGCCTGACATAGATTTACATTATAGAGCTTTTACTGTTAATTTCTGCTAGTTGATTTTTTCCCGCATCCAGATATTTTAGCCTTTTCCCAGTTTGTTCTACTGGATATGAGTTCAGTACCTGATTTTGTCACCATGTTCGCCACAGCTTATCCTCTTTGCCTGTTGTCTTGTGCGTTCCATTCTAATGCGTCTGTCTCACTATTAGGTTGTTTTTATTCTATTAATTTGGTATGTTATATCCGTCGCTCCGCTTGTTGTGGTTATTGTTTACTAAATGTAAAATGTGATAATTGTGTGAAAGTGTGCTGGAAATGTGATAAAAGCCAGTGTAACATGTAATCAAATCGATATCATTCGTTCATTCATTACCCCCCAGTGCTACAGTAAGCATACGCTTTCAACGGATTCAAGTCCTCTTGTCTTGTGCCATCCGCTACTCACGATGTCTTCTTGTCCCCCCCCCCCCCTTTATTTCTGCCCCCTTTTTTTTTGGGGGGGGGGGGGGGGTCTGTGAGTGTTTTTTTTCTTCCATTTTTTTTTTTCTCTTTCCCTCTAGCTCTCTCACCTTGAGATTTCAGAACTGGGACAGCCTTGAATTGCTATCAACAGTTCTGGGGAGAGCACAGTTTCTCCTGTTTTCAGTTTCTACCTTCCATATTGCTTAGCAGAGTTGCTGTCTTATAGTCTCACATTTCTGCTGCTGACTGTGCAAGTTTTTAGCGTACGAACATTCCTGGAAAAACTCTACGGACATACCAACAGCCTCAAGCTGACCACTGCTATCTTTGAACATATTTAAGTCGACGCCTGAAAGTGAAGAAGAATCAAACAACTAGGTCAGCGAGTCTTTTGATGTAAGCACATATCTACAAATGACCAACCGTCTAGTGAGCTTTACAATAAACGGTTAAACTTGTAAAGGTATATTTTTTTGACAGATGAATGTCACCTTACGGAAAAACTCATCTTCAGTTCTATCTTAAACGCATAAAACAAGCAAAGAAAAAAACCAACGATATAGGGAACCGCTGTTATTATTCTTGTCACATGCTCTAAAAACAAACAGAAAATAAATGTTCCATAAATTATGTTGCACGGAATAAAATTGTATGGAACTTTATAATTAACCAACAATTCTTCACATCTTTCACAAATTAATATTATTTTTTACACTTGTATAAATTAATGTTTTTATTTATTTTATTAATCAATGCCCTAGAAGCATTGGCCGTGAACAAACACATGACAAGTCCTCCTGTCACGTGCCATCAGCTAAATTCTTTTCCATGTTTTCCTCACCATTTTCACTTCTACATCCAGCTCTCTTTTTCCATGTGTTTTTTGGTCTACCTCTGCCTCTCTTTCCCTGGGGATTTAAACAAGGACTGCCTTGTAATGCTATCAACAGGTTTCCTCAATGTGTGCCCTATCCATCACCAGCGTCTTCTTCTCATCTCTTTTTCCACTGGCACTTGTCTGGTTCTTATCATCAATTCCATATTGGTGACTTTGTCACACCATTTAATACTTCTGTTCTAAGCAAGCACCCATTTATGAATGTCTGTACCTGTTTTATTTTATATCTTAATTTTTTTTTTTAAGTGCATTTAGTAACCCGAAGAAAAAAGGTTGATCCATAAAGCGCATTTATCCTTGACTTATTTTTCTGTCTCAATCATACATTCACTGAGCTAGTCCTTTCTATAAAATGACAAACAACTTCATGTGTCTCCCATAAATATGTGCATTTAGCTCTGTGGTATGCGGCAACCTTTCCACATTTGACGATTGGTGACACAATTTCTCACGACACTCCAGTCCACCAAGTGATCGATTAATCACTCCCAGATATTCTCATGGTTTGCTTAGACAGGAAGTCGTGTTTACAATTACCTGAACTGTAAATTTAACTACACAACCTGGGCCAGTGTTATGCATGAAGCTGATAATCTCTTGTGTTCTAAATATCTTTTTTTTTAATGTGACACTATTTTTACGACCTCTTGATGCAACAGGTGTGCGGCTTTGTTCCGTATCTATCTCCCTGCACACTTTCACCCGTTAAGATTTTTGCTTCGAGCTGTTTAGGAAATACACGAGATGGGTAGATTTATTTTCGTGATCGATTCCCGGTGGCCTTGGGGTTAAAAGTAATCTGAGCTTTGATTTAATGTTTAACCGATATTCGAATTTAGTAGTCTAGCTCATCCAGGAATTTGGTTTATGTAATTGTGACCTAAATTAACTTTCGTATTTTTTGTACATATGACGAGTGAAGTATTTGTAGTTGTATGTGGTTATTATGGCTGTAGGCATACTAGTAATTCTTGCTGTAGGTGGTAAATGTTGTTACAGATGTAGTGATAATTGCTTTTGTAAATTTAGTATGTGTTATGGTTGTTGATGTAGTAATTGTGGTTGTAGGTAAAGAAGTAATTCTTGCTGTATGTGTAGTGAGTTTTGTTGCAGATGTAATGATAATTGTTGTATGTGCAGTTGTTGTATGTGCAAAAGTTGTTATGGATGTTGATACAGTAGTTGTTGTATGTGCAGTTGTTGTATGTGCAGTAGTTGTTGTGGTTGTTCATACAGTAGTTGTTGTATGTGCAGTAGTTGTTGTGGTTGTTCATACAGTAGTTGTTGTATGTGCAGTTGTTGTATGTGCAGTTGATGTATGTGCAGTTTATGTATGTACAGTTGTTGTATGTGCAGTAGTTGTGTGTGCAGTTGTATATGCAGTAGTTGTATGTGCAGTTGATGTATGGGCAGTTGATGTATGTACAGTTGTTGTATGTGCAGTTTTTGTATGTGCAGTAGTTGTCTGTGCAGTAGTTCTGTGTGCAGTAGTAGTAGTTGTATGTGCAGTAGTTGTTGTAGTTGTTGATGTAGTAGTTGTTGGATGTGCAGTAGTTGTTATAGTTGTTGATATAATAGTTGTTGTATGTGCAGTAGTTGTATGTGTAGTAGTTGTTGATATAGTAGTTGTATGTGCAGTAGTTGTATGTGTAGTAGTTGTTGTAGTTGTTGTAGTTGTATGCGTAGTAATTTTTTGTTGTTGGATGTAATAGTTGTTGTAATTTCATGTGTAATAGCTGTTTGTTGTTGTTGATGTAATAGTCGTTCTTAATATTGTTGCAGTTGTAGTTGCTGTTTAATTGCGGTAGTAACACATGCCGGGATTGTTGGTGTAGTTGTGGTTTTTGTTATGGTAGTAGCTGTTATTGTGTTGCTGTTGTTCTTATTGATGTAGTAATAAGTGTTGTGGTTGTTGGTGTAGTAGTAAGTAGTGTGGGTGTTTGCGTAGTAGTTTTTGTGGTTATTGGCGTGGTAGAGGTTGCTGTGTCAAATAAATTACTCATAGTTTTTGTACTTATGGAGGTGTAGTAATTCTTACGATTGTAGGTATAGTCGTATTGTGTTTATAGGTGTAATAGATGTTGTGATTCTTAGGTATGGTATGTATTGTGAATGTAAAGGATCCCGTTACACGCCTATTGGGGCATATTGAGAGTATGGTGTTAGGCCCATATTTTCTTGACCATCGGCACTCGAAGGGTGATATGGTCAGCATCATGCCGGCCACCTTAACTTTCCTAGAGTTGCTCTGGTACCCAATTCATGAGGCTGGGTCGACCTCGGAGCCGTTTGCGATCTAAAAAAATCCCTCCTCAACTGGGGATCGAACCATGGACCACCGAGCTAGGAATCCAGTGCACCACTGTGCCACCTCGGCTCCCAGTATTGTGAATGTAGTTATCTAAATTGTTCTCGTGGTTGAAGAAATAGTAGGTGTTGTGGTTGTAGTTATAGATGTTGTAGTTATAATAGGTGTTGTGGTTGTAGGTATAGTAGATGTTGTGGTTGTAGGTATAATAGGTGTTTTGGTTGTAGATATAGTAGATGTTGTGGTTGTAGGTATAATATGTTTTGTGGTTGTAGGTATAGTAGATGTTGTGGTTGTAGGTATAATAGTTGTTGTGGTTGTAGGTGTAATAGGTGTTGTGGTTGTAGATATAGTAGATGTTGTGGTTGTAGGTGTTTTGGTTGTAGGTGTAATAGGTGTTGTCGTTGTTGGTATAGTAGATGTTGTGGTTGTAGGTATAATAGGTGTTGTGGTTGTAGGTATAGTAGATGTTCTAATTGTAGATATAGTAGGTGTTGTTGGTGTAGGTGTAGTAGGTGTTGTGGTTGTAGATATAGTAGGTGTTGTGGTATTAGATGTAGTAGGTGTTGTGGTTGTAGGTATAGTAGGTGTTGTGGTTGTAGGTATAATAGGTGTTGTGGTTGTTGGTATAATAGGTATTGTGGTTGTAGGTATAGTAAATGTTGTGGTTGTAGGTATAGTAGGTGTTGTGGTTGTAGCTATAGTAGGTGTTGTGGTTGTAGGTATAGTAGGTGTTGTGGTTGTAGAAATAGTAGGTGTTGTGGTAGTTTTGTAGTTTAATAAGTTTTTATGTTGTTTGTGGTTTAGTTTGTGGTGTGTTGATATAGTGGGGTGTAGGGGTTAGAGGGTAGTTTGGGTGGTTAGTTTAGGATTAGTAGGTGTTGTGGTTGTAGGTATAGTAGGTGCTGTGGTTGTAGGTATAGTAAGTTATGTGGTTGTAGGTATAATAGGTGTTGTTGTTGTAGGTATAATAGGTGTTGTCGTTGTAGGTATAGTAGATGTTGTGGTTGTAGGTAAAGTAGATGTTTTGGCTGTAGGTATAGTAGGTTATGTGGTTATAGGTATAGTAGGTTATGTGGTTGTAGGTATAGTAGGTTGTTTTGTTATAGTTATAGTAGGTTATGTGGTAGTAGGTATAGTAGGTTATTTGGTTGTAGGTATAGTAAGTTATGTGGTTGTAGATGTGACATGTAATGAAATAGAACCTACAGTAATCTGACAGCTTATCGTAACCTTATAGCTGCTCTCTGACTTGCTAGCTAAAAACATGCATTATACTGACTTCTGCTGCTAAACCTTTGTCCCGCCCTCTTTTCTGTAAACACGGGCTAACGCAATGTTTACTAACCTTCGTGACCTGTCAGTCATAACAGGAAGCAAATCAAGCTTTGTTTACTTCGTTCTACTCACGCGAGCTCATCTGTCAATCATAATACCTGACAGGCAGACAACACGCGAGAGAGAGAGAGCGACGGCACAGACCCTTTGTAGTTTTACTCAGGGAAAGTCTAGAACTCCCCTGTGCTCTTTGATCTCGAGACGCGGGTATTCTGAAAAGAAACCCGCTAGCAGAACTAAAGTCTTTGATGTCGGTCAACAACTTCAGACGAGAGACTCTGGAAGTCTGAATCGTAAGCCCTTCATCTTGAGCCCTAGCTTCTGAAATTTTGGTTTCACACCGGAGCGCGAAATTAACGCCATTAGAGATCAGAGAAATCTAATGATATATATACTGCTGTTTTCTTAACCCCACCATCAGAAGTCAGTCAGAATTTGAGAAGAAAGTCTAGCTCGCAGTCATAACCATTTTCCTTTGGATTAATGTTTAAAAAACGTGATTCGTTGAGATTTTCATTTTGGATTTTCTGATAAATAGTACTAAGTGTTAGAAGTATTTTCCAGTGATAGCCTTTAAAGTTAAACACTTAAATACTTTAAACCTACAGTTAAATACTTCACTTAGATCTTTCTTGCTAGTAAGGCGAATTAAATAAAATAACGCGTAGCGATTTCCATAACCAGATATTTAATTAAAATGTTAGACCACGAACACCGACGCTACCTAGCTGAGACGAGACGGTAATTTGCGTTTACAGTGTAGACCGGACTTAGAGGCGTTAAAAGACTGATAGTGGAAGGAAAGAATACTGTTTATATTTCATTTTATAATTTGTTATTATAGCGTATATTATTTTTAAATGTCATACGACAAACTAACACACACCATGAGAGATCGTCTTGTCCCCGTCGGTGTTTATATTTATATTTACATAGAGTGGTAGCATTTTCCCACAAATGTTTTTCTTGTATTTTTTCGCAGAACTTATCTCAAGGGCGACCAGCGGTCTTTTACTTTTACTTTTTTCTGGTTCTTTATCCATTTCATTAATAAGGTTGGAATCGCCGATGGTATTGGATGACAATAAATATAAGTACTGGACTTACAAAATCCAGATTTCCATTTTTACCAGCCCACAGTGGGTGTACATGTAACATTATTATTGTTCCCCGACTCCTGACAGTCGTATTCAAGTGGATGATATATATATTCATACACTGTGCAGAATCGGCGCTCTGACACAGAGTTGGCCGATAGAAGAACCATCATCATCATTTTTTTACATTTTTTTAGCAACCAGATGTATCCAAATACTGGAAAATATTCACCTCTCTAAAGGGTAAACCTCAAGGATTTTCACATTTCCGACTATTGGTAGGAACACCTATATCCAGATAGAAGCACCATATTCGGCGTTCACCTCACTATTTTTTTTATTTTTTTTGGATGAACTGGGGCCAGTTTGGATTGTCGACAGCTGGGGGTGACAGTGTAATCATAGTGAAATAGGAATTATGTTCATGGAATAATTATGTTACCAAGTGATACCACAGACCTACTATAGAAGCCAATTAGGTAAGAGTGTGAGAAAGTGTGTGATGATTTTCTTGTTTTGCTGGGAATTATCCATAAATCTGATTGTCTAAATTTTGTTTACTTTACTTGGTCTTATAGTGTACCAATATTGTTTTATTCTGTAACCTAGTGCTAACCTTCAACTTTTGGGTTAATAATTTTGGGTTTGTTTCTCCATACAGGGAAAGCGCACCTCTCTTCTTTATTTTCCTATGTATGTAAATGATTTCTTGATATCTTTTAGATAATTGGTGTTGTCAAGTTTAGTAATAATAAACTACAAAGAAACTTAACTTTGTGTGTTGGTCAGACCCATACCCATTTATCCTTAGTTTTTCACGTTTGTGTGTCATTGTTGTCACATATTGTTGTGTGTGTGTAGAGTAACCTGATCTTTCATTAGACAAGGAGGCAAAGACTGTCCTATAATAAATCATAGTCGTACGGATAGGCTGGATGAGAGTAACCTATTCACTCCAGAGACTTATCTTTCCCTCAACTTACCACCTGTGAAATCTATTTTCTATACATTCTCGTGTATCAGTCAATCTTTACTCTTTACTTAGACTGGACAGTAGGTATAGACGTTCTGTGGTTGTAGATATAGTAGGTGTTGTGGTTGTAGGTATAGACGTTTGGTGGTTGTGGGTATAGTAGGTGTTGTGGTTGTAGGTATAGTCGGTGTTGTGGTTGTAGGTATAGACGTTTGGTGATTGTAGGTATAGTAGGTGTTGTAGTTGTAGGTATAGTAGGTGTTGTGGTTATAGGTATAGTAGGTTATTTGGTTGTAGGTATAGTAGGTTATGTAGTTATAGGTATAATAGGTTATGTGGTTGTAGGTATAGTAGATAATGTTGTTGTAGGTATAGTAGGTTATGTGGTTGTATGTATAGTAGATTATGTGGTTGCAGGTATAGTAGGTTATGTAATTGTAGGTATAGATGGTCAGTGGTTGTAGATATTGTTTGTGGGGCAGTGAAGGTGGTGTGGCTGTTGGTATAAAAATAGTTATTGCTGTAAGTATAATTTGTTTTGCGGTTGTGGGTATAGAAGATACTGTAAGTCTTGTAGCTGTCATGGTTGTTGGTATAATGAGTGTTGTCGCTGTTGTAGTTCGATGTAAACAATAAATTATTGTTGTAGTTCTTCTAACGATGTTTGTGACTGACTATATTTGTGGTGGTTTTGGCTGTTAGTGTTGTTGTTCGCTTAGTGGTAGTTATTGTGTTTGTATGTTTTGCGGTTAATGTTGTGACTGCTTGTGAAGTAATAGTTCTTGTGAAGTAGGAAATAGTGCGAGCGCAAGTTAAATATATGTTTGGTCGTTTGAAAAGTAGCAGTTGTAGCTGTTGTTTGATAAGGATCGGTCGCGAGTATTTGTAGTGAAGTATATTTGTATTGCTTTTTTATATAGTTACTGTTGTTTTGAACTAGTAGTTGTTCTTGTCTGTGTAGTAGTTGTTGTGGTTGTTTTTGAAGTAGTGGATGTTGTGGGTGTTTATGAAATAGTAGATGGTGTTGTTAGCAAAGTAATATTTGCTCTGGTCGTGGGCAAAGTGGTATTTGTGGTTATGCGTGTAACAGTAATAGTTGTTGTTTGTGAATTGTGCATGTGGTAGTGGTCGGCGTGCTTGTTGTTGCTGTAGTAGTTGTTGTAGTTATGTTTGTTATGGTAGTTGTTATGGTTTCAAATGTATTAGTTGCCGTTGTTATTGACGAAGTAGACGCCGTTGATGTAGATATGATTGTTATGGCTGTAAGTGTAGTATTTGTTGCGATTTAGAGTGTTATAATGTGTTATATTTGTTATTATGGCTGAATATGTGGTAGTACTTGTTCTGGTTTTTGTTTAATTGTTGTTGTATTTGTAAGTGTAATTGTAGTAGTTCATCACCCTTAAGCTACCTAAGGAGCATAGGCCTTCAACAAATTCATGCCCTCTTGTCACGTGCCATCAGTTCAAAGTCTTTCTATGTCTTTCTTATCTGTTTTATTTCTGTCTCTTAATTCTCTTCTCCATGTGTTTTTCGGTCTACCTATCCCTATTTTACCCTGGGCATGCCAGCATAAGGCCTGCCTGGTAATGCTAGTATGATATGGTGGGCGAGGGATGATGATGGTGGAGTCATATGTGATCGCTTTCTCGCTGCCAATTCACGCTCGCACCAGACCCGTACAACAATATAACTCTGATCCAAAGGCAGGGGCTGTATTTATTATTACAACCCTCTCAATGACACCAAGCAAATAAACAACATTAAACAAACACCCGATAAACACCCAGCCAGTGCTCCGCTGCTAATGTGTCCGATGCAACTTCAGATCTCGACTCTGGTTTTTTTGGGGCGACTGGCGAAGAAAAAGGGTCTTTTTTTCCCTTACGTCTGTTATTTTGCTGTTATACCCTGTTCAACCAAAATTCTTTGAAGGGTTAAAAACGGTTATGTTGGGGTATATACGGTGTTAACGTCTTCGCTGGGAGCCGCGCTGGTGTAATGGTTACAACGTTGCGCTGGTGACCAGGTTTTCAAGGTTCAAGCCCGGGCGCCGGCATTTGTAGGAGTGTCATCGACCAGGATTTTGACTGAATAACCTGAACGGCTCCTGAGATAAATCCTCTGTGGATGGGAAGGAGCGAAGCTCCTGACCGGGTTGGAAGGAAAGTCCTCAGGTTCCCCAGCCTCGCAATGACATGTCATTGGGCCGAAGGGCTGAAAGCCCAAGTGCCGCTGGTTAAGGGAAAAAAAAAAAAATAAACACGTCTTCGCTGGTATCACGTTCCTAGTCCTGGAAATGACTGGTCCTGAAAAGGACCACTAGCTGCCTGTTAGGTCCCTACTTGTTGTCTTTTTCGGCTGTGTGTTGATCATGACTGAGTTTATTATATGTAGGAGTTCCTTTAGGGTTTCGGTAATCATTTTCTCTTTCGCTTCTTTGCTTCTTTCTCTTCCTTGATTGCTTTTTGGTAGGCTTTCCTCTAGGGTTTTGGTAATTATTTTATCTTTAGTTTCCTTGCTTCTTTCTCTTCCTTGATTGCTTTTTTAAATGATATCCTCGGTGATCCTTCTCTCTGTTTCAATTCTTTTGAGGACCTCTTCTTTCTCTTCCTTTAGCTCTGCGAGTTTGGCGATGTCGACTTCTATTTGGTGTTGAATGGATTTCATGTCCTGTAACATTGCCTGGGCGCTCTGTACGGCTGCTATTGTTTCGTCTCTTATGGTATCTGTGTCTTCGTTGTGCTGCCTGTTCTTCTCGACTTTGAGTTTTTGTTTTATGTCTCGCATCTCTGTGGTAAGTTTTATTAGTTGGGTTCTTGTGTGCTGTTCCCGTTTAGCAGTGCCACCTGAAGCCACTCGGTATCTTGCTTCTCTGAAGATATTTTTGGTTACAGATTCCTTCAGTATGGCCTTTGTCTCATAGAAGATCGGACAGCCACGGTATCTTGCCCCATGGTTCCCGAGACAGTTTGCGCAGGTTCTGTTGGAGTTGCGCACTTTATAGTTGGTATCCTTTTTCGCGTGAGGACATTCTTTGTAAGAGTGACTTCCCGCACAGTACCGACAGACTGTCTCTCTCTCTTGCAGGTTTTCTTAGTGTGCGAAAATTGCTGGCAGTTTGAGCACTGCATAACAGGAGGGATGTACTCTTCTGTTTTTCGATATCTATCGTCTAGGTTTAGTTGACTTGGTCTTGAAGTCCCTTTAATAGTTAGGATAACTAGGTTTGTCTCCTTCTTGTCCCATCTCTTCAGTCTTTCAACCTGTGTTATTTTGGCATTCTTGTTTTCTGTTTGCAGGCGGCTGTGGACTTCTTGTGTAGACCAATTATTGTCCACCCCTCTTACTTTTTGGTCTTCTTGTAGATCTCCACAGTAACTTTAATCTGGTGGGGCAGAGTCTTTGCTGTTGTTGTTGTTGTTTTGATGAGTTGATGGGTGGAGATCGGGCACTCAACATCTGATCATTGTTGCCTCTTCTCGTTTCATCTTGGTCTACCCTGTTCAACCTGAAAGTTGGTTATAATTGGGGTATTTAGTGTCATTTTATTTACTAATTTTGTATTCAATTTAAATAACTGTTGTCTTTTGCAGTTGCTGATTTTTATTTATATTAGTATTTGTCAATTTTATTTTCTCTTTTGTATTGTTTCTAGATAACTATTGTTCTTTACACTTGGTTTTAATTTGTATTAATATTTATTCTTTTTGAGTTGTTGTCCCTTTTTTTTAATACCTTGTCTTTCCTTGTCCTATGAGTAGTTATTTTTTGTTAATGCTTTGTTAGTTCTTGCTGCTTAATTTCTATTTAGTTGGATGATTTTCCTGAAGTTCTAACCTTATATTTTTTCCTTTGTTTTATGTATATATCTTTTAAGTATTGATTGGGCTCTTTATATAGGCCGCTAGGCCTAATCACTCACGGTGTAGTGCGCGCGCGTAGTAATTGAGCCACGAAAATAACACACTCGATGGATGCTCTTTAAAGAGCGAAAACACAAATATAAAACACAACTATTTCTAGGCTTTATTGTGGCTATCTTCCTCCTGAAGATGTTGCGGTAAAAAGGTAGGGAACCATAGACACAATGGCGATGACAAGATGGCGCTGTTAAACGACAGACGCCATGGCGATGACAAGATGGCGCTGTTACACTAGCAACAAGTTTCCTCAATCGGTGTTCTTTCCATCTATGTTTGTAATTTTTTGTTGTTGATGAAATAGTCGTTCTTAATATTGTTGCAGTTGTAGTTGCTGTTTAATTGCGGTAGTAACACATGCCAGGATCGTTGGTGTAGTTGTGGTTTTTGTTATGGTAGTAGCTGTTATTGTGTTGCTGTTTTTGATTGATGTTTTTGTCATTGTCCATGTTTCAGAGTTGACACTTGAGCTGAGTATTCTTATTGTTGTGTTGGACGCGATTCTTTTCATTTCCATGTATTTCCCAAATACAACGCAAGATTCTCTTGTTTGTTGTTTCCTTATTTTGATTTCACTCTCAGTCCCTACAACCTTATCCACTTTGCTACCAAGATGTATGTATGATTCTACATCTTATATGACCGTATCTTTAAGGGCAATCTTGTTAGTGTTTCCTGCGTTTATTCTCATTATCTTTTCCCCATGCATTTTCAGACCTACTTCAGATTTACTGTGACCTCTCATCAGGTATTTTACGTTGTCTTGCGTCTGGTTACGGTTATGGGACAGGAGAGCAAGGCCGTTGGCAAAATCAAGGTCGTCAAGCTGGTTAGGCACTGAATTCCATTTATGTTTCCTGATAACCCAAACACATGGCCAGTTAAGAGAAATTGTGACAAGAGGCATCCCTGGTTGTTTGTTAGGTAACCAACATTATGTAGTTTTTTTTTTTTTTTTTTGGGGGGGGGGGGGGGGGGGGGGGGGGGGGGGGTCGTAATAGTTGTCATTTTTCGTTTGTGAAATTATAGACGTGTTAGTGATTGGGACAAGTATTATGTCAGATGTCTAGTCAAGTCAAGTCAAGCCAATCGTGTTAAGTAGAAAACCATTTTCAGAAGCTATTTTTTTATATTCTGTCCTCCTAATGATATTTTCCTTGCTTTGCAAATCTGCTTTCTCCCGCCTTTCAAAATTGTCTGTGACATGCGAACGTTCACGTCTGCATTTGTCTTCTAAATCAGATCATTAACTGTATTCTTCTGAAGCAGATCATTAACTGTATTCTCCTGAAACAGATCATTAATTGTATTCTCCTGAAGCAGATCATTAACGGTATTCTCCTTGTAGCGAAAGGTTTTTCTGGTGTGATGATAGTGGTAGAGAAGAAGTAGAATTTCTCTCCAGAAAGTATGAAGTCCCAGTGCCAGAGAAGTATTCTGGTATCACAATTGAGTTACGGCTGTGAATACTCAGAGCTGGACAATAGATTTATACTTCAGAAGTATACTGCGCCACTTTCGCTATAGTAACCCTATGTGATACTATAATTAAATTAGAAAAAGTAACTCAAAATTTAACAGTTAAAAATTTAATAAGTCAAATGAGTACAATTTCATAATTTATTATATACATCTATCTATCCTTGTAATGAGAAATGGGTGTTGGAAGATGGTAAAATGTATGATTATTTATATTTATAAATTAAAATAAATAATAGTAAAAAGTCTTGGAGGTATCTTCCAATAAAAATTATAAAGTCTGTCACAGTAGCTTGATAATTCTTGCTATCTAGTCTCTAGCCTTTTTATCATTGACAGGCGCTATTGAAACCGCTCACAGTGTTTGTAGGATTGGATACACATAAACTCATCTTGCATTACGCCACGTCTGTTCGAGGTTCCTGAGACACACTGGTATTAAATTAGACTTTCCGTCAGCCCGCCCTATAACTACGGGGGACTAAGGTGTTGAAGATTGTTTGACCACTAGGCTCCAGTTAGCAGGATGAAAGGTCCTCAAGTTTTTAGTTATACTTGACGACGAACTCGATCAGGATCGATCATAAACGATCATAAAACCCTCTAGGATTAATAAGCGCACAGTGAGGCTGTATCTGATGAAGTATATCTGCCTGCATGCAGCGTGAAAAAAACTTTTCTTGCAGATACTGTCTTCCAGTCTCTCACTTTGGCGTCTGGATTTTGTGTGTGTGTAGCGTTACACATTTTCACAAACAAAGCAAGTGGTACCAAATCTTGCTACAGAGCCCTCTTCTTTAAAACAGTGCGTGCACGGTTAACTATTTGGTAACACATGCTGCAGTTTCTCCTTACTTTTCTGTCTCTCTCTCTCTCTATCTCCTTTCTCTGGAGGGTTATGGGCCTTTGGCAATTTGCCAAAAACAAGGCTTCAATGTGCTGTCTGCTGTTTGAGCCTTTTTCATCTTGATAAGATGAATGTTTATTGGATTTTCCTCCTCCTTTTTGGTGCTCGACCTGGTATTGTTTGCAGCCATGACAACCTGTTTTATTGGGTCACCCAAAAAGACATATTTACATCCTATTACCAGCGGGTATATAGGATCATCACTCACTGCTGCTCTTATCGCTCCTTCCACATAGCGAGTTCTCGTTGATCCTTGCTATGGGAAGTGTCATGGTGACGGTTCCCTTCATTGCCCCTTGTATGTCCACTGTTTCTGTGGTAAGTTGATCAGGGTGCACTAGGTTTGCACTCACGACTGAGTCGAATTCCAATCATTAATCATATAAGCACTGAATTTTAGTGCCATTACATGTCACTTCCTCACAGACAGGGGGATGATGGAGGTCATTCTGACTAACTGCCAGTTCCTTCCTTCCATTGTTCCCTGTTGTAAGACACGCAGCGTGATAAGGAGGGTTTTTCCGTCTGCATTCTGCAGTATTGTGGTTACTCATTTGGCAAGATTTACACCACTTTCCTTCCTTTCTTGGAGGTTTCTTTTCTGATCCTAGAAGGTTTTTGTCCTTATAATCAGTTCTTTGTTTGTTCTTGTTGGAATTGTCCCTGTGTTCATAGTTGGTATAGTTTTGTGAAGGTTTGAAGTTCTCACCCTGCTTCTTCTTATTTCCTGATATTTCTGACTGAGCTGCTTGATATCTCTCAGCCATGGTTAAAATATCTTCCAATCTCTCTGCTCCTTGCTCCATAAGAAATTTCCTCATTTTTTGAGGCATGGATTCTCTCAGTTGTTCCATCATGACCATTTCTTTTATATCTTGACATTTTCCTAAGCTAATCCATTTTGTCAGACATGTTTCCAATCTGGCAAAAAACTGGTGGTAGTTTTCTCCTGGAAGTAGCTTAGCAGTTCGGAATCTCTTTCTATAAGATTCAGAATTCTTTTCGTACCTGACCAGTAAAGCTTGTTTTAAGATTTCATAATTTTCCTGGTCTTCTTTTGAGAGTTTTAAATAAACATCGTATGAAACTCCCCTCAACCCCTGAGATAGCTTAAGGCTCCATTTTTCCTTTTCCAATCCATAGGTAGAGGCCAATCTCTCATATCTATCCAGGTACGACTCAATGGCGTCCTCCTTTTCAATAAATGGATCCAGGTGGAAACTCATGGCTCCATTTGCCGTGCTCTGGTTTGAGCTACTCTCAGAGTGAGGTGAGCTAGCACCATGTTTGCTAGCTGCTCCCTGGAGTTCAAGTTCCTTTAAACTTAACTCATGAGCTCTTTGTAACCTTCGTTCTTCAGCTTCTAATTTCTTAGCTTCTCTTTCTGCTTTTAATCTTTTGGCTTCTCTCTCCGCTTCTAAACTTTTGGCTTCTCTCTCAGCTTCAAATCTTTTGGCTTCTCTTTCTGCTTCTAATTTCTTAGCTTCAGCTTCAAATCTTTTGGCTTCTCTTTCTGTTTCTAATTTTCTTTCCTCTCTGTCCATATGTTTGTCCACTTCCTTTGTGACATACTGGATAAGATCACTACCGGACATGCCTAGTTCTTTTCCCATCTGCATGATCGCAGTCCTAAACTTCACCATTTTAGCCATGATGCTTACTTACCAGACGGTATGTAATTTTACCTTCACTAACCAACTAACTTAATGAAAATTAATTAATTACTTTGAACAAAACAAATCCTTAAAACCTTGTGAGCGTCACCTATTTACTTGGTACTCAATGGTACTATTATTACGAAACAATTTCTAAGTTTTAGAATTTTTCCAAAAAAATGTATTGTTACAAACTATTTATGGCTCGAGATAGAAGAATACATAGATAATGGCTCAGGATAAAAAAATAATATCCCGGACGAGCCCCCAGTGTAGTGAAAGGTTTGTCTGGTGTGATGATAGTGGTAGAGAAGAAGTAGAATTTCTCTCCAGAAAGTATGAACTCCCAGTGCCAGAGAAGTACACTAGTATCACAATTGAGTTACGGCTGTGAATACTCTAAGCTGGACAATAGATTTAGACTTCAGAAGTATACTGCGCTACTTTCGCTACAGTAACCCTATGTGATACTATAATTAAATTAGAAAAAGTAACTCAAAATTTAACAGTTAAAAATTTACCAAGTCAAATGAGTACAATTTCATAATTTATTATGTACATCTATCTATCCTTGTAATGAGAAATGGGTGTTGGAAGATGGTAAAATGTATGATTATTTATATTTACAAATTAAAATAAATAATAGTAAAAAGTCTTGGAGGTATCTTCCAATGAAAATTATAAAGTCTGTCACAGTAGTTTGATAATTTTTGCTATCTAGTCTCTATCCTTTTTCATCATTGACAGGCGCTATTGAAACCGCTCACAGTGTTTGTAGGATTGGATACACATAAACTCATCTTGCATTACGCCACGTCTGTTCGAGGTTCCTGAGATACACTGGTATTAAATTAGACTTTCCGTCAGCCTGCCCTGTAACTACGGGGGACTAAGGTGTTGAAGATTGTTTGACCACTAGGCTCCAGTTAGCAGGATCAAAGGTCCTCAAGTCTTTAGTTTATACTTGATCACGAACTCGATCAGGATCGATCATAAACGATCATAAAACCCTCTAGGATTAATAAGCGCACAGTGAGGCTGTATCTGATGAAGTATATCTGCCCTGCATGCAGCGTGGAAAAAACTTTTCTTGCAGATACTGTCTTCCAGTCTCTCACTCTGGCGTCTGGATTTTGTGTGTGTGTCGCGTTACACATATTTTCACAAACAAAGCAAGTGGTACCAAATCTTGCTACACTCCTGAAGCAGATCATTAATTGTATTCTCTTGAAGCAGATCATTAACTGTATTCTCCTGAAGCAGATCATTAACTGTATTCTCCTGAAGCAGATCATTAGCTATACCTCCGTTAACGTACTCGTATATCTCTTTCTTGTATTCATAAAATGCTGTTCCTTCTGCCTTATTGAAAATTTTTCTCTGTTCTGTTGATCTTTTCTCAATTTGCTTTCCTCCTCACAACTACAACACTTTCTCTTTACGGATAAAGTTAATTCTTTTCCGTTGTCTGCCTATTTTAAAAAAAAAAATTCCGTAAAAACTATTTTAAAATACACACTCCTCTGTCGGACAATACGATAAACTGTTGCGCTAACACATCTAGGGCTTTTATGTCTAAACTAGCATAACCCGTCAATCTTGACGGGTTTTTAATTATAGTGTGCTGTTTCCGTTCCCGGATGAACAGATAGAAGTACATTCTTAAAGTGTTTTTGGTTTCTTTCCATTATACAGTGCAATCAAACTGTTCATGAACACCGTCATTTGAACGCGTTTCTTTATTGATTGTAACTATTTTCGGGAGAGTATATATAATGGAAACAATACAATTTTTCAACACGGTTGCATTCCTCAGCTGTGACCAACGTACACACGGCGAGAATTATGTTATTTTAGATTCAATTTAAAAGTTCTTTGAAGACAACATTTCGTGTGAAAGTGCGTGGATTGTTTTCAAAGAGTGTTCCCTGATAATTAGTGGTTTTAACAAAAACTTTCAAGTTTGTATGTTATTGACTCATTCACGCCAATTTTTACGCACTTTTTCTTTGTCGAGCGCTACTAATTCCGTGAAAGAATAAAAAAAATAAAACCAAAGTATTTGTTTTATATAACACCCACGTCGCGCAAGTTGCACACCGTGCGTTGCGCACTTTTTTTTTTCTGGCGCGAGTTACTATTTTGAGTGAGACCGACCGACGTATGTTAATACAGCGGTAATTATGTTAGTTGGGATGGGATTTTAAGAACACACAAAAAGATGTCAACACATAGCCCACTTATGGTATCAACAGCTTTAAAAAAAAAAAATTTCAATTTCAAATTTCTTTTTTTGTTGTAAGCTCCTGGTAAGATAAGTGATGCAAGCAAAGGAGCTATGTGTGATGTGTGTGTTTTTGTGTGTGACGTTTAGTTTCCTGTCACAAACTGCCACATTCTGCTATTGGTTAGTTCTGAAGTGATTTTTTTCAACGCAACCAATGGCCATTAATACGTTTATAAAAAGTACACCAACACAGGGTGTACAGGTGCGGTACACATTTATTTTAATCCAGTTTGACTTTGAACATCCATAGGCCAACAACAATGAGCCAATAATTATTTTGACCATTATAGTTTGTGGTCACTAGATACTCAGAATATTCTGTATAAGTCCGTTGCAGTCTATTATCGTTCATGTGATCCAATAAGATATAGATACTGTTAACATTTCCACGACTATCACCTATGAAATATATAAACGGACGTTAGCAACACAGTCTCAAAACACAGCTATCTCGGCCGGTTACACCACAGAGAACTCACAACACAGCCATCACGGCCGGCTATACCAAATGGACTTCTTCGTTGTCGTGCACGAGCACTCACATCATAATTATTACGCGTAACGATGCGCTAATACCGTCCTTTTGAGCACCACAAAGTTTCAAGATAATGGACGCTTTGTGGTGTGCTTAAAGAGGTGTAACAGTGTGTTTGTTTGGTGGGTGATTTAATAGGGAGCAAAAACAGAAAAGATGATTATGTATTGTGTGAATCTGTCACTGCCTGTGTGCGGTAAGCTTTGTGTCATCATCAGACTAACTCGTATTTAGCCTTTGATGTTGTCATTCTATCCGAATAGATGTTACACAGCACGGATGATAGTACACATCCCTGTCGCACTGTTGTGTTAACCGGAAATATGCTTATATAACTACACATTGTTCGGATTGCCTTTAAAGTTTTTTTTTTCCTTTTTGTTTTGTTTGGTGTGCTGTTGTTTTTTTTTTTTTTTTTTTTTTAACAAGGAGAAGTAAATCATCTTCCATATTTGGCTGTTTAGCAAACGGGGAATACACTCAGATTATGTTTAACCACTTTACTCAGTCGACTGGCCAGGACTGTCGCAATTATGTTCATCAAGGGGCACGAACGCTGGTTTTCCGCATTGATAAACGGGCAAATAAACTATTTTACTTCCCAGGAACCAGACAAATAATTGGAACATACATTTACATTTAGCAGTAAGAGCCGACTAATAAGATGTTGTATATGAGGCTGGTAAACTCATCATACAGAACAACTTGCTACATAAACTATCGCTGCAACAGCCCTTGAAAGCATTTGTGCCGGCTTTCTTGGCGCCAACTCCAGTCGTGGTTATATGCTCCTTAACTCTTTGGCTCCGCAATTATTTTCCACCCTGTGCCGTAATTTTAATTTAATTCGTGATAGACTGAAAAATAAAAAAAAAACGCTCAGAGAGTTGTTTTGGCACGGCTGTCAAATCTAACCAACGCTCTGAGCGTTGTTCCGGAGTCAAAGAATTAACTCTTTGAACGAAAAGGAACATGATAATTATGACTTTATTTTTCACCGATGATTTCTTCTGTGGAATATTTCAAACATTTCTTATGAGTTTGTAATATTATTACTTTATCTTTTTATTTTTCATTGGTACTGTTAGAGCGCTGGTCTCGCTCGACAAAGGTGCCAGGTTCGATTCACGGCATCGACACGCTTCAGTATATCCAGCTGTAAATGGGTACCTGACTTTGCACTTGAGTTAGGGACGGAAAAGGCAGCTAGGAAGGGAACTGGTCACCTAACCTCTCGATGCTGGACCTAGTACAGTGAAGTCTCTAACACTTCACTTACCTACGGCAGTATCTGCTATGGAACTACTTTTACTTTAACTCTTGATCGATTGATTTGTTCTCCACTTACGCCATATTTGATCCTGTAGATGATGATGATGATGTCTAAGGAAGGCAGGTATTGAACCAGATCGCTTTTGTCTTTATGATGGCGAGACTGTTCATTTTATTCTTATATTTAATTTGACTGTTCTTAGAAGTAAGAAGTTTTAACTCATACTTGCTGTCTTATGTAATAAAATAAAGTACAAGGAAAGTTTACAAGGCAGTCCATGTTCAGGAATCCGCAGGGTAAGTGAGGTAGAGGGTGACCAAAATCTACATGGAGAACTGGAGACAGACATGGAAAGACCTCGAGCCGATGGCACGGGTCATGTGGACCTGGTTTCAGTTTGTTGAAGGCCTATGTTCCTTGGGGTGCTGAAGTGTGAAGTAACAGGGGGCAGTATTTGATATAGAATTGGAGGGTTATGACCCCGTGTACTTTCCAGGGGTCTCTAGTGACATAAAGATAGAAAGGAACCACTGCTCCTATAGGTGTAAAGTACGTCTATAATGAGGTTCAGCATGGGATTGTACGACTGTCGTATTGTGTACAACTACAACAGTAGTTGTCTTTGGGGATGGCCTATGGAATGTTGTCAACAAGGTCTCCAGAAATTGGCTCGTTAAGAAAGAAAGAGATTTATTCGAGATAAGGACAAGAAGAAGAGAAGGAATTTACTCTCCACTAGATAGTGTTTTCTAATTAATCATTTGAAGTTTTCTATTTCTGTACGACTTTAGTTTCTGCCCGCAGATCTCGATATAGAAAAGACCCCCAATATCTTCTAAATGAAAGATTATCCCTATATGTAACTATTTTACACAGACAGCACGAGTGATACACTAACTAACTAGGTAATGAACAACGCGGCTATATAGTTTATTAGTTAAATATATACACATATAAGGTTGGTAGAAAATAAAAAGAGATATGGTGAAAGACTTTCTCACACACATATGGAATTTAAATAATGTGGTTAGTTAAATATATTAAGTGTTACCACATCGATGTCAAATGTACACGGTCTATAAGTTTTTCAGACTTCCTCCACTGTATTATTATACACAAGTACGCATAAACAGTCCACTGTAGATGTATGTTACGCCGCGTTGATTATCTCCAAGACGAAGACTTGTTGATGAAACCTTTGCACGTGTAGCGAGAACTTGTAAGATGTTTGTCTCTCAACGTTTGGAAATCTCTCTAGTGTCGACAAACCGTTGACAGTTGTCTCGGGAAAATGTCTGCTGCCTTATCTTGACAAGGCACTGACTAGACTGGAGCTCTTCACAAAATAATCTTCTTGTAACCAGTGGGTTTCATGCAATGAAGCTTGTTTGAGTGAATTTACATCGCGCAATACACGATGAGAGTAGATGAATTCACTTCGTGCACTGACGTAGTGAGTAGATTATTTGAACTTGATATCTTGGCTAATCAACTTGCGACTATGTGATCTTGATATATAGACTCTTCAACTTGTGAGTATGTAATCTTGAATCAGGAAATACGCTATTGAGTGAGTTGAACTTGATATATTGGAGAATCAACTTGTGTGTGCTTTAACTTGACTCAGGCGGTAAGCTTTTGAGTGAGTTGAACACTTGATATATGTATGTGTGAATCAACTTGTGGGAACTTGAGAAACAGGTGAATAAGTGCTGTGCCACAAACGTATCCAAAATGCGGGTGTGGAGATCTTCCTTGTAAATTAGAAAGTTTGATGTCCTAAATTGTTAATTCTGCTATCTGGGCGTACGCTTTGCTAGCTTCTTTCCAGTTAGAGGCCAAACACGTAATGTTTGTAAATAAGTAACTAAAACTTCTGCAAGACTGAAGACACAAAAGTGGTTTCATAAGTTTCACATTTAATATCAACAGTTGACTATCTTTTTATTCTATTCCTCACTACTGATCACTCTGTTTTTTAATTCTCTTGTAATGATAAATGACATGAGGCGTACAAGATTAGTGTTAAATATATTGCGCATGAATGTGCGTACCCATGTACGTCTGTAATGATGGTCTAATAATCTAGGTGAATGGGGCGTATATAATTAAGAATTACTTCTTTTTATTGTCGTAGAAGAAAAATCTTGTATTTAATTAGCCATTAACGAATAGAAGTAATGGATAAAAAAACCGTCTTGCGCACATATAGCTATGAGGCTAAGTGCAAAAAGCAATCTTAAATAATTTAAAAAAAAATTTACTAACCTCCTTTTCCCTTCGCAAACTCCTTAAGAACACTATATATAATTAAACTCCATAGGTATGCATTAAATATGCACTTAATGAAACTGACTGTGAAGCATGCTTTGCTCTGAGGAAACTCTATTCTCCGCGTGCGTTGGATAACCCGTACTGATCGCTGGTGTACATGTCATTATATTTCTTAGTGCAAATATTGTGATAATTCTGGACTATGTTCTAGACCCCGCCCTCTGGTCCAGTAATTATGCGACCATGTTGTGGTGTGACGCTGAGATGTTCTTTTGCCATTGCATTGCATGTCACTGGCTAAAGGTATATGGGCTCTCATAACCAACTCTATACCTCCTCGCGTTAAGTTCTGTCATGAGAAAAACCGTGGTTTAGAATTGGTCCCCCGATGCAGAAATCCGCCGCTCCTTTGCACAAAACCTTTTGTAGGGACAGATCGTCACCTCTTTTGCTTCCTTGTCGGATGGCCAGCGAGTTGTTTTCCTTTAATCTGTTTATTCATTGTCTCGCTCGGTACACGACATCAAAATGGCTATCTGCTATCAAGAGGGTACCCGATCTGGTAACAGAGACTCCCGTGCGTCTCGCCGGGCCTGTTTTGTCGATTGCTCTGGCGGGCGTGCTATTGTGTACCAATGCGGTGACACTCCTGTTGTTTTAACAGGGGATTAGGTATCAAATTAATTCTTTCTATGACCAAGATGGATGTCTCCAGTGTCAACAATAAATTTTCTAGCGAGCCAGCTGTATTCCAAAAGATAAAGTAAGATTGGGAAATATCCAAGGTGTGCTTAATGTTACACTTAGGTACAAGCCGTGATTAAGAACGATTACTTTAAAAATGATGAAAGAACAAAATGGGAGCGACATAAAATAAGAAAGATGGTGAAAAAGGTATAGGGGGATTGTTTTTGTTGATTAACTAGGGCTGCTGAGCTCGTCGCCGTTTAGCAGTCAATGCCAAGCTGAGGAATTTACATGTGTTCTGCAGCTATTGAGTGTTTGTGATTGTTGGGGAGCCCGGCAATAGATGTCGTCTTTCTGTGGAGAGTCCTGGGCAAGTCAGCAGCACATGCTGAACTGTCTCATACGGATGGGCACAGTTGCGGCAATTAGGCTCATGTGTGGGGTTTAATTTGTTTAAGTGCTTGTTGAGTCTGGTGTGTTCTGTTCTTAGTTGAAGTATAGGAGGATAAATATAGGCGCACTATATAACAACGACCTCATCATGTAAAACAAATGGCTATAGAGACCATTGCTGCAAGAGTGCATAAATATTTTGGTGGAGGCCTCTCTCAATAGACCACCTGCAGTGGCGGCTCCGTACTCCTTAACTAGCGTAAAAGGAAGTGAATGAATGAGGGGGTTATTGATTGAGTGTGGACAAAACAGTGATTCATTGTTTTTTGTTTTTTTTTCACTTACTCCAGCATGTTCTAGAATGACAAGCAATGTCAGGCTACATTGACGGTGACCTTAGCGGTCGGATCTACAGCGCATCAGAAGGTCAGAGAACCGTTAGAGGTCGTGGCATTTCTCAAGGTATAGGGCAGCATAATTTCAACCAAGGTCAGGGTAATTATCACGGAGGGCAACGTTACCATGGCAGCAAGGCCTGGTGGAGTGTCGGGGAATATCTTCACCAAGGTAGGTTCCACAATTTTTGTTGATATTTATGTTTCCTGAAATGTAAGTGGCTTTTGTTTTAAATTAAATATATTTGTGTGCAAGCACGTAATAAGTAACTATATTTTGTGTGAGAGTTTATATACCATTTTAGTTAATGTAAGGATATACACACCGTTGATGGGACAGACAGTGATATCAACATAAGAATGCAAAATGCTAGAGGAGCTTTAATTGCATTGGAAAATATGTGGGGAAAAAAAAGCAACACAAAAAGTAATACGTCTTACTAAAGAATGGAAAATATGTGGAGTTCAAAAGTAATCTGGTCCAACACAAAAATCAGAATCTTCTATTCAAATGTTAAGTAATGTATGGCTCTCAAACATGGAGAACAATAAAAAACTACAACCAAAAAGCTACAGACTTTCATAAATAGATGCTTGCGTAGAATGGAAGGATTGAAGTGGTATAACAAGATCACTGATGTGGAACTGATGACAACGACTAGACAAGTGCCAGTGGAAGAATAGATGAGAAGAAGACGATGGAGATGGATAGAACACACACAATGAGAAAACCTGTTGACAGCATTACCAGTCAGTTCTTGTTCTAGAATCTCCTGGGTAAAAGAGAGAGAGACAGACTAAGGAATATGTGGAGACAGACATGAATGTGATTTGAAGAAGATATGGAAAGACCGTGAGCTGATGGCACGTGACAGGAAGACTTAGTATACGTTTGTTAGAGTTATATGCTCCTTGGGGAGTTGAAAGGTAATGAATGAATGAATGAATGTCTTATCTTTATTATAACCACATTTTGATATAATTTGTAGGGGAAGTATAGCAAATAAAATACTAGCCAAGCACAGACGGTACATAATGTGGTTATTTTACTTTCTCTAAAGTTGTCTAAGTTTCTTTACATGTCTGTTGAGTGCCAGTTTTTTTTTTTTTTTTTAAACAGAACTGGTATTCATCATACAGGTGAAGTTATTCCAGAGCAGAACTGAACCAAAAAAAAAAAAAAAAAACCATTTATGCCTATATCTTCATCCTAATTAAAATCTTAAATCCATGCACTTCTTCAAGTACCTTGTCACCTGGTATAGGCGAATATGTCTTTCTAAAACCTCCTGTTCCCAGTGCCAGTTATCAATTCTGTTTTTTAAACTTATCTCGGCGTAATAAATACCCTTTAACTCGTAAAGGACTATAGTCCGTCAACAAACACAGGCCAAGTCCTCCTGTCACGTGCCATCCGCTCAAGTTCTTTCCATGTTTTTCCTCATCATTTTTATTTCTGTCTCCAGTTCTCTTCTCCATGTGTTTTTTTGTCTGCCTCTCTTTCCCTGTGGATTCCAGAATAAGGACTGCCTTGTAATGCTATCAGCAGGTGTCCTCAAGTTATGCCACGACGTAAGTGTCAAGTATTTGTTCTCTTTGTCGTCATATGTCTCTTTTTCCTTCAATCTTTCCTTTTGTCACATTGTATTCCAGCTTTCTTCTTCTCATAACATATCCAAAAAATTGGCTTGCTTCATTTTAACATAAGCAATAAGGGCGTTACCACATAGTACAACCCACATGTAATTTATGTCCACCTGTTCAAATTCATCCACTCCATCACAGGCGGTACCTACAGGTTTGTGGGACTGAATTTATTTAGCGTGCATAATTCCTCTCCGTCTTCACAGGGTTAATTCACCAGTCTGTGGAACTGAGTTTATTTAGTGTAAATTCTTACTCTCCGCCATCACAGGGTTAATCCATCGGTCTATGGGACTAAGTTAGCTTGACGTAAATTCTTACTCTCCGCCATCACAGGGTTAACCCACCAGTCTGTGGGACTAAGTTAGTTTAGCGTAAATAACTCATCTCAGCTATTACAGGGTTAACGTAAATTATTCCTCTCCTTCATCATAGGTTAACCCCCCAGTCTGTGAGAATAAGTTAGTTTAACACATTAACTACCGAATTGGAAAACACGCTGTGGCGTAATAAAATTGTGTTCCCATTTTCACCCTGTAGATGTATGCACAAATTAAGCTGCAGTTTTCGCAATTGCTTACAGACTTTTATGAATTATACGTCATTTTAAAGATATGAATGTACTATTACAACAAGCTGACAAACGTATGTTTACAAGAATAGTAAATATTATTAATAATATTAATTGATTGAAAGACAAAGAAAGTTTCAATTTTTTTTTTTTTAATTATCAACTTACCAACATGTTTCTAAGGCAGTTAATGCCTTTCTGTAGGTGATTATCGCGTAGTATTTCCAATTACAAGAATAACAAGCCCAAGGACAGACATACTGACTAATATTTACACTATTGGTAGCTTACATAATCACACCTACACCACTTCCATAAAATCTCAAAATTTGCAGGCAGACCTGGGTCACGAGTTGGGACGAAACAAAAACTATTTGATGTTTCACCCTCACTAACTTGCTGCCATTGTTTTCGTTCTTTAGTTACATTATGTCCTGTACCATTTGTAACTCTAATCGAGGTCTTTGCTATTTTACGGCCCTCCGATGGCCGAGGACTTGCAATATTTTCACTATCATCACTGCTTGCCCCCCACTACTATCAAAATTACTATTTCAATCAATGTGCACACCGTTTTCACTCTTGTCCTCGTCGCTAGATCTATCAGTCAATTGTTGAAACAAATTTCTAGCTTGTTCAGCCGTTATTGGAGATCTACAAGCATTTTTTGTGGTCCTATGACTAGTTGTTGCGGTAAACAGTGTTACACGCTTTGGTAACTAACCCAAAACGTTGAAAAATATGAACAAATAAATAAATAAACCGTTATTCGTAAACCTGATTAAATACCGTTTTATTGGTTTTAAAAATATGAACATAATATCGATTTTCCAGTGTTCTACAACAACCATGCTTTGGGAATTTGTTTCCGGTGGCAACTTAAAATCTCGAACCAGATCAGAAAGTGTTTCAGTACATTTTCCATTCGTTTTATTACTAAACATAGATCGACGCTCTGAGCGGCTCGCGGTCCAAATGATAGGATTTCATAAGCCTCTCCTTTATCACAGGGTTAACCCACCAGTCTGTGGGACTAAGTTATTTTAACATAAATAATTCCTCACCTTTATCACAGGGTTAACACACCAGTCTGTGTGGCTGAGTGTATTTAATGTGTATACTTATTTTCTGTGATCACAGGGTTAACCCACCAATCTGTGGGACTGAGTTTGGGACACAATGAAGATGAGACATGGGACTTGAGTGATTCACTGGCTGACCTGTATCAGGCGGTCACTCAGCGGCAGCACAAGGAAGCAACCAAACAGAAGGGACACAACAGAAGTGGTAGCGGAGGAGGGGGAGGCCGTGTAGATGGCGACAGAAGTGTGGATATGAAAAGATGGCTGGATGATGATACGAGTCATGGGTAAGTTGGATTCTTGATTACATATTTTCTTCTTCTTCTTCCGTCCTTAGCCAACGACCGGCAAAGCAGTCAGCAGTGGCCATTACGCATAGTGGCGTCTTAAGGGCAACAGCGAATAGATTTTCTTTGCCGTTGTTCCCATCACGCCTAATGGCGTCTTTAGGGCAACGACAAATCAATCCGTTTGTTGTTGTTTCCGTAATCAAAGTGACTGGCAAACGGGTGATCAGCCCGCTGGGAACATATTTTCTTACTTCACTGTTACTTTTTCTTTCCGCATGTGGTGGGTAGAACCTGTTTATGTTCTTGAATTTGATGTTATGCTTTGGGCAGATGCAAAGCAAGTGTCTTCATGATCTCTTTAATATTCTCTGCCTACCTACCTTCGTCTCAGACGTTCCCTTATCTTGTAGACAAGACTTCTGTTGGTAGTATAACGTCTTTTTCATATTCCTCTTGGGTCTGACCAGTGGGAGGGTGTTGTCGTCAGGATCACCAAAGTGAAAATGATAAATGAACCAGAAACATACTAATAGAACACGAGATGCGGAAGAGGCAGAGGTGGATAGTACACACATTGAAGAATTAATATATTACCTTCACAGAGCAATTTTTGCTGTGCAAACCCCAAAGTATAACAAACAGGGCAAGACTACAAATAAACCATGGAGAAGAGAACTGGACACAAACAAAGATTAAAGAAGCCAGGACAACAACCTGAAAGGTCGGCACAGTGTTGGTGGGAAGGAGCAAACTAGTTCAGTGCATATGCTGCACAGAATCCTCATCATTTTCCTATGGGATACTTACAAAGCTTGGAGCAACCACTGACTCAGGTTCCGCAGGAAGCCTGCACATACCAGTTACATACTCTTGTATGGGTGGTTTCTGAGGCAATTAGTTTTACATAATGAGGTTACCAGCCTCATACACAACCTCATACACAACCTCATACACAACCTCATACACAACCTCATATTGGTTGCTTTGCCTCATTAAAACAGACGACCTGGAACTACACGTGATGCTCGCGTGAAAACGAAAAGCAAAAATCTGCTGCAATACAAGATCCAACATTTCACATTTGTATGTATGATACGTTTTTATTTTTATATTTTGTTGTTAATAAATTGAGTGGTTTTTTGTTTCAAAATTTTAGTTGTATTTATATACAAGTAGAGCGTCCGATTAACAGAGTGGGTAGAGCGCTGGTCTCTCGCGGCATAGGTGCTGGGATCGAGTCATAGTACCGACACGCTGCAGTCTTACCAAGCTGTAAATGGGTACCTGATTCTGCTGTTTGAGTTATGGAAGGAAAATGCACTCCACCTCTCAATGCTGGACCTAGTATGGTGAAGTCTCTAACACTTCATTCCCTTACGGCAGTATCTGCTATGGGACTGCCTTTACTTTAATGATCCCTAGTATAAAAAAATTAAACTAGCGAACTTAAGGGATTCATTTTGAACAATAACATTAAATATGTTAATGAATACATTCTGAGCGATTAGCTTAAGAAATGAAGGAAGAAGGTGAAATCTGAGCCACATATTCAAAAGCACAAAGGAAACACATCTAAACATAAACGTACGAGTACAAAGGATACACGTTAACTGTTAACTCAGGATCATATGGGATAAACGTTGAACTGTAAGCTGAAGAATATCAGTGATACATTTTGAACAATACATTCAAAAATCAGAGTGATTACACTTTTCACAATAAACTCAAAAAGAGGGAAAATAAATTTTTAAAGAAACTATCACAGGAAGAGCACATAAGTGCTTTATCGCCCTCTTTTTTATGCCGTTGTCCCTTAAGCAGGAGGCCTGCGCCAAAGATCTTTTCTTTTGCAGTGGTTGTTCCTAAGCAATTTGTTTAGCGTGATGACGACGTTAGTCCCATCACAACTATGTTACTTACTTACTTAGTCGTTCCTCTTCTACCGTGAGTTGTAGAGGTTTGTAAGAGAGAGCGCCATACTATTATATAGGTTGTCTTCCTCCTGGCTTGGTTCCATTCTAGTCCTCGGTCCTTCAAAGATTGTCTAATGTTGTCCTCCCAGCGGACTTTGGGTCGTCCTGGAGGTCTGGATCCCTGGCTGTTAGTTTCCCATGCTAGCCGTGGTAGCCGATCTTTTCCCATTCTGCAGACATGGCCAAACCATCTCAGTTGGGACTGTTCTGCTGGGGTCTGCAGGGGTTGGGTTTTTAGGCCTTGACGTATCGTCTGGTCGCGGACCATGTCTCTTCTTGTTACTTCAACCACCCTCCTCAGGCACCTCATTTCTGAGGTTTGGATCTGGCTTTTGTGGGTTGTAGTCATTGCCCATGACTCGCATCCATACGTCAAGACTGGAACATAGGTGGAGCGGTATACAGCCATCTTCGTCTTCTTACCAACTTCTCTTTTGCTGAGGAATCCTCGATTTATGGCTTGAAAAAGTCTCCCAGTTCCTGCTCTTCGGGTAGCAAACTCTTTTTTGATGCCTCCCTTCCGGTCTATGACAGCTCCAAGGTATTTAAAGTTGTCGACCTGCTCCAGGACATGTTCTCCCAGCTTAATCTGATGTCTTCTTTCCTCTCTTGATATCACCAA
Organism: Oreohelix idahoensis; assembly: GCA_024509875.1. Classification (NCBI taxonomy): domain Eukaryota; kingdom Metazoa; phylum Mollusca; class Gastropoda; order Stylommatophora; family Oreohelicidae; genus Oreohelix; species Oreohelix idahoensis. Next base: position 725,199 of record JAMPIV010013523.1, on the reverse strand, counting down.
AGTTTTTGTTTTCGAGCTGCTTATGATCATCCCTCTCTTCTCCAGCTCTTCCTTCGAGACTAACAGGTGGATTGAAGATGTGCCTCTGATTTAGCAATCAGGGCAACATCATCAGCAAATGCCAGTTCTGAAATACAGACCTGTCTCATCTTCCAGTACCCCACTGAATACTTTCTTGTCCTCTCCTTACATGCCTTGCTGACATCGTCCATGAGGAGTATGAAAAGATAAGGTGCCAGGATATCACCTTGTCTTACACCAGTGGTGGTCCTGAATTCTTCTGACTTATGGTTTGCCGTCCTCACATAATTTCTGCAAGACTTGTAGAAGCTCTGTATAGCATGAATCAGAGGTGTTGGAATGTTCATCCTTGCCAAACAGTCCAAGAGTTTGTTCCATGGGACCTTGTAAAATGCCTTTTCCAGATCTAAGAAGCAAAGACGGATCTCACTCTTATACTCAAGAGCCTTTTCACTCAACTGTCTGAGTGTGAAGATTAGGTCTTGAGTACTTCGATTTGCTTGGAAGCCATACTGGACCTCATCCATTTGTGGCTCAGCTAGGCTTCTGCACAACTATGTATCACGCCTTATCTGTTTTCAGGTTCATCCGTGTTTACACGTCAGAGGACGAGACTAGCGCGCGCATATTCCCGTGCACGCTTTCAACGTCTGCCCAGAAAATCTGTCTGCAACTTGCAATTCCTGGAAATGCACTGCACGTGCAGATGAATGGTGATGTCATCAGACGAATGGAGCCATTTGACTGCCCTCTGGCCATCCAGGTAAGCAGAATATATTTAATATCATGTATGCGCTGTATGTTTCTTGCATATATTTGAAAGATATAAAAGGAAATCGACAGAAGGAATAAATATCAGGGTTCTCGCTTAGCCAAGCCCCTGACATCATCCTAAATTGCTTTTGTCCTGGGGCCCCCTTTTCCCTTATACCTAACGTCGGGACTGGTTAGTTACATTTGCCATGTTCATTGTGAAAACATTAAACGTGAAATTCGTGCTATCATCTTGACGAATTCAATTAGCGTGATTTATGTATTGTCTGAAGGAGGCGCTTTCATTGCATTGGGACATATATGGAAATCAGTAGAAATCACGGCCAACACAAACATAAGAATTTTCAACTCATATGTTAAGTAAGTTCTCTTGTATGTCTCTGAAACATGAGGGACGACAATAACAATCCAAGAAGTTCTCGACTTTAGAAATGGGCGCTTGAGTAGAATAGAAGGATTTAAATGGTACAACAAGATCACAACTGATGACAAGAACCAGGATAGCGTCAGTGGAAACTGAGGCGTGGGCGATGGAGAAGACACGCACTGAGGAAACCTGTTGATTGCCTTACCAGCCAGTCTTCGTTCTGGAATCTCTAGGTAAGAGAGAGAGAGAGAGAGAGAGAGAGAGAGAGAGAGAGAGAGAGAGAGAGAGAGAGAGAGAGAGAGAGAGAGAGAGATTGACAAAAACACGGAGAAGAGAAACGGAAGTAGAAATGAAAATGATGAAGAAGACACGGAAAGACAGAGGCGATGCACGTGACTTGACCTACATTTGTTGAAGGCCTGTATTCCTATGGAAGCTAAATGGTGTTTGTTGAACGCTGAACGTTATAGTGCCTCCACAAATGTCTAGGCCAGCAAAACACAGATATTCATTCTGGAGACTGCTCCACCGCAACACTTTAAACTTGAGGATTGGTCAGTTTTATTGGTTATAATAGCCCCTTCCGTCATAACTATGGAAATGCGCCCCTGAGGTGACAGCCTTCGGCTGTTATTTTCCTGGACACTTTCGACGTTTTCTCCTCTCTTCTGCTGGCTGTGAGAGCTTCATTTCGCCCAATCTGAGGAGGAGCCGTAGAAAGCAGCGCCACTTACTGCGATTGGCGGCTTCATCCTCCCAGGTTGCTGGATTTATGTCCAGTGCCCTCATGTCTCTTGTACACATCTTTGAACCTCAGCTGCGGTCGCCCAACTGTTCTTTTGCCATCTGCCAGTTGTCGGTAGATGATATCATTCGGTATGCGACCATCTTCCATGCTGCGGACATGGCCAAGGCAGCGTAGTCTGCGCTGTCATTTATTATTTACTGACATGTAAATATATAAAAACTTAATTCTGAAGCCTTCATGAAAAATTCATTAGAAACTTTCGAAATGTTTTAAAGGGTGTGTGTGTATGTGTGAAATTGAGATTCTCGGAGTATGGAGTACAAATATTGGATCAGAATAAAAAATACTAGATCAATTTGAGAATGTTGGATTGGAGTGCTAGATAGTGAAGTGATTATTCTGAACTTTCTTCGTCCCCAGAACGAGTACCTGGCCGGTCTTGGATACTCTGACATCAAGTATATTCAGGAGGAGGGTCTCAGGGAAGATCTGGCCTATCTGGTCAGATTTTACGCTGGTAAGTTTATCAGTCTGTTTCTGTATTAGATTTTACGCTGGTACGTTTATCAGTCTGTTTCTGTATTAGATTTTACGCTGGTAAGTTTATCAGTCTGTTTCTGTATTAGATTTTACGCTGGTAAGTTTATCAGTCTGTTTCTGTATTAGATTTTACGCAGGTAAGTTTATCAGTCTGTTTCTGTATTAGATTTTACGCTGGTAAATTTATCAGTCTGTTTCTGTATTAGATTTAAAGCTGGTAAGTTTATCAGTCTTTTTCTGTATTAGATTTTACGCTGGTAAGTTTATCAGTCTGTTTCTGTATTAGATTTTACGCTGGTCAGTTTATCAGTCTGTTTCTGTATTAGATTTTCGTTTGTGATATATCTACATTGTATACTGTTTGCTAATAACTAATTATTCAGCTGCCGTTTCAGGTAAACGATGGCACTTCAAAATTAATTCAGTAATTTTAACAAACTATTGCCCCTTCAAGCTTATACTTTTCTGTTCTGTAGATATCATTTAGTTCCGGGTACGTCACACTGAAAATATTAACTCTTTCCGTCTCTGATAGTTTTTAGGTTTTACTCAGGTACCGCTGTGAATGTTTGTTTCTTTTGCCCCCTCTCAGGTGGTGTTTTAAAACAAGCGGGTAAATATATATCTGTGAGAAAATATCTTGAAGAATATACACATTTGTTGTAAATAGACTGGCTAATACATTCTAGTATTGTTACTGCGGCATATTATGAGTCGAGGAAAGATAGCTGGAATCTATTGTGACGACACAGGAGATTGATGGGAAATGAGACAGAACAACGGAGCAGTTTATCATCGAGGCGTTGGCAGTAGCCAATAACAGAATTGATGAAAAGCACCAAAGACAAGCTTTTTGGTTGTTGTTTTTGTCAACAACAAAAAGCTAAAACATTCATAAATCGGTACTTGCATAGAATACAAGTACTGAAATGGTGTGACAAGATCACTAATGTGGAACTGATCACAAGAACCAGACAAGTTCCTGGACATCTCAACCATCTTCTTCATATCTCGTATTTCCTCAACCATCTTCTTCTTATTTCGTATTTCCTCAACCATCTTCTTCATATCTCGTATTTCCCCAACCATCTTCTTCATATCTCGTATTTCCTTAACCATCTTCTTGATATCTCGTATTTCCTCAACCATCTTCTTCATATTTCGTATTTCCTCAACGATCTTCTTCATATCTCGTATGTCAGTTGTACAAGAAATGTTAAGACGACGCTGAAGATGGATACAACATGCATTGAGGAAACCTGTTGATAGCATTTCCAGGCAGTCCTTTTTTTCTGGAATCCCCAGAATGAGAGAGGTAGAAGAAGACCAAGAAACACCTGGAGAAGAGAACTGGAGACAGACGTGAAGGAGATGAAGTAGACATAGAAAGACCTTGACCTGATGTCACAGGATAGGAAGACCTGTCATAAGTTTGTTGAAGGCCTATGCTCCTTGGGTAGCTGGAGGGTGATAATGATGATGACTCCAGATAAGAAGTTTGGAGCAGTGGTTCTTCAACCTTTTTACAACCACGAGCCATATTTCCCAGTTGGTGAAGCTGTGAATTTCGGAATTCAAGAAAGGACATAGGCTTAAAACTTCGAGTAAGGGAAACGTAAGGGACGAAACCCATCGCAATGATTTCAGGGACCCACTTTTGGGTCGCGACCCAGAAGTTAAGAATCAGAGTTTTTGAGAGACTTGATCACCTATGTCCGCTGACATGGTACTTGACGACGAAGACAACAAATTTTATATCCAACAAGTACTTTTGTTTTTAAATGATGCAAAGTGCAGAGATAATTAAATTGACTACAACCACACGGGTGCACTAGGTGGACGTCTAGAGATACATGAACTTCATCGTGGTGCGCCAGACGGCTTCAGAGTTGAAAAGAGTTAATCTTTTCTCGTTAAAAACCCACCCAAGTGTAACGTTCGTGTTGTGTGTTTAAAACTGAACAATCTTCTTACCAATAGCACTAGTTCTGTGCAATAGAAAACTGTGTGTGGGGCTCTTAAGTACTCCTTCGGTGTCAACGGACCGTGACTTTCCGCGTCAAACGTGTTCACAATTAGAATACATTTTATCACTATTTCAAATTTATTTTGACAGCACGAAGATTTTGTTCTGCCAGCTGATACTCTATTTCATAGCCTTCATCATTACACTTCTCCGTCTCTTTGATTACTTGTCTCGAGTCAGCATTAGCGTTTCTTTCCTCACTCTATTTTCTTCCGTTATTCTTTGTTTTTCCTCAACTAACTTCTTTCTTTATGCTATATCCCAGACCATCTTCTTCCTTTCTCGTATTTCTTCAACGATCTTTTTTGTTGTATTTCCTCAGCTATCTTCATTTCTTAAATTTCCCCAACCATCTTCTTCATATCTCGTACAATTCCTCAACCATCTTCTTCATATTTCGTATTTCCTCAACCATCTTCTTCATATCTCGTATTTCCTCAACCATCTTCTTCATATTTCGTATTTCCTCAACCATCTTCTTCATATCTCGTATTTTCTCAACCATCTTCTTCATATCTCGTATTTCCTCAAACATCTTCATATCTCGTATTTCCTCAACCATCTTCTTCATATCTCGTATTTTCTCAACCATATTTTACATTTATTGTATTTCCTCAACCATCTTCTTCATTTCTTATATTTCCTCAACTATCTTCTTCCTATCTCGTAATTACTCAACCATCTTCTTCATTTCTTCTTTTTCCTCAACCATCTTCTACATTTCTCGTATTTCCTCAACCATCTTCTTCATATCTCACATTTCCTAAACCACCTTCTTCATTTCTGATATTTCTCAACCATCTTCTTCATTTCTCATATTTGCTCAACCATCTTCTTCGTATCTCGTATTTCCTCAGCCATCTTCTTAATTTCTTATATTTCCTCAACCATCTTCTTCATGACTCATATTTCCTCAATCATTCTCTTCATTTCTCATATTTCTTCATGTCTGATATTTCCTTAATCATCTTCTTAATTTCTCATATTTCCTTAATCATCTTCTTTATTTCTCATATTTCCTCAACCATCTTCTTCATTTCTCGTATTTTCTCAACTATCTTTTACATTTTTCGTATTTCCTCAACTATCTTCTTAATTTCTTGTATTTCTTCAACGATTTTTTCCCTTTCTCGTGTTTCTCCCCCACCATTTTCCTCCATTCGGCTATTCCTACTGTTTAATTTTTAGTATCTACAGTTGTTGTGACTAAATGATCTATGCGTTTGTTCCAGTTTAGTTGTTGGTCGATTGTCATGCCCAGGAAATGAATTGTTATGGCAGTAAAAATATTCTGTCGTTGTATAGCAATGTTAATTGAATTGTTTTTAAGAGTCCTTCCAATGCTACAAATCATTCTTGTCTGATCTGTTGTTTGACGTTGATTTAGAATCCCCGACGTGTTTATCCATTCTTAGACTTTGTCGGTATGTTTCTGTAGCAGTTTGTTGAAATAAGGTCGGTTTTCCTTGAATTGTTGCATATTCGCTACATAGCTGCTTTTTGTATTCTTTTAAATAAATAAATACAAGGAAATAACACTCATAAAACAGAAAAAAGGATGGCACCAGACAACAGAAAAGTAACAGAGTTGATGGGCTTACGGTAGAATCGAACCAGGGACCACCCGAACGGCGCTATAGCCGTGGAGCTAAAAATCATAAAAGATCACTCAAACAGCTATTCACAAGCATTAGGTTGCCTTCATTATTCATTGTAATCTTTTACGGAGTGGACGTGAAAAAAAAAAAGAAGAAACTTTCGCACGGCTCATTATGTTCAAACACGGACATATGACATTTTAAATTCGTCCTGGATATGAATAAGCGTGTGAACACTGTTGCGAAACTGAGCAGTGGTGGTCTTTTGACATTCGCAAGATTTTATGTAATACAGCATGGGCTTTATATTGTTTTAACGTTACAGTGTTAAGCCCTTCACGTGAAAAAAAAGATAAAAAAATATTTTAAACACAGGCGTTTAATGCACTAAAAAGCCACAAATAATTTTTCACGGAGTTTATAGCTTGCAGTAAAATAATGTAACATCAAATTGACAAAAAGCGTGGGTTTTTGTCAATTTGATGTTACATTATTTTACTGCAAGCTATAAACTCCGTGAAAAATTATTTGTGGCTTTTTAGTGCATTATTAGCCTGTGTTTAAAATATTTCTATTTTATTTTCTTCTTTTCAGTGTTATTTTGTTGTTGTTTGTTTAAGTCAAATGTAATCGATCCGCTAATGACATGATCAGTTTGCGATAAACGAGTCCAGAGCACAGGAGGCGGATTTCATTATTCAGTATATTACACGGAATGTTACTATATTTTTAATTTTTTTTTAATTTTGAAAAGAGTTGTAAATTACATTTTTTTTAAATGTAGTTGTCAGTTGCGTGTATGTCTGTGCACGCCCGTGCGATAGTGTGTGTGTGTGTGTGGAGGGGGGAGGGAGGAGAATTTTCTATATTTCTCTCAAGAAAGACAATCTTGTTGGAAAGAATACACCTAGATTATTTGCAGTTATCGCCTATTTCACTGATGAAACAATACACACAAAAGAAATTGATATTAATTTTAATGTTATTCATTTTATTATTTTTACGACTGATTATTGTATTGTCATCGGGAATACACAACTATGCCAAGTTTCAGAGCTATTGCTTATTTGGAAGTGATCGAAAAATCGATTGCAAGGCTCGAAGGTGACATACGTTGCAAGTTAAAAGAAAAGCTTGTAAAATAAAGGAAATTTCTCAACACACCTTGAATCACCTGGCTGGGAACCTGTGTCCGTTGCTTGACTCATCGCTGAGCTACGCGATGATATATTTTTTGTTCAAGTTTACATACATTATATACATGTAGCAGTGACGTATTCTTTAGTTTGTAGAAGGTGCTCGCATGTAAAGATAATGGCAAACAGCACTAAATTAAAATTTAACAATGCATCTGTGTGGCCGGTGCAATGTTTGGTTATATCGGTTCCGTACACTGTATCTTGTCTTTAAATCAGTGAATCTAATCGCTTGTCTTATTCATTTTATCTATCCACATAATGCTCATCTGAGTGCTTGAAAAAGTGATACGATATCATGCTGCGAGAAGTGACAACACAACCATCGAGGATTTGGCAGGTGTAAAAAGTGTGTAGAGAAGAAAATGCGTCTTGCTTATAATATCTTTTATCAACTTTCGACACCTGGGGGTGAAAATAAACAAGCACTGAAGCAGTAGAATGGACAGAACACAAGAATATTTAATAGAGTGAAAACATTTTTCTAGTATATTAAGTCCCTGATAATGGGCTATCTTCCAGAAAAACCGAGAACAGTCAACATCGTTGGTAGCCCTGTGCAGGAAGATAAAAAAGATAAGATAAGATGAGATAAGATAGCAGTCTTCAAAGATCTCTTGTGTTCAACCGCCAATCACAAAAAATATCTTTAACCTGATAAATCAACATTCCGACAGAACAACATTATGACTTTGAACAACATTATGTCAACAATCAGAATAGAGAACGTTAGCCCGTGGCGATAGGTTTCCCGACGATGGAGAGAACGTATCAGATAGCCAGCCACCATGAACCAGAACAAAATGTCTCGCAGTAAACTGAATAAGTGAAAGGAAAACAAAAAACACGTTTTAGGGCTTTTATTTTTTTTACCAAATGCACTAAAATGCAGAAAATAAATAGTCCATATATTCAATGGCAGCCATTCTGAACATTTTATATCCTGAAGGAAGCCTTGAACTAATTTTCAGGTCTCAGGGAACTTCTTCACAAAAATCAATTATATATATATTGTCGTGAATTATTCTAATCCCCATATATAAATTAAAACGTAAATGCAAAGCCTAACAAATAAATTTAATAAAAGGAAAGAAGAATGGTAAAGAACAATGCTGTCACAATGCCTGTACTCGAAATCCCCCTTGTTTTCTACTTCGTCGGCAAATTGTAACGCTTTCACGTTGATAGTAAAAGCCTACTGTGTCGCTGCACGCTTTCTTCAATGAAACGTGTACTGTATTTCTTGGAAAAACCTTGAGATACGCAAGCTGATCAATGACCTAAATTTAATATTTCATTCATTCCATTTTATACACGGCGTAACTAAAAGACAGATGGACTAAAGGATAGAGAGAAGGGAGAGGCAGAAAGCAGGGACACCTGCAACACTAAACACGCGTCGCGCGATACACAATTGCTGCCATCACGCGTGTAAGGCCACATGCACTAACTTTATTTCAAATCGACAGTGATAAAATTCACTACCCATACCAGAGTTAGGTTTTAAAATCCTGAAAAACGCTTATTGGGAATTATGACATTATACCGGTTTACGTTTGAAAACATGACAGTACCCAGACACCACATGGGGATTGAAGTGAACAGGAGGTGGTAGAAAATGCACATTTTGAACGCAGCCACCTAGCTCCCTTAAATTCGTATATTTGGGTTCCTTAGGGTTTGCTGACAAAGAATATGTAAAACGTTACGCAAATAGTCTAGGAATTACCAAGTTATGGCCAAAATAAAATAGTGGGGGTGCCTGACAGCATGAAATCATTTCTGCTCATAAAATTTTTTTTATAACGTGTTTGAAAAAACATTACGTTACGGAAATAGCCTACCATGTTAACTCCTATTTGATTGGAGCGCAACAAATGAAAGACTAAACACGATTGGTCGGACTATAAATACTATCTTGTGTTGTCAGGGGAAACGTGAGAAAGGGGTACTTTTTTGAAAAGATGTGTAGACATGGTTTGATTGGGTAGAGCTGCGAATATACTCAATTCAGAGCGTCTGTTCATTGCCACATCTTGTAATAAACCTACTAAGAAGCAGTGCGTTGAGCACCAGTGTATATTTTTTTATAAAATAAAGCCTGGGACATCGGCAGATCGGAGTTGTGCTATATTCATTGCCAGTCAACGAAACTGTTTATTATTATTTCCATGAATTGTGGTAAGCTTGAAATATTCAATATTTTAAAATGAAAATTGAATGTAAATTGATAATTTATGTCTGTATATATGTGTGGTTCAGTAGCGAACATGATGTAAAGCCTATAGTGCTCCAGCCTGAACAGAAGGTGTCGGAGGAAAGTAAAACTGCATGGAATGGCCAAACAGTACACTGACACCTAGATTATTAACTAGAAAGAAATAATGCTGGAATTGCAGAGTTGTAGTAACCATTAGGGAGGGAAATACTGGTATAAAGTATTTCAGATGAAGCTGACAGTTGGCCTAACGCTCTGAACTCAATGTTTGTGATGTATTGTGCTCAGTGTAGAAATGGAGTATAAATTAGTTCTGACGTAGAAGGTACAACCTTCTTGTTTCAGGGACCGTGGTCTTAAAGTTATTGAGCAGCACCTGGTCAGAGCTTTGTTGAAGCCAGAGGTGGACAGCATACTCCTTGGTCCATATAGCAACCAGTGGGGTGGCTCCAGAACTCATTTAAATAATCGAGCAGAGGAGTCTTTTACTGCAGTCATCACGCAAGATAAGAGAGTGTGGCCATGGAGCTCAACATTATGTACCCCCCATCTTAAAATGACATTATAAACTAAAATTAAGAGGGGAATTTAATTGTTTTAATACCAGGAACTGAGAACATCTCCAATACTAGTTCCAATAGAAACAAACTATTGAAGTCATGATGACAAATACCAACAGAGCTTGAACAAAACAAAACCAGTATTACCTCATATTACCACTACACAACTGACACACATAGGATACCATTAATAATATATGTCACTATAAGAATCATATTAATAAATTCTGTACATATAACTTGTAATTAAAATTGATTGTGATTCCTGGTTCCCTTTGTATTTGAATCAGGACACATATACATTCATGACAGCACTGAATACATATTGTTATTTGAAAAGTTATCAGTGACTCCTTTAAGATATCCTCTTAGAGTGTTATATGTATGTGAGTGTCACAGTGTTGTCAAGTGTGGTGGAATAAATTAAATTGTTTATCTGTCTGTTGTTGTTATGACTTACACTTCATCATACACATACCCTAGACATATAACGTAGTCATCACACTATTCCAGAATAATTCTGACTGAGGTATACATATGTGGCAGTAAGTAAGGTTATCTATAATACACTACTCTTATTAGATATAGATACCTTCACAGCTGATCTCAGTCAGTACAATAAGTCCCCTATAAATATTTATAACATCCCACTTTACCACATATATATATATATCACGGTACGTTGATATATGATCAGTAAGATGTACATATAATAATCTAATAATAATTGTCAAAGCTGTTTTGAGTGGATAATGATTTTTTCTGTGGATCTGTTTTTTGTTATTTTTTTTGGACAACTTATTAGCCATCTCTTTTTGCTTGTTTCCCTCTACCCATAAAGGTTATCATCTCTAACGTAAATCAGTCCTAACGTAAATCATTCCTAACGTAAATCAGTTCTAACGTAAATCAGTCCTAACGTAAATCAGTCGTGTAGGTAGAAGTTTTTTTTTTTTTTTTTTTCAATTTCGTCCTTGATTTTTTTTAAACTTTATTCAAGTAGAATTAAAATTCTTATCACAGATTTGTTCTCTATAAGATGCTAATGAAATATTGTATGTGCAAGAGTAGTTTTCTTCCATATTTAAAACTAAAATGACTTTTTAGCCAACCCTATTTTAAAAAAAAGAAGTTAGGCATAACTTGTCATTCTTGAAATTAATCTCTTCCTTTCATGAATTAAAAAAAATTCAGTAGGTAAACAAATTAAATTTCTCTTAAATAGCTGGCTTAAGCCAAAAAGGAATTTCATATTTCTAATGTAGGCTGGGTGGATTTAATTTAAATGAAAGTTGTAAATTCATTTTAATTAATGTTATTTGCAAAATGAAAATTTATTCACAATGTTGACTAGTAAAGCTACTAAACATTATAGAAGAAAGCAATAGGAAATAAAAAAATAACCTGCTCCGTCCCTGCACACTGCTGCGTAAGCTAACATCGCCCGGCGCACAAAGTTAAAAAAAAAAAGACTGTTAAATTTTTTCACTCCCGATCTCTTGCGAAACCCCTAGAGACCTCTCGCGTAACCCCGGTTAAGAAACCTTATTCTGTAGCATAGACTAAAAGTGGATGGCCGGTTATCATTAAACTGTAATTCTTTAAATTGCTTTTAAAAACAACAAGAAATACAAGAAATACAAGAAATAAAGGGATACTCACGTAAAATCAATGTCAGGTTAGACATAAATAATAACCTGAGATTTCGCCTCGAGTATTAGCGGGCGTACGCAAAAAAAAAAAAAAAAAAAAAAAAAAAAAAACAACAACTTAAATTTGTATTTGATGAATGTAGAAGGAAACAAATACTGAACTTGAAATAGCCAAACCTTCTGTCACTGAGTATATTCGTACGACAATGGCAAATGTTTGACAGCTATCAAAATAAACATTTCTCTCTCCAGACAAATATCCAAATTTAGGAAACTATATATTGTAGAGAGTCATGGGTCATGGGCAATGAATACAACCCACAACAGTTAACTCCAAACCACAGAAATGAGGTATCTGAAGAAGGTGGTTGAAGTAACAAGAAGAGACCTGGTCCGCAACCAGACAATGCGTCATGGCCTGAAAACCCAGCCCCTACAGACCCCAGTAGAACAGTCACAACTACGGTGGTTTGGCCATGTCTGCAGAATGGAAGAAGATTGGCTAACACGACAAATATTGGAAACCAAGAGCCATGGATCCAGACCTCCAGGATGACCCAGAGTTTGCTGGGAGGACACCAATAGACAATCTCATAAGATCCGAGGACTAGATTGGAACCAGGCCTGGAGGAAGACAGCCGATAGTATAGTATGGCGCTCTTTCTGGCAAACCTCTACACCCCAGGGTAGAAGAGGAACGACTAAGTGAGTATAATGTAGAGATTTAAAAATGACAATGCGTATGCAGTCCTTTTTATGGCCACGTTATTGGCTTGTTGAATTCTCATTTTAATGTCTCTGTCTTGTTTTCCGTTTTGGTATATCTGCTAATAATTAGACACAACGCTTTATTAACATCCATAAAAGAAGAAGATGCTGAATGCACATATGCAATAAGACAACAATGATATCAGCAGGGTGGAAACATCAGGAGGTTTACAGAGAATAATCTGTCAAAGTGTACTTTCACGACAAGACACAGCAAATAGTCTGATTGTACCGTCACGACAAGACACAGAAAATAATATAATTGTACCGTCACGGCAAGACACAGAAAAAATCTAATTGTACCATCACGGCAAGACACAGAAAATAGTATGATTGTACCATCAAGGCAAGACACAGAAAATAGTCGGATTGTACCACCACGGCAAGACCTAGAACATAGTCTGAGTGTACCATCACGGCAAGACACAGAAAATAGTCTGTTTGTACCATCATGGCATGACACAGGCAAGAGACATTTTAAAAAAGGTCTGAGTGTACCTTCAAGGCAAGAGACAGAAAACAAAAGTCTGAGTGCACCTTCAAGGCAAGAGACAGAAAACAAAAGTCTGAGTATACCTTTAAGGCAAGAGACAGAAAACAAAAGTCTGAGTGTATCTTCAAGGTCAGACACAGAATATGTTGGACATCCACAACTGCAAGCTTGTGATGTGAACCAAACCAAAGCTAATCGAGAACATAGAATGGAAAAAAGCATGTTCATTTTTAAGAGGTAAAAGAACGTCATTAAATCATTCGGTGCTCCAAGACCTGCTCGTCATTCAAATGTAAATTTGTGTTGCCTGAAAGTGCGTATTTTTATTATGCTTGTTTATTTTTACCAGGGTAACTGATACCGAACTGAACATGTCTCTCTGAGTGATATTCATTCCGTGCTGCCAGTCAAAAGAAGTAATTTCCTTCCTTGTATAAACTCTTCCTTGTCGAGGTCAGAACTACAGGGGGATTGAAAAACTGCTACATGTATTTAAACTGTTATTTTGTTCTCTCCTATCCAGCTGTCACATAATTACCGTGCTATTCATTTTATTGTGTTACATCAGTCTTGTTTTCCATATTGTGCCACCCTTTTATGTCTTCCTAGCCCGTATTTTCTTTCATATTTCAACGCATGACTCCAGGTTTCATGTTGTTATTTTGTTTGATCTACCGTGAGTAAAGATAACGTAAACAACCCAGCTGGGAGCAGGCAGATAAATCGATACCGACTTTTAAACAAACGTAGGCGCGGATTTCTCCCGCGTGCCAGGCTTGGCCCCCCATACTTCCCGTATTGACAATTGGAAGATAAACACGAATTGTCGTTATGAAAGTTACATAACCTACCGGGTATGGACACACGTTTTTGTCAACATTTATAATAACAAATTAAATGGAAGGTTTGTTGTGAAGTACAGACATGAGTCATATAAAAGTGGAAGTGTCAATACTTATATGGGAGGAGTTTTAAATTACCTGTACCACAGGAAATTTATTAGGGGTGGAGGAGATATATACAAAGTCAAACGTTTAAATTTGCTTAGTCTAACCAACAAATATTAAAACACTACGTTTGATTGGCGATTTTCACAGCATGTAAAGCTGGGAGAGCGTGCGCGAAAGGCCCCATATAATGTAGCACATTTTCAGACTCCAGCACTGTGTTCCAATGAGTCAAGACGACGCCTTCAGACTAGCCAGGACGGAAGAAATATAAGATTTCAAGAAAGAGGGTTGGACGAAGTATTGAGGATTTTCTTAAAATAACCAGCAAGAAAACTCGACTTTATAATACTGGAAACCACGAAGTCCTCCGAACCTATAAACAGGATTATATTGGGATTATCATTAAAGTAATACTCGACTACTTGTAAGACGGTCTCAAAACCTGTGGCCCGACATTATTCGGAAGTCTTCATGTACCAGACGTCTGTAGAAAAATATAACCCGATACGGTTCGTGGTACAAGTTAGTGATACCAGTTCGTGATACCAGTGTGTGGTACCAGCTGATACTAGTATGTGGATCAAGAGCTTGTCTACGCTAGATGCTTGCCTTTGACGGGTTGTGAAGATCCTTGCCCTGACGTTGGTACGGTTATCCATGCAACTACGCCTGGGACGTGCCCTCACCACAGAAGTCGAGAATTGGTGGAGCAGTCAGCAAACCAGTCAACATCTGGCTAGATACGCCATTTTAATCTGGCCAAAGCAAATAACTCACCACCCAAATAAACCACCACCTGGACTAATTTTCTTTGAAGAAAAACTCCACACTTTTATAAAATACCAGCTTCATTTATTTATTTACTAGTGTTAACCAATAACTGATTATATATGTATTTACAAATTAATAGTTGATTTAATTATTACACAGAGAAGTGAAGACGTATGAATCAGTTACCTTAAATATAAATACAACAGAGCTACTTAATGAATATTTAGTAAATAATTCAGTTGGGGGCTCAGAAACGAGCTAATATATCTTTCGCTTCATAGAAGTGGCGGGCAGATGTAAAGTACACAATAGCCTTGATAAATTCAGCGTTGTGCTTGATTTCTGAAATATCATATCAAGACTCCCTGAAATAGTAACCATCCTTCTATTTACAACTCTGCCAAGAGTAATCTTGATCGAAGATAGATACCTTTAAAGACCTTCAGTTTATTCTCTAAATTTTGGCCATTGTTCAATCCTTCTATTCTACACAAGCACCCATTTATGTAGCTTTTTTGGTTGTTGTTTTTTGTTCTCCATGTTTCAAAGCCATACAATAGGATTAACTTGACATTTGATTTGAAGATTCTTATTTTTGTGTTGACTTGATTTCCCTTGATCTCCAAATATATCTCAATGCAATGAAAGCTGCTCTTGCTTTTTGTATTCTTATTTTGACTTAAACAATATAGTAATATTTTAACATTAGTGTTGTAATGTACTTAAACAATACTGGTATTATTTAGAGTTAACTTCAGCCATATATTTCAGTGCCTGGCGATGTTCTGAGTAACGGATATAACAGCAACACCCATGGCTCTATCAAGTCTTGGATGTCGTAGAAGTCGCTGTTGTCGTGCCTTGGCGTTGTCAGTGGTGTGACAGTTAATGTCTTCTGTTGCTGCTTTTGTGGCATTGTCTTCTGGATTCGTATTGTGAGACAACTGAGTTTTCATTTGTTCATGTTGGGACAGTTGTGTCTTCTGTTTTAAATATTCTAAAATTCAAGTCTTGTGTTATTGGTGTTCTGACAATTCGTCTACATTCGGTGTTGTGATAAAGGCATGGTCTGTTTAACCATTAGGTGAATTAAGCGGCCGTTAATGGCGGTACGCTTTGGAGAAGAAAAAAAAAAAGGGGGGGGGGGGGGGGCACTAAATCGAAAGATACATTGGTGATAAAAGGGAAAAAAAGTGATTCCGGAAATCATTTTTTTGTTAATTATTATCCGTGGTCATCTACAGTCCACACCATGATTGTATATAAGCGCGTAAACATATATTTGTATAAGTACATTTACGTGTTCATATATATATATATATATATATATATATATATATATATATATATATATATATATATATATATATATATATATACACACACACACACACTACTTGGTGGCGCCTAGTGAGTTGTTTATAAAGGACACCAAATACCCTTGCCCCGCCCAAGAATTAAAGTGCTGCCTTCTGTTACTGATGCCGCATAAAAGCGTTGTTAGTGTTGTATTTGCGATTGTTGATGTTGTTAATATCTTTTGTGACGTTGCACCGGGATTGATATGTGAAGGGAGATAAACAAGAAATGGCATCGGAATTTACAGAAGGAAATTCTTTTTTTAATAGTAGATCATGCTTCAGTAATTTCTTACCCTCAGCAATCGTCTGCACTGTTTGGGGTTCGGGTATATTATGTATCTATTCTACATAGGATCTGATAAGGGGGTAAAGGTCGACTTGTCTATTTCTGGCACAGGTCAGAATAGCGTGGGAGAAACCACCTCGGTGTCAGAGACATTCGCACTTGTTTCAGGTGGGAAGGGGAAAATTACGTCACGAGCTCAAAGTAGACCAAAGGATGGTAAAATATGGATTGTAGGGTATGAAGTATGTGAAGGAAAGAATGAGAAATAAATTATGAAAGGGAGAGAGGAATTGAGACAATTTCTAATATCTTGTGTCTTTCGTTTTAAGTTAATAGGTTATGGCCGTACGCGTGTTTTTAATAGTCGTGTACTCTATACTTGTGAGCGATTATAGACACAGGTGGAATTACGCAGAAATAATTTTAAAATTGGATATCAAAAGTAACCAACTTCAACACAAAAATAAGAATCTTCAGTTCAGAATGTCAAGGCTGTCCCATAAATGGGTGGTTGCTGAAAATAGGATTAACACGGTATGGGCAAGATCAACAATATGGAACGGAACGAAATATTCAAACAAACATCTGTGGAAGAAGATATGAGAAGACGCTTTCATCGGATAGAACAGGCATTGAGAAGGCCAGATAACATTCAAAGGCATTCCTTATTCTGGAATTCTCAGGCTAAGAGACATACGGGGAAACGAAAATATAAAGTTTTTTTAAAAACACCAACAAGGGAATTAAACATAGGCGTGAAATGTATAAGGAAGACATTGGGAAGACTTTGATTGGATGGCACAAGATATGAAGGTTTGGCGTGTAAACAAAGGAGCAACTCACAACTTGAAATATAAAACAGCGTTATCAAAAATTCAGTAAGTCAAGCTCCAAAAGATGAAACCCCCCAACAACAAAAAAAAAACATAACACAAATCTAGCACTGCGATAAACTAAAAGTGATCAAATGCAGTGGACTATCACGGAAAGTTGAATGGTAGTGAAAATACGATTATAGAGCCCGTGTGTTGTTATTATTATAATTTTTTGTTAAATATATAAACTTTTGACCTAATTTCAAATAGATCATATCATGACGTCATTCTGGAAACCCACTGATGGCATAACAAGACAATCTTTGTTCCGGAGTTTCCAGGGAAAAAGCGGTAAAGGGGGACGGACAAACAAAAGCAGAAAGGAACTGGCGTGAAAAATGAGCGATATGGAGCGGACGTCACAGGATAGGAGAACATATCATTGACTTTAAGAGCTGAAGCACTACGCTGATAATGATGGCATCTTAACGTAGTCTGTAATACGCAAACACAAAAATAAAACAGTATGTTATTCTTAATGTGGATACTATTTGGGTGCTGGTCAGTACATGTTTACAATTTAAGGGTCCTTCACATATGACGTCACCCCACTCCACTTTGTCACATTTCGTCACAAAAATCCAGGCTCCCTCGTATGTAACGTCACAAATCTCTTACACCGCCCGCTTAAAAAAGAAGGGGGGGGGGGGGGGCGGGGGGGGGGGGGGTGGCGGGGGGGGGGGCGGGGGGGGTGGTGAGAGGGGGGGGGGGGGGGGGGGTGGTGGGGGGGGGGGGGGGGGGGGGGGGGGGGGGGGGGGAGGCGGGGGGGGGGCGGGGGGGGGGGGGTTCTCCAGTTTTTTTTTTTTTTTTAATAACCACGGAAAAGAAAGAATGTAATCGTACTTAAAATAGTTAACTAGCACAGACAAAATAACAATCTCTCAAGTGAAATAGTGTTTAATTAATCAGGCTTTTACAACGACGGATTTGGTAATTAAATGTTGCTAAATTTATTTAAAATATCGGTAATTTTGGCACAATTTCAAACAATAAAAAATAAATTAAATGTAAAGCAAACACAACAGTAACTTCAGTTCTTACTTGTGTTAAAAGTTTCATTAAACAATGTTAAACTTGATAGAATATCCACAGCAATTCAAGGGTTTAAAAACTGAAGTTATCATTGAATGATTTCTCTTCCTTATCATTATCCCATGGCAAGGCAAGGTCCTCCTCCATTGATCGAACTAAAAGACCCTTTGCTTCCAGATCAATATCGTTTATTGGAAAGATCAATTACCCGATATGTCAGCTGAGATTATAATATTAATATAGTCGTCCACGAGTGAGTTGTTAACTACTGAGGATACTTGTAGACTATGAGGATGGAGTTTACATGAACTACTTTGTTTCCACGATATTTATGAAAGAAGCGAGCCTCATTGTACTTTTGTGTGAGCTCACATTTTGTTCGAACCCTTTCCCCCTAACATCACACCTCGTCACAATATTTTAGACCCTCTCCCCCTCCTCAGTGCGTGACGTCATATGTAGACGACCCCCCCCCCCCCCCCCCCGCCCCCCCCCTTACCAATCCCGATCTTGTATTTACAATAGAAAACAACAAGCTGGTATGTAAAATGGAACTGTTTTTTTTTTTCTTGTTTTTTTTTTTTCAAACCTATTGTAATACAAACATGCGATTAAACATTTTTTTCTAACACAGCGTTTCGTATCCCCCCATGTAGTCCCCAGGGGGTTTCTGAAAAGTCAAAAAAAGATTCAGGATTAATTCTCCCTCATATATGTCGCAAAGGGCTACTAATATGAGATTATGTTTGGAGTTGGCAATCTGATAACATAAAATCACTACAGCAACCACCGCAACAACAGCACATGAATGATGTGGTTCAGGCTTTCTGCAAGGAGCCCAGTTGCTATGGAGACTCTATGCTCAGTTGCAGGCAGAAAGGAAAATGAATGAATTATCATCATCTTCATCGCCATTCTTACTAGCGTTGAATGTGATTTACCTTACACTTATCATTTGAATAGTTCATTACTACTGATACATCTTGTTTCTCACAGATCATCTTCTTGTGTTTTCTTTAAAGGGAAAAAAATGTAGTTCTATAGCATTTACTGGCGTAGGGGAGTGAAGTGTTATAGGCTTCACCTTAGAAGGCCTAGCTTTATGAGACGGGGTTACCTGGTCTCTTCCTCTCTACTTTTGTCTTCTGTAACTCAGGAGCAGAGTCAGGTATCCATTTAAAACTGGAGCGTGTCTCCACCAGGTTTCGAACCTACATTGCGGCGAGAGGTTAGAGCACTACACACTCTGCCAATCGGACGCTCGTATGTTGTTCTCTTGCCCTCGATAATCCCCTCGATAATTTTGTGTCAACAAGTTTTCGAAAACGCTCCTTTTTTTAGCGATCCTAAAATTGGATTATAATATGGCCTTCTTTGGATTCAATATTTGTTATGAGAACTGTAATCCTGTGTCAATATGGCTGTACCTCCCGCCCCTTCCTGCATATTCCCCCTAAAATAAGCGCAGAAAAAAATTATATCCTTTATTAATCCAGAGAGCACGTTTATCAATTTTCAAGTCTGGTGAATGCCTGACTTGCAGCCCAACAAGTAGACATATACATATTTCGTAACAACATTGAAACCCCTGACCGTAACTATTCTATTTTTATGTACTGCTTATGTCGTGAAGTGTCGCAGTCAGGGTCGGATATTGTTTGTCTGTCGCACCTACTGCTGTCATGTTGCGTTTCTTACCTTACAATATATACATGTTTACTTTGCTTATTTCTAAACATTGTGTTATTGTAATGTTTATTTGTTGTTTGTGTATTTGTTGGTCATTGAGATTAATCATCTTCGTATTTTCCCTTCTCTATCCATCTTCTCATGGGCCATTGTCTATTCCTTATTGCTTCAGTTGCTGCATTAGATTTGTTAGAAATCTGCCATGTAAGGTGTTCAGACCGGAATCAAAGTGTGAATCATGAACTTGAAAAGAAGAAAAAGCTTGAACGTCAGTTATCCCAGGGGTTCTCAATCTTTTTTTGCTCGTGCCCCCCCCCCCCCTTTGAACCTCACCTAACCTCTGTTCCCCCCCCCCCTTCCCCATAGTCGCTGTTAGCTGGAAAAAAGGTGCTTCACCGTCTTACTGTGGCCCCCTAGAAATATGGCATGACCTCCGCGGGCCATATACCACACGTTGAGAACCACTACGTTAGCCGACATGCCCGGATCTACGAGACAATGATTGAAAAGTCACTTTCTATTTTTCAATGTTTGTATCCTCACTTGAATCCACTGGATATACATGAAACAATTAATTATCTTTATTTGTCAAATGGAGTAGCATTTAAGGGGTCGCTGTGGCTAAGAGGTATCTCCTCCGCCTCGAATTCTAGAGGTACCAGGTTCGATTCCCAGTTGAGGGAATATAATTTATGGAATTTTTTTCTCAGAACCAGTGGTCCTAATGATGTCATACTCCGCCCTGGTCTTCTGGGAAGTGAGATCGAATGCCTAGACTTCTCAGAAAAGGGTGAAACATAGGAGGTCCTGTTTGCAAGTTAAAAATTCCACGGCAGTTGGAAATCGTAAAGAGTAGGCCATAAGGCCGCTGCCCTGTCAACAATTTAAAAATTAGAAACCTACCCACCACAAAAATATTTATAGAATGTGTGATTCCTTTATACACACATTGGGATTCTCCCCGGTGCTACGTAGTTCGTGCAGTGTGCTGAGATGCTCCTTGTGTGATCTAAGGATGGAGATCGGAGCACTGATAGAGATGTCCGTGTGCAATGAAGAAAGTCCTTAAAAACAAACAATGGAGTAATATTATTTGGCAAATAATTAATAATGTTTGTTTTTTTATTCCAAGAAACCGAATAAGACAAAATAAAATCTATAATGGCCAAAAAACCGACGTTACAAAAGACAGCTACATTGTTACTCGCTAAGAAATCTTGTGTTAAACAATCCGGATCTTACGCTGAATTGTAATATTAATCTGACATAGCATTTTTATGTAATAAAATGTTAGTTAATTGTCTTTATTGTGATGTTTTTTTTTTGGTCCCAAACGAATTACTTTGATGGGAGTGAATAAATATCAATGTAAAAAAAAAACAGGAATTCAATCACTATGCTCTTTGTATCGAACCTATGCTGTTACCTGGACCCTGTGACGTACTAAGAGGGGTGCGAGGGGGCTAGTTTGTCATGGTGACAGCCAGGATAGGGATTGCTATCCGACGATATTAAGACAGTACTGTACTGTTTAAAATTCGACTTGCAAGTATAATATATTTTTCTATGTGTTTTATGGGGGGTGTCAATAGAAGGATCCACCCCATGTGCCAACAAAATACTCTGCCTGCACCATACTATTTATTTACCATTAATTTAAAAAAATTTAATGAATTCTGTTCAACCTCTGATGGGTTATAATTAGGATATATATTGTTTTCAATTCCAAATAATATGAACAACTGCCGATATGAGAAAGTGGCATCACATTTGTCAAATCATTCATTGTAAATAGGGACAATCACAATTACCAATTATGCTTGTAAACAAAACAACAACAAAAAAACGAACAAAGTCAAGCAGAAACTCTGAACAGGAATAATATTAAGGTGGAGAGGTGTAAAGGCCTGGTGGTTCTAGTTATACAGTATAACTGACTTTAACAGATATTTAATTGACTTTCATCTGTTAAAAGTCATATGCATTGTAAGAACAGCATCAGACCTTCACATTCCCAACTACTGTATTAACCTTTGTTCGTGTTAAATATTGCTGCAAATCAGTATTTGTTCACCTTGTCAAGTAAACACCAGTATTTGTTTTTAACTATCAGACAAATATTAGTATGTCGTCTGCCACCATTTAGACATTAGTATCAGCTTACAGCTTTCACGTGAACGTTTTTGTTTTTTCTGTTGCCAGGTAAACCACTGTCGGACTCAACCTACGCAAGAAATCAGCTTCAAACGTATGTCTTCGTTCGTAAGGGGAAACTACTCCATCAGTGGACACGAAGATTGTGTGTAATTACCGGTACTAGATTACTGATATACAGAGGTACTTTTTATCTCCCTTAGTGGACATAGCGCCATAAGAGCGCACGTTTGTTTGAATTTCTGTTAGTGTATTTACGAACAAGTATGGTTTATCCCAGGAAGGAACAGATTGAATGCATCATAGACTCAGGTTGTCTTTGGTGTATGCTATATGTGAGGGGCAGAGAATATGCTAGATGTGAGGGACATAATGTATGCTAGTTGTGAGGGGCAGAAATTATGTTAGATATGAGAAACATAAAATATGGTAGATTTGAGGCACAGAAAATGAACTAGACTAGCAGATATACCCGGCGTTGCCTGACTAAAAAAAAAAGTGGCTGAACTGTTAATATATCACCTGGTTGCGGTAGATCTGGGCCACCATTATTATCTGAGCAACCATCCATGGTTAATTCTCGGATTAACCCAATGACAACTAAACATCTCACCTCCAGCATATCTACTCCAGTCATGTTCTCCATCATACCTCTCACAACCACTTCTAATTCAATCATGTTTTCCACCATACCTCTCACATCCAGCACATATACTCTAATCATGTCTTCCACCATACCTCTCACCTCCAACACATCCACTCCAATCATGTCATCCACCATACTTCTCACTCCTAGCACATCCACTCCAATAATGTTCCCCATTGTCCTTCTTACCTCCAGCACATCTACTCCAGTCATGTCTTCTTTCTTGTTCTCACATTAAAACACTCATGCATAAGCTTCACATTAAAAAACTAATGACCTCTCCTTACATTAAAAGACTAATGACATCAGCTTCACATTAAAAGACTAATGACATCAGCTTCACATTAAAACACTAAAGACACTAGCCTCAAATTAAAACACTAATGGCCCGGCCTCACATTAAAATATTAATGCTGTCAGCCCGACATAAAAAAAAAACTAATGACTTCAGCCTCACATTAAAACAATAATGGCACCAGCCTCACATTGAAAGAATAAAGACACCAGCCTCACTTTGAAACAATAAAGACACCATACTCACATTGAAACAATAAAGACACCAGCCTCACATTGAAAGAATAAAGGCACCAGCCTCACTTTGAAACAATAAAGACACCATCCTCGCATTGAAACAATAAAGACGCCATCCGCACATTGAAACAATAAAGACACCATCCTCACATTAAAACAATAAAGACACCAGCCTCACTTTGAAACAATAAAGACACCATCCTCGCATTGAAACAATAAAGACGCCATCCGCACATTGAAACAATAAAGACACCATCCTCACATTAAAACAATAAAGACACCATCCTCGCATTGAAACAATAAAGACACCAGCCTCACTTTGAAACAATAAAGACACCATCCTCACATTGAAACAATAAAGACACCAGCCTCACTTTGAAACAATAAAGACACCATCCTCACATTAAAACAATAAAGACACCATCCTCGCATTGAAACAATAAAGACACCAGCCTCACTTTGAAACAATAAAGACACCATCCTCGCATTGAAACAATAAAGACACCAGCCTCACATTGAAACAATAAAGACACCATCCTCACATTAAAACAATAAAGACACCATCCTCGCATTGAAACAATAAAGACACCAGCCTCACTTTGAAACAATAAAGACACCATCCTCACATTGAAACAATAAAGACACCAGCCTCACTTTGAAACAATAAAGACACCATCCTCACATTGAAAAAATAAAGACACCAGCCTCACATTGAAACAATAAAGACACCTGCCTCACATTGAAACAATAATGACACTAGCCTCACATGACACCAGCCTCACATTGAAACAATAAAGACACCAGCCTCACTTTGAAACAATAAAGACACCAGCCTCACATTGAAACAATAATGACACCAGCCTCACATTGAAACAATAAAGACACCAGCCTCACATTGAAACAATAAAGACACCAGCCCCACATTGAAACAATAAAGACACCATTCTCACATTGAAACAATAAAGACACCAGCCTCACATTGAAACAATAAAGACACTAGCCTCACATTGAAACAATAAAGGCACCAGCCTCCCACTGAAACAATAAAGACACCAGCCTCACATTGAAACAATAATGATACCAGCCTCACATTGAAACAACAAAGACACCAGCCTCACATTGAAACAATAAAGACACCAGCCTCACATTGAAACAATAAAGACACCAGCCTCACACTAAAACAATAAAGACACTAGCCTCACATTGAAACAATAAAGGCACCAGCCTCCCACTGAAACAATAAAGACACCAGCCTCACATTGAAACAATAATGATACCAGACTCACATTGAAACAACAAAGACACCAGCCTCACATTGAAACAATAAGGGCACCAGCCTCATATTAAAACACTAATGGCATCAGCCTCACATTAAAACACTAACATTAGCCTCACATTAAAACACTAACATTAGCCTCACATTAAAACACTAACATTAACCTCACATTAAAACACAAATGACATCAGCCTCACATTGAAACAATAATGACACCCGTATAACTCCAAGAACAAAACAGACAGCTATATAAAAAGACACAGTATGTATACATAAAGGGCTCATGAACAAAGGGCACAGTTGTTTTTATTGAGTACATTGTGCGAAGGTGTCCTAGAAATGGAATAGAGACAGCAGCTGGTTATGTTTCATTGACATAGAAAAACATTTGATAAAACTAAACATGAAGTAATAATATAAACTCTGATAGATTCATAACCCTCCACTCCCAAAGGAGCATAGGCCTTCAACAAACACATGCCAAGTCCTCCTGTCACGTGCCATCATCTCAAGTTCTTTCCATGTTCTCCTCATCATTTTCACCTCTGTTTCCAGCTCTCTTCTCCATGTGCTTCTTGGTCTACCTCTGCCTCTCTTGCCCTGGGGGTTCCAGAACAAGGACTGCCTTGCAATGCTATCAACAGGTTTCCTCAGTGTGTGTCCTATCCATCGCCATTGTCTTCTTCTCATCTCTTGTTCCACTGGCACTTGTCTAGTTCTTGTCATCAGTTCCACGTTGGTAACCTTGTCATACCATTTTAATCCTTCTATTCTACACAAGCACCCATTTATGAAAGTCTGTAGCTTTTTGGTTGTTGTTTTGTTGTTCTCCATGTCTCAGAGCCATACAATAGGACTGACTTGACATTTGAGTTGAAGATTTTTATTTTCGTGTTGGATCCCATTTCTCTTGAACTCTGATAGGAGCCTGACTAAAAGGACACAGTTGATCACAGCTTGAACTCAGCTCCCCAAGCAGAATATGCTTTCAACAAACATATGCCAAGTCTTCATGTCAGTTGCCATCAGTTCAAGATTATTCCATGTCTTCTTCATGTCTGTATCCAGCTCTCTCCAAGTGTTCCTTGGTTACCTTCTACCTCTCTTAATACTGGGAATGCCAGAACAAAGACTACCTGGTAATGTTATCAGCAGGTTTCCTCAGTGTATGTCCTGTCCATCTCCAGTGTCTTCTGTTCATCTATTATTCCACAGTCTGTACTGGAACCACCAAAAACAGAACATCAGAAACAGGGAAAGCCAACTCTAGCTGTAGGAGTGCAGCAAGGACATTGACAATATTCCAGATTGCTTGGTGTTTATATGGAGCAGCTTCTGGGAAGGTTAAGGTGGCCAGTGTGATGCTGACCACATCACCCCTAGTGTTCCGATGTTCAAGAAAATATGGGCCTAACACCCATACACTTAACCCCTAACATATTCCCAATATGCCTCAACGGGATCCTTTACCTTGGTGTTTATATAGTAAACATAATTGGAACGGGAGTTTGACAGGGATGCCTCTTGTCTCCATTTCTTTTCTTACTAGCAATATATTGTGTTATGAAAACATCGACATCAGACAACAGAAATGGAATCCAGTGGAATCTGACTAAACAGCTTGATGATCTGGATTGTGCAGGTGACTTAGCTCTTCTATCCCGTAAACCATAATCAGATGCAAGAGAAAATGAAAATACTCAATGAGAGTTCAAAACTAGTGGGTCTGAAAATACACAGGGAAAAGACAAAGATAATGAGAATAAATGCAAGAAATGATAACAAGGTTGGGTAACCAGCAACCTGGCAGCAGTCCATCATGTCAAAGTCAAAAAAGAACAAACTAAAACAACACACACATTTCAAGCAATAACATGGATAGAACAGATGACACTGAGATGATAAATATCAAAAATCAGAATGATAAATTTCTCATTAGTGTCACAATTAACAACCATCCTATGAAGTTAATCTTTAGTATCGGTGTCACATGTGGAAATGTTAAATTAAAAGGACATGCTGATATTAGATCCCCATGGCTTTAACCACAAATTCTTAAGTGATAAGCTAAGGTGCCACAAACATCTCTGTCAAAGGTTGGACCAATATGAAGGTCAGATTTGGTGACAAGATCTGTCCACTGAGTTACTGGTGGCTGCCTTGCCAAATGGTGTTCACTTGTTCATAGTACAATGGTTCACTGAATTTTATCACAAGACCACCAGAGATACCTGCTTACTAAGTGTTTGGTTTGGTTTCAGTTTTAAGGATTATCTTTATTGCACACGGACAATTCCATCAGTGCTTTGATCTCCCTTAGATCACTAGGCACAGTACACAAACTCCATAGCACCAACAAGAATCCCAATGTGTGTATATAGGAATCTATATATATTCAATAATTATGTTTGTGGTGGGTAAAATACACTGGACTCATAGCCAGGGCAGCAGTCTTATGGCCTACTCTTTACGATTTCCAACTGCCGTGGAATTTTTAACATGTGCAACTTGCACACGAGACCTCCTATTTTTTCGCCCTTATCCGAGAAGGCTAGGCATCCAATCTCACTAACCAGGAGATCAGGAGGGAGTGTGACATCATTAGGACCACTGGTTCTGAAAAAAAATATCCGTAAATTAAATTCCCTCTACTGGGAGTTGAACCTGGTACCTTTAGAATTCAAGGCAGGGGCCATACCTCTTAGCCACTCCAACCCCCATTACTGACTGAGAGAATCAACATCGTGGAATCTGCTAGAATCAAGCGAGGCTTTGTCTCAGATTAGACAACTTTGTAGTAGGTGTCCCATTGTGTTTATAGATGGACTGGTACCTGCACTACATTTAAGGCACATTTGTATTCTCTTATCCATTATTTTCTTAATGTTTAATGAGTAATTTATCACACCCAGCCTTATGCAGGCAACCCAGATGTTCATCTGTGATCCTGCTCCTGTAATTGCTTTTGGTGAAGTTCATATTTGAAAATTATGACTCATACTTTTGAATCAGAGAAGTCAAATAAGGGGAAAACACCCAGAATGAAACAAAAAAAGAGAGCAACAGAGGAAAGGGAAGTGTAAACATTTTATGTAACACAAGCACCATTAACTGTGGTGATTGTTTTTTCTGGCAGATAAAGGAACAGAACCCACAGTGTTACAATTAGCCAGAGGTTCAGTGGAGGAAGTGCAGGTCAAAGGTCAGTCCCTTGTGTTGAAGCTCACCTTGACCTATCAAGGTGAAAGGTCACTGTACATGGCATTTACATCACAAGATGATTACAACAAGTGGCTGAGAAAGCTAAGGAAGGTAAGAATAAACCAAATGCACAATATGAAATATTTAGCTGTGGTTACATGCAGCTAGTTCCCACATTTATAGTGTAATATACAGGGCATAGTTCTGATACTTTATAGCTTATTTTATAGTTAATTAGTTAATAAAATGTCTTAGGGAGGAGGATACAGGCAACATCCGGTTGTTGCATGTAGTCCAGCTAGTAAATATGCTTAATTTACATCCTAATTATATCAGAGTAAATCAGAATTGTTTGAATCCATGTGTGTGTCCTCTCCTGTCCCAAAACAGCAGTCCTTCGCACCAATCAATGTTGTTAACAACAGTGAGGAGGGTGGGAAAGCCAGGGTTGTGTGGGATGACACTCAATTCACTAGGTATTCGTCATCAGTATGCATTACTAGAACGTCACCAGACCCTCACTTTCCAGCCATATCCTCACTAATCCTTTCTTAGGTATTAATTTTTATTCTTGATATATGTTGTTTTTACTCTACTGTGCAGTTCTCTAGGTCTATTGATTCTCAACACCTGTTCTACGGTTATATTCTACAGTTCTCCTTATGCAAATTTTCGAAGACTTTGATATTTACAAGTGCAAAACATTGTAGCTCAACAGGCGTAATAAATTTGTGTATTATTTATTTACTTAATAGGCAACTGTGAAGTTACCCAGCAAAGCTGATCTGTCTAGCTGTCACCTGGAGTTTATTCCTGAGACTGTGTTTATCAACACTGAACTTCAGATCCTTATTCTGCGACATAATGCGCTTCGGGAAAGACCCATTGAGGAGGATATCTACACCATTGGTTGGCTGGATGACCTGCCCAGGTTCACATCTTTAAGAAGCCTCAATCTGGTAGATAACCAACTGATTACATTTCCTTTGTCCTTATGCAATATCCAGTCCTTGATGGAATTGAATCTTGCGAGCAACAAACTGGAGGAAATTCCACCCCAGATTTCTGAACTTGTCAAGTAAATTTTATTTTGTACATTTTAATGAAATGTCTAGTTGATGGTTTTGTGTCACTCCATTCCTGGTATCACCATAAATCTGACTTTTTCATACATGCCAAGTAGTAGGGTTACCCATAATCTATACAGGTTTTTCTCATTTTCAGATCTGTATGGCCATACATGCTTTCTGTACAGGTTTTTGCGTAATTATTAACCCTTTACAATTTGATTCGGCCAAAAATGCCAGTGCACAGAGTGGGAACACTGGTTAGCAAGACCTGAGTATTCCCGGTACACGCGAAGCTTCCGTTTTCAGTTCTGAAGTTTTCTGTATCGAACGATAATTTGATTTTTTGCGTTTTTTTGTTAAGTCATGGCTTTCCGGGCAGTGGAATCTTTGCTTTGGGAGCTGAGAGATGACTTGACCCACAAAAAACCACTGACACACTGGAAAACATATATTGACACTCGTATTTTTCAGGCATATTTCAAACGGAAGTTATAAATAGACACAGCCGTGATTAACGTGATAGTTAACAATATACATGATGATACGCCATGACACTTTTATTTGAGTTATTTATATTAGTAAGTGACAATTTTATCTTAGATTTGAACATTTTAGCATTTCGCATGTGATTATTTATCAAAAACTTATTCGGACCATTTATTAGCTAAGTGGCTAAGTTTGTCTATTAGTCATTTACATTGCATGATTGCTACGATTATAGTGTTTAAAACGAATACACACTCGCCATATAAATATAGATAGAGTAATTATTGTATGGAAGCGCAACATTCGCTCCTGACATGTTACAGGCGTAAAAATATATACGCATTAGATTATAAGAAGAGATTATAATTTTAGAATTTAATAGTATATTACCTAGGTTCTTATTCAAATAGTATATCCTTAGGATGTGTTGTTTCTTCACGTTTTTGAGTTAATCTGAGTTTAAGTTCATTTTCCAAACTTACGTTTATAACGGGACGCAACTCAATTATTTGCAGCTTTGACTTGATTTGTTACCCTGTTTTATCTTTTCACCATTCATGCTTGTTCATTTCATTTCATTTCTTTTGTTCTTTTACCTCATCGATTGATACATCTTACATAGTTGGTCTATGTCAATTTTTCCATTCAACAAATTCTTGAATTCGACATTAATTTCGACCTACTAAGCTCATCTTGTGTTACTTTGTTTATTCTTAACTTCACTGATGATATTATTCTTATAGTTGTCGATTGATTAATTGTATTAGCAGGGATGTGACTGACCTCACTATAGAAAAGAAAAAAACAAAAATCTTTGATTTATTTTTATTTTTTTTTGCACGGGGTCGATGTGAATTGTTAAAGAGTTTATATTTATAGAGGGTCAGATAGATGTTTAAAGCTCTCATATGTACGCCTGGGATTTTCAGACGTGCATCTGAGCGCAGCAATGATATTTTTTGAGATGTTAATTGTGAACGATCGGGCACCAGTATTAAACTAGGGATGGTGCGGTGAGATCGCACAGATGAGTTGCTAGAGAATCAACATCCAAAGATGGGATCCAGAGATTCATCATCCTGAACAGACGTTATTTTTTCCGTGGTCTCATCCCAAGTCTAGGGGAGACACGGCCATGAAGTTGATAATGATCATCTAAGATATGATGATGTTATTCTTGAGCACGATATGCCAAGAATCTTTTCTCGCCAATTATTAGCCAGAACTGGCTCGTTGAAGTATCTAGCCTCAGATATGTATTCTCCATTACATCAGCTTGACCAGTTATGTCGGCTGCTAGTGCGTTCAGTCAATGCTAGGAGATATTCGGATCTTTATTATAAATATATGCTCAATGCTATAAACATGGTCACTTTGTAAACCAATGCATTCTACCAACTCGTTGTTGTAGAGCGTCCGCTAATCTCAATACAACAGCAGTTAGTGCGGGCGGCCAACGTCCGTAGTGAATTTTTATCTACCATGTATATCCTGCTATAACCATGCTGATGAATTGTTTGTATCCATGATGTCAAAGTCTTACCGTAATAAAAATGTCTCGTCATTTATTTCTACGAGTCCAGTGTATTTTTGTTGACAGTTGGTCACACTGTTATGACCCAATCATGACCGTTACTTGTCTCATTACCATTAGTCATACCATTGTATGTTCCTGAGGCTGAAAACGATCTAGATGTAAATACAGACATTCCACGAAAAGAAGAAATCATCACAGCAATCAAAGGGTTAAAGAACGGTAAAGCTCCGGGCCAAGATAACTTAAATGCAGAGCTATTTAAGACAGACCCTGAGCTAGCAGCAGAACTATTAGAACCACTATTTGCACAAGTGTGGAAAACGGGGACAACACCATCAGAGTGGAACAAAGGAATAATTGTCAAATTGCCCAAGAAGGGAGATCTTTCAGACTGCAATAATTGGAGAGGAATCACTCTTCTCTCAGTTCCCAGCAAAATACTAGGCAGGATAATTATACAGAGAATTTCAAAGGCAGTAGACTACAAACTGAGGAAGAACAAGCAGGATTTAGAAAGAACAGAAGATGTGTAGACCATATATTCACTCTCAGGAACATTATAGAGCAGTGCTCAGAATGGCAAAGACAGCTTTACATAAATTTTGTTGATTTTGAAAAGGCTTTTGACAGCATACATAGGGACAGTTTATGGAAAATACTGAGGGCTTATGGAATTCCAAGCTGCATAGTGTCAATCATAAAAAAAGCCTCTATGCCAACTTTACGTGTAGTGTTGGGCAGAGCAACCTAACCTTTGAGGTGAAGACAGGAGTACGACAGGGATGCCCCTTATCAACCACTCTATTTTTAACAGTCATAGACTGGGTGATGCGCCAGACAACAGAGGGCAGTCCAAGAGAAATAAGATGGACTACATTTTCAACATTGGAAGATCTGGAATATGCAGATGACATTGCACTGCTGGCACATTCACATCAACACATCCAGGAAAAAACGGATAGACTTAATAAATTTAGCCAGCAGGTGGGCTTGAACATCAATTTAAAGAAGTCTGAGGTCATGACGCTCAATGTGAGCAACCCTGAGCCCATATCAGTAAGGAATCAGCAACTGGTACAGACAGATACCTTCACATACCTAGGAAGCATAGTAACACCAGACGGTGGGGCAGGCAAAGACATCAACATCAGAATGAATAAGGCAAGAACAGCCTTCTTTAGCCTAAATAACATCTGGAAGTCCTCCCAATACAGCACAAGCACAAAATTAAGATTATACCAGAGTTGCGTGCTTTCTGTGCTTCTCTATGGTGCGGAATGCTGGAGAGTCACAGAGAAGGAAATGTCAAAATTGTCCTCTTTTCACACAACATGCCTAAGAAAAATTCACTGAATCTTTTGGCCGAATACCATCACCAACCAAGATCTGCTTACTCGTAGCAAGCAAGAGGACATGCATACCATCATAGCTGGCAGACGCTGGAGCTGGGTTGGTCATGTCCTCAGAAGAGACCCTGATGCCATCACAAGAACAGCCATGCTTTGGACCCCTGAAGGAAAGCGAAAGAGAGGCCGACCAAAAACAACTTGGCGAAGGACTGTGGAGGCTGAGATGCAAAGAATGAACCAGAGTTGGGGCACTGTACGAAGGATGGCCACCGACCGTGCAAAGTGGAATCAATTTGTTGTTGCCCTGCAAGACGCCACTAGGCGTGATGGCCACTGACTGCTTTGACGGTCGGTGGTTAAGGATCGAAGAAGAAGAAGATACCATTGTATATGACAAAACGACCACCCACAGTAACAATCGCGTTATCAAATCACCATTTAGAATTAAGTCGGCTACTCAAGTAAGCCCGACATACCAACGTAGTCAGCACCAATGACGATACAAGAGACGTAGCAGTAACAGAAGTGGTGGGCCAGTGATCGGTGAAAATCTTTTGTTGAAGCTGCATCCCACTATCTATTTCGTCAACCTTAAAAAAATTTTGATTCTCTAGCAACTAATCTGTGCGACCTTACCGCGCCATCCCTAGTTTAATACTGGTGCCCGATTGTTCACAATTAACATCTCAAAATATATCATTGCTGCGCTCAGATGCACGTCTGAAAATCCCAGGCATATATATGAGAGCTTTAAACATCTATCTGACCCTCTATGAATATAAACTCTTTAACACATACTCCATTCCTTACACCATAGCTCTTCTTTTGTTTCACCAGATTCCAGTTTTATCACATGTTACCTTTTGGCTACATTACTTTAACCCTTTGAGCCAGATGCTGTAATTATACCCAAACATTTAATCTAGTTTTTGTTTTGATTTTTATGGATTTCTATGAGTCGAGTTTGCAGTTAATGAAAAGTGACACAATGCAAAGAAAAATTATGTAAATCTTGATGATTTTCATTCTTCAAGATTTGTTTTAGAATGTTACTTAATCTTAACTGGATATGTGAATGTTATCCCATTAATCATATTAGAGCTATATATTTCTTATGCCCAGCTTGCAAGTTCTCCATCTCCACAATAACCTACTGAATTCACTACCAGATGAGATTGCCCAGATGAGAAACTTGACAGTTATTGTGTTGGCCTTCAATAGATTTGTAAACATCCCCCATGTACTTCTGCAGTCCCAACATGCCACCTTCAAGGTAAGTTGTCTTTTTTGTGAACATGCTCTTTTCATGAAGTTTTAAAGTGGAAACCTTGTCAGATGAATTAGAAACCCTAACTCAGATGAAGTAGAAACCCTAACTCAGATGAATTAGAAACCCTAACTCAGATGAAGTAGAAACCCTAACTCAGACGAATTAGAAACCCTAACTCAGACGAAGTAGAAACCCTAACTCAGATGAATTAGAAACCCTAACTCAGATGAAGTAGAAACCCTAACTCAGACGAAGTAGAAACCCTAACTCAGATGAAGTAGAAACCCTAACTCAGATGAAGTAGAAACCCTAACTCAGACGAATTAGAAACCCTAACTCAGATGAATTAGAAACCCTAACTCAGATGAAGTAGAAACCCTAACTCAGACGAAGTAGAAACCCTAACTCAGATGAAGTAGAAACCCTAACTCAGACGAATTAGAAACCCTAACTCAGATGAAGTAGAAACCCTAACTCAGACGAATTAGAAACCCTAACTCAGATGAAGTAGAAACCCTAACTCAGACGAAGTAGAAACCCTAACTCAGATGAAGTAGAAACCCTAACTCAGACGAAGTAGAAACCCTAACTCAGATGAAGTAGAAACCCTAACTCAGATGAAGTAGAAACCCTAACTCAGACGAATTAGAAACCCTAACTCAGATGAAGTAGAAACCCTAACTCAGACGAATTAGAAACCCTAACTCAGATGAAGTAGAAACCCTAACTCAGATGAAGTAGAAACCCTAACTCAGACGAAGTAGAAACCCTAACTCAGAT
Organism: Oreohelix idahoensis; assembly: GCA_024509875.1. Lineage (NCBI taxonomy): Eukaryota > Metazoa > Mollusca > Gastropoda > Stylommatophora > Oreohelicidae > Oreohelix > Oreohelix idahoensis. The sequence goes on along the minus strand of JAMPIV010013523.1, from coordinate 690,974 downwards.
GAAGTAGAAACCCTAACTCAGATGAAGTAGAAACCCTAACTCAGACGAATTAGAAACCCTAACTCAGATGAATTAGAAACCCTAACTCAGATGAAGTAGAAACCCTAACTCAGACGAAGTAGAAACCCTAACTCAGATGAAGTAGAAACCCTAACTCAGATGAAGTAGAAACCCTAACTCAGATGAAGTAGAAACCCTAACTCAGACGAATTAGAAACCCTAACTCAGATGAATTAGAAACCCTAACTCAGATGAAGTAGAAACCCTAACTCAGACGAAGTAGAAACCCTAACTCAGATGAAGTAGAAACCCTAACTCAGACGAATTAGAAACCCTAACTCAGATGAAGTAGAAACCCTAACTCAGACGAATTAGAAACCCTAACTCAGATGAAGTAGAAACCCTAACTCAGACGAAGTAGAAACCCTAACTCAGATGAAGTAGAAACCCTAACTCAGACGAAGTAGAAACCCTAACTCAGATGAAGTAGAAACCCTAACTCAGATGAAGTAGAAACCCTAACTCAGACGAATTAGAAACCCTAACTCAGATGAAGTAGAAACCCTAACTCAGACGAATTAGAAACCCTAACTCAGATGAAGTAGAAACCCTAACTCAGATGAAGTAGAAACCCTAACTCAGACGAAGTAGAAACCCTAACTCAGATGAAGTAGAAACCCTAACTCAGATGAAGTAGAAACCCTAACTCAGACGAATTAGAAACCCTAACTCAGACGAAGTAGAAACCCTAACTCAGACGAAGTAGAAAAAGTGGCCCTGTAATTTATGTTATAAAATGTTATATTTATTGAATAATAAAGATAAAGGTAGTCCCATAGCAAATACTGCTGTAGGGGAGTGAAGTGTTAGAGACTTCGCCTTACTAGGTCCAGCATCGAGAGGTGGGGTGGCCAGTTCCTTTCCTCGCTGCCTTTTCCTTCCCTAACTCAAAGAGCAGAGTCAGGTACCCATTTACAGCTGGGTAGACCTGGAGCGTGACAGGACCGTGATTCAAACCTAGCACCTTTGCCGTGAGAGACCAGCGCTCTAACCACTCTGTCAATCGGACGATCTATAGAATAATAAGAGGGCTTAATAAATTTATTCTCAGTATTACGTAATTGTCGGCGTCTGTGGCCTAATGGATATGAACGCAGTTTCATAATCCAGATATACCAGGTTCGAAACCTGCTGCAGGCGGTTTGGTAGCAGATCGCTTTGTGTGGATTTTTAACAATGGTATAAGCGCCGTACCGTTCAGAAAGCAATGGCAAACTACTGAATGAAAAAAATTGCCTAGAAAAATCACAAACAGCCAATAAAAGCTGGGGTTGATTGCCACGTCCTGTAAAGGATAAGCAACTAACTTTATTACGTAATTACTGTTTTACTAAATGTGCGATTTATTAAATAAAAAATTATTATAATGTCATGCCGCTTCCTCACGTGTAATGGCTAAAACATTGTTGAGCAACCTCATAGACAAACCTGTAAAAAAATATCTTGCATTTGCTTAATTTCTTTCCAGTATTTTATTGGCACATAAAAACATACAAAAACATGCAATAAAAGCATACAGAAAACATGCAGTAAAAACATACAAAAACGTTGCAATAAAAGCATACAGAAAACATGCAGTAAAAACATACAAATACAACACCTATTTATTTACCTTATTAAAACAAATATATTCTGAATCTCGTTTGTTAGTAAAAATTTTGTATCTCCATACTGAGCTAAACATATTCAAACTGACCATGAACACATCAACAAAGGCTAGAGAAAAATTCACTGACTAGAGAGATATTCACACTGTTAATACTAGTTAAGGGCAGAAATGTGAAAAAGCAACAACACCTATTTATTTACCTTAGTAAAATAAATACATTCTGTATCTTATTTGTCCATTCCACAGAGCAAAACATAAAAAGATGACAATAATGGATTTTTTTTTTTTAAAGAAAACAGATAACACTTCATAAACTGACTGTCACATACAGGATATTTTATTGTTGAACAATATATTTAAATATCAGACTTGATTTCATTTTTCACTCAAAATAATTGGTTATTGTAAATGTACCTATTGTGTGGTTCTTCCTTAGCTGGACAGTATCATTATGGCTGGTAATGAGATCTCACGGCTGCCTGCTGACCACTTGATACACATGTCACATATCAAAAAGATGGACCTTAGGCTGAACAAGTTACAGCTCCTACCCACAGAGACTGCCAAGTTCCAGAGCTTAGAGCACATTACACATGTTGACATACGAGAGAATCATGTGAGAACTCTCTTCACCTCATAGCATAAGATTAAGTGAGCACAAGAAGTGTGGCCCGTATAGTTCCTGGGGCTTTCAGTGGAGTCAATTAAAGAATAGGACTACTGCTTCAACTGGCAAGTCATAAGAAGCGACTGGCATGAGGTTGCGCATAAAGCTGGCAATCTCATCATGTAAAATAATTGCTGCAGAAACCACCACTACAAAATCATATGAATGATTCGGAGCAGGCTGCCATTTAAAAGGACCATTTGCAGTGGTGTTCCCATGCTGTATAAGGAGCGAAGAATGGGAAATGATGATGATGATGGTATGAAGTGTGCAAGCAAGGGTTTGTGTGTGTTTGAAGATAGAACATGTTCTTATATTCTTGATTAATTTTACAGATTGTGCTATGCTCTGTTAAATCACACATCAGCTCATTTCATTTTTGTAAGTGCCATAGTTTAGATGTCAGAGCTGAGATGCTAGTTATCAAATTTAATTGTTTAGCTATCAGCTCGTGATTTTTTTTTTCAAATGCCACTGTTCATATATCAGAGCTTATAGGCCATTTTTTGACTTTCAGAGTTGGATTCTTGAGAGTTACATTGTCTATACTTATATTTTGCATGTCAGATATCAGAGTTCAGATGTCATTTTTCAGAGTTTATATATCATCATTCATGTCTAAGTTGTGACATCAATATTTATGTCAGGTTGAGATAACTTTGTTCATAAGTCATTATTTGCGATGAGTTTAGGTGTCATTATTAGTATGTAATGGTTTAAGTGTCATTATTCATTATATCAGTAAGACGCCTGTCATTATTCATTATATCAATAAGATGTCATTACTTATGTGATTAGATTCAAATAAATACAATATTCTAAAATATAAATTTCATGCAAACTAAAACCATAACCTCTTTTAAAAAAAACACACACTGTTTTCTGTGAAACAAAGTTAGAAATATCAGCGTCAAGCATGAAAGTATTTACTGCACACAAGATTATCAACAACAAAAATTTGTTTGGTATTATATGGTTTGTACTTTCATAAGTTACTAAATAACTTAGGCTATGTCTTGGATCCAGTATGAATAATGACCTATTTTAACAGCAGTCAGTTATTACTACATTAATTTTCTTTTCTTTTAAGTAAAGGTAAAGGATCCCGTTACACACCCATTAAGGCATATTGGGAATATGGTGTTAGGCCCATATTTTCTTGACCATCTGCACGCTAGGGGTGATGTGGTCAGCATCACGCCGGCCGCCTTAACCTTCCCAGAGTTGCTCTGGTACCCAATTCATGAGGCTGGGTCAACCCTGGAGCCATTTGCAGTCTAAAAAAATCCCACTTCATCTGGGGATTGAACCATGGACCACTGAGCTAGGAAGCCAGTGCACTAACCACAGTGCTACCGTGGCTTTCTTTTAAGTACTTGACAGATTTTTAGAAGAAATTAGCTATAATATCTCTTCTGACTAATATTTCACATTTGTAGGTAACTGACCTGGATATTCGAGCAATCCGGTGCATGGAATATCTTAACTGTGAACGTAACAACATAAAGTCTTTGCAGGTCAATGGTGCATCTTTGAAAAATATTTTTGCTTCTCATAACTGTAAGTAAACATTTTTGCCTATCATAAGTGTTTAGAGGTTTGAGTGTTTGTGTGTTTGAGATTTCTTAGGTTGAATCTAACTGGAGTATGATTTAAACTGTGAAAGGAGAATACATCTCTCAACATCAGAACATCAACATCAGATCATCAACATCAGATGCTGAATACTGTGCAGACAGTCCATGAATATTTAATAATCCATATTTAAACACATGATAATTATCACAAAATAATTGATTATTATATCCTGACTGACACTAAAACTTGCATACTTATGTCCACATATCATGCTGGACATAAAATATTACTTCATCGGAGAAAGACTCACATCATGGAAATCCACATGCGCTGGACACATCTAGTCACATCAAAGGACTCATGCTAAAGACCCTGTAACCAAGCATATGTAACCCTTCCCAACTCTCTTACATTCTACTATAATGTGTTTTCTGATAGCACTCTGAGGTACACAAACACCACGAAAAAAAAGATTAATTGGAGTTTATGTACCCCAGAGTAGCTTCTAACAATGTAAATGTTTTTATTTATCATAAATGTGAATAACTGTTTTTCTGAGCCATACCCAAACATTATTTTCTTCAGATACCTGTCAGTAAACATTTTAATTTGTCATGATTGCAGGAAAGGATATTTGATGTTTCAGTCTGATGGTTAAAAGGAAGAAAATGTAAACATATATGTCAAATTAAATGATGCATACTACCAGCTCAACAGAAGAGAACAAGTGGTAATCTTCAGACTCTGCACAGGCCACAACAGATTGAGATACCATCTATTCAACAAGCTAAAGATAGGAACTACCGATCAGTGTAACAGTGGCACTGATAAAATGATGGTTGAACATCTGCTTTATAGTTGCCTAAAATATGTGGAACAGAAAAAGTGCTTATGGCCGTCACCAGTACCATTCATGGAAAAACTCAACCGAGATGCAAACAGTCTCAATCTGACTACTGTTTTCTTTGAAAACATTCAAGTAGATGTCTAAGAGTGTACAAAGAAGAAGAAATCTAACTTTAATCCTATCATTATATGCAAAGATGGTGAATAATGACCAGAAGATTTCCATAATTTTAACAGTTTGTAACACTGTGACAGAAGACGGAATGTTTTAAAAGTTAAGTCTGTTTATGACAATAAGTAATCTACAAATAAGCTTTGTCAGTCTGGTTGTGTGACTGTGTGTGTTAATATATAAAAGTGAAGAAGTACACAGTTTTTAGGCCTTGACGTATCGTCTGGTTGCGGACCATGTCTCTTCTTCTTTCTTCACTTCTTTTTTTTGTGTGTACTTTAATTAAAATGAAACCATTGCTTTATGAGATTATTTTACTTATTGGTCTATTACTTTACATCTTTTTGTTAACAGGTCTTCAAACACTGACTGTGAGTCCTAAACCTGAGTGGCTAGTCAGCATGAATGTGCCTCAGTAAGTCCAGATGTTTGTTTATTATAGTTCATGTTTGTCTCTGACAACAAACAAGAATAAGACTGCTGCTAACTGTGTTACAAGAAGCAAGTAATATAAGGTTGTCAAGGGCTGGCAACCTTTTCTCATAAACACACGTCTGCAGAAACCACGTCTGCAGAAACCACGACTGCAGAAACCACGACTGCATGAGCACATAAATGCTTGGTGCAGGCCTCCTGCAAAGGGACCAACTACAGTAGTGGCTCCATGCTCCATAAGAAGCAAAGGAGGAAAAAAAAATTTTAATGATTAAATATGCTTATTAAGCTGTTATATATGCATCCAACCTAGTCCTTGACTCTCTTTCTGTACTTTCATCTTTTGTCTTTCCTTTACTTTGGAATTGATCCTCAATTGTATGTTTCCATGTATGTCTTGTAAACTATTCTTTGGTCATAGAAATATTTTTCAGTGCCTCAGAAGCCATAATAAATTGTATAGACACCTTTATCAGATCAATAGAAACACTGTTAATTCCATATGAATACAAATTTATAATTTATGACGAGTAAGAAATTAAAGTGTTTGAATGAGAACATAATGCAGTGAAAGCATTATAAACTTTTCTTTTATGACCTCTAGCAACAAACTGAGCATCTGATTGGCTAAGTGGTTAGAGCACTTTCCTCTCACAGCATAGTTACCGGTTTCCAGGATTGAAACCTAGTAGCATCACACTGCAGCTGTAAATGGGTACCTGACTGTTCTTAAGTTAGGGAAGGCAACCCACCTTATACAAAGCTGAGCCTAGTATGGTGGTCTCAAACACTTTACTGCCCTATGGCAGTATCTACTGTAGGACTTCCTTTACCTTTTAGCAACAGACTGGCACTACAAACTTTACTTTTATGTTTTCTTACAACAAATGGACATCTGAAATTTTTACTTTTATGTTTTCTTACAACAAATGGACATCTTAAATTTTTACTTTTATGTTTTCTTGCAAAAATGGACATCTGAAATTTTTACGTTAATGTTTTCTTACAAAAATGGACATCTGAAATTTTTATGTTTATGTTTTCTTACAACAAATGGACATCTGAAATTTTTACGTTTATGTTTTCTTACAACAAATGGACATCTGAAATTTTTACGTTTATGTTTTCTTACAACAAATGGACATCTGAAATTTTTACTTTTATGTTTTCTTACAACAAATGGACATCTGACATTTTTACATTTATGTTTTCTTACAAAAATGGACATCTGAAATTTTTACATTTATGTTTTCTTACAAAAATGGACATCTGAAATTTTTACGTTTATGTTTTCTTACAACAAATGGACATCTGAAATTTTTACATTTATGTTTTCTTACAACAAATGGACATCTGAAATTTTTACTTTTATATTTTCTTACAAAAATGGACATCTGAAATTTTTATGTTTATGTTTTCTTACAAAAATGGACATCTGAAATTTTTGCGTTATGTTTTCTTACAACAAATGGACATCTGAAATTTTTACTTTTATGTTTTCTTACAACAAATGGACATCTGAAATTTTTTCGTTTATGTTTTCTTACAAAAATGGACATCTGAAATTTTTACTTTTATGTTTTCTTACAACAAATGGACATCTGAAATTTTTACTTTTATGTTCAATAACAACAGTCTGACAGCTGAAAACTTTACTTGTATGTTCTGATGCAACAGACTTAAACCAGAAACTTAACTTTTTTGTTATCTAGCAACAAAATGAAACCAGAAACTTAACTTTTTTGTTCTCTAGCAACAAACTGACAGAGCTGCCAAACTGGTTACCTGATTGCTTCTTCCTTGTCCACCTGGATGTCAGCCATAATCAACTGACTACATTACCTGACAGGTTTGGAATCTGTATTTGTGTTTTGGGTTCCATCTCTTGCTTGCTTGTATTTTGTTTGTTTTTTTAATTGTAATTGTTGCTGTAGGAAAACACCACCTATGAAAATCAGCCACCAAATAATTAAAATAGCAAAAAAGCATCAACAAAGTGTGGTAGGGTGGGCGAGATGATGATGATGATTATATTGTGATGTGTGATCACTCTCTTGTCACACTCACACCGACCCGAACAACAATAAAACTCTTGATTCTAGAGGCAGGGGCTATATTTATTTTTACAACCCATTCAGTGACAAAGCAAACATTAAACAAATAAACTAGCGAACATAACAAAACTAAACTAAACAAAACAGAACACCCAACAGTGCCCAATGCTAATGTGCTCTGGTCCATCTGCTACCTACACCGGTCACCTCGTCGTTTGCTCTCTCGTGTGGGCTGATACTAGGAAAGGTCCCTGCTGGTTCGCTATTTCTTTTTATAGGCACTAGGCTAATCACTCACTTACTGCGCGCTGGGCGTATTAATCTTGGCTACTTAAATATCACACGCGATTATCGCTTTAGGAATAGCGAAAACACAAATAAAACCTACAGCTATTTAATATAACACACGAATATCAAATATGACTCACAACTATACACCACAATTAATTCTCAGGCTTTATTATGGCCTCATTACATATCTTCTACTTCAGACTTTTCACAACCCAGCATGCTTCGCGCACATCGAAAATAATCTGCCTAAAAACAGGTAGGGGGCGGGCGTCTCCTTTTCGGCCCCATCACATATCTCCCTCCTGATTTTGTTGTCGTCCCGACAACATCACTACCTCAGGCACTTCTGTTGAAATCTCTTAGATCGTTGGTGCTGCGTTTGATTATTTCTCAGCGGCGATGTTTTGGGCTCAGATTCTGTATTCGGTACAACTCGGCTGGGGACCCTCTTGGTCGTTATGTCCCCAGTTGTACGTTGTCGGGCTGGCAGTTGCTGTGGTCTAGAAGACTCGCACACCTGTGCCGCATCGCTGCCTGCCCGTGACGTCTGCCTGTCAGTGCTTGTAGCTGTCGAATCTGTAGGGGGATTGCTCCTGACATGCTTGACACTCGTTTTGCGTGGACGGTGGCCAACATTCCCCACTATCTGCTTTTGATGTGTCTCCTCCTCTGAACCTTGTCTTGCACTCCCTCCTCTCTGCTTAAGACGAGTTTCCTCCCCTAACCGACTACAAATCTTCTCGGCGCCCTTAGGGTGACAGTTGTCACGGTCATCTCTTGGCTTGCACCCGGAAGGAAACCTGGTTGTGGTAGCACGTCTTGGGAAAGAGCTCTTTGAGGGACAAGCGGCTATCAAATGTTCTGGGGATTTGCATCCAAAACATCTCTTCGGAAGCGGGCCTTGAGGGCACTTGGCTGCCATGTGGTCTGACAGGTCTCCACAATTGTAGCATCTTATCTTTCTGGGCTTCCTCTGTGCCATGGGTCGCTTTCTGCTGCCCTTACACTCTTGACCGCCAATGCCGCATACATAAATTGCTTCTATGCCCTGGACCGATGGTTTGCTGTCAAACTCTACTCGTTCATTCCTCGCCAGACTCCGGAATCCCTTTCTGTAGATCTTGGTCTGATGTACGAATACATCAATACCACCATCATCTGGCGTGATGAATCCCCATCCCCTGTGAACACTGTACCACTTGCAAACCCCTTTTCGCCTTGTTGGTGCAACTGTGTTTGTCGGTGCTGTCAGCTCATAGCTTTCCTTGGCAACAGCCTGACTCTCACATACACGAAGGTCTAGTTGAGGTTCCTGCTCACACACCCCCTCGTTGTGCTTTGGCTGCTTCCGCGGTTGGCTTGGTGCTTTTTTTCTCTGCACCTCCTCTTGTGCTGGCGAACTGGCCTCTGACATCTGTGCTATCTGAGACTTTAGGAAGGATAATTCTGCTCTGAGTGCCTCCTTCTCCTTCTGAACTTCTGCACTTGCTATCTGGACCAGTGTCTCAGGCCTTTTACTTTCACCATAAGCAGCATATTCCCAAGGGAAATTCCTGGTCATCTCACTGACTGGTTGTTGCTCGCTGTAGGCTCTTTTGACAATTTCCAGTAACTTCTCAGGGCTGGCCTTGGCTCCACCATGTATCCGTAATTCTCTAGATACCCATGGTGTAACGTTGTTCCATATCATGTCTAACTTGTCTTCCGCACAAAAAGGCGCCACCTTCCACGCGGCTTCCACATCTTCCACAAACTCTTGCCAAGTGGGTCTCCCCTCTCCACTAAATAACCTTATCTCTGGCTCCTCCACATACATTATCTTCACAGGCGCATTAGCCATCTTGCTGCAGGAATGCACTGCTGGGTGTTTACAATATTTGTTCGTTTGCTGTTTGCTCAGTGTCACTGTCTGCCTTATCCTGCCGACGACGCCAATTGTGGTAGGGTGGGCGAGATGATGATGATGATTATATTGTGATGTGTGATCACTCTCTTGTCACACTCACACCGACCCGAACAACAATAAAACTCTTGATTCTAGAGGCAGGGGCTATATTTATTTTTACAACCCATTCAGTGACAAAGCAAACATTAAACAAATAAACTAGCGAACATAACAAAACAAAACTAAACTAAACAAAACAGAACACCCAACAGTGCCCGATGCTAATGTGCTCTGGTCCATCTGCTACCTACACCGGTCACCTCGTCGTTTGCTCTCTCGTGTGGGCTGATACTAGGAAAGGTCCCTGCTGGTTCGCTATTTCTTTTTATAGGCACTAGGCTAATCACTCACTTACTGCGCGCTGGGCGTATTAATCTTGGCTACTTAAATATCACACGCGATTATCGCTTTAGGAATAGCGAAAACACAAATAAAACCTACAGCTATTTAATATAACACATGAATATCAAATATGACTCACAACTATACACCACAATTAATTCTCAGGCTTTATTATGGCCTCATTACATATCTTCTACTTCAGACTTTTCACAACCCAGCATGCTTCGCGCACATCGAAAATAATCTGCCTAAAAACAGGTAGGGGGCGGGCGTCTCCTTTTCGGCCCCATCACAAAAGGATAGACTAATATAGAATCATTGTCAGAATTAATAAAACCAGACTTATCTTCAACTCTGTCCAGCTAAAACCTACAACTCTTGAAAATCAGTAGTTGTATTATCATTTGTTCCACCACTGACTTTCAAGGCAGAGTACATGAAGTACTTACTTACTTACTTAGTCGTTCCCCTTCTACCGTGAGGTGTAGAGGTTTGGAAGAGAGAGCACCAGACCATTCTATCAGCTGTCTTCTTCCTGGCCTGGTTCCATTCTAGTCCTCGGTCCTTCAAAGATTGTCTAATGTTGTCCTCCCAGCGGACTCTGGGTCGTCCTGGAGGTCTGGATCCCTGGCTCTTTGTTTCCCATGCTTGTCGTGGTAGCCGATCTTCTCCCATTCTGCAGACATGGCCAAACCATCTTAGTTGGGACTGTTCTATTTGGGTCTGCAGCGGATGGGATTTTAGGCCTTGACGGATCGTCTAGTACATGAAGTGCTGCTAGTAATCTACCACTACAACAAATTCTGAAAAAGAAGTATAAAATAAAACTAAAGACAATATTTTGGGGGTTTATAATATGGAAATGCAACATATTCAGATGCATGGACAGACTAAGTGTTGGGCATTCTGGGCACTGCCTAGGGCTCACAGCAGTAGTAGGGTTCATGCTTCTCTAACCTCTTCATGTGGAATCAATAATTGGTGGCCAATAACCTTTTTTGCCCCAAGGCCCTAAATACTGTCAGCCCACCCCTGTTCACATGATTATAAAGTTAGTCAGTGAGTTGCAAATATAAATTATCTTACTCTGTAATTAAAAACCACTGCATGTCAACAAGAATATCACATCCAGACTTAAGACATTTCACCCACAGCCATCTCTGTCACATGCACATACCAGATTGCTTTACGTAATAGCACAGACTTGTGGAAAAGAACTGGACAAGAACCAGTACATCTGGAGATTAAAGAGAGAATTTGGAGATGGAGAGGACATACCCTCAGGAAAGAAGCAACCAGTTTAAGCACACAAGACCTGACTGAAACCCACAGGGAAAGAAACAATTATAGCCAAGGAGAACCTACCCCTGTGTATGTAAAAAGAAACGAAGTTACGGAAACGACAACAAATGAACAAACTTTGCTGCGGGATGGACATCCGGAGTCTGAGGCTCGTTTGACTGTCAGTGGTGAAAGCCGAAAGGAAGCCACTGACACGAAAACGGATGTCCTGACCGCAAAACGTGAAACAAGAATAGGATTTTGGAATGTCAGGACAATGAACGAGACGGGTAAACTAAAACAGGTCACAGCAGAAATGAGAAACTATAGATTACACATTGTAGGGATAAGCGAGAGCAGATGGACAGGGGCAGGAAAAGTTAAAACAGCAACAGGAGAAACAGTACTTTACTCTGGAAGAGAGGATGGACAGCACAATGAAGGTGAGCCATTATTCTACAGAAAGGAATAGAAAGGACACTACTGGAATGGAAACCCATCAACAACAGACTGATAAGAATAAGATTGAGAGGGAGATTCACCAACACTACAATAATACAATGCTACGCACCAACGAATGACAGCGATGAAGAAGTCAAGGATGAATTCTATCAACAACTGCAGAAAGAAATGGAAGACACACCTAGAAATGATCTTATCATAGTAATGAGAGACCTCAATGCGAAAGTTGGAACACACAATACATATAATGAAAGAGTAATGGGGAAATGCGGCAGCGGAACAGCAAACAAAAATGGGGATAAATTAATATGTTTCTGTAGCATTAACAACCTGGTCATTGGAGGAACACTTTTCCCACACAAAGAAATTCACAAATTAACATGGGAATCACCAAATGGTCGGGACAGAAACCAGATAGACCACATCATGATTAATGGTAGATGGAGACATGCATTACAAGATGTGAAGGTAAGAAGAGGTGCAGATGTGGGAAGTGATCACCATTTAGTAGTAGCAAAACTGAAAGTGAAACTCAGAATGGCTGGACCAACTGTAACTACACAGAAAAGGTTTGACATCAGCAAATTTAAGGACCCCCTTACCAGAAAAGCTTTTGCGGCTGATATAAAGAAGCGATATCAATTTGCCAAAAGTCAGGAAAAGACATCGACTGATGATATGTTCCAGAAATTCAACACCATTTCAACAATATTTAAGGAAAGCAGCAAATCATGCTTGGGATTCCAGGAAAGGAAGAAGCAAGACTGGATAACACCAGAAACATTAAACACCATAACTATGAGAAAGGAAATGAAAAGAAAGAAAACAGAAGCGAAGTCCCCCAGGTTAAAGCAACTATATAGTGAACAGTACAATCAGCTGGACAAGGAAGTTAAACGCCAAACCTGAGCCAACAAAAGGAATTTCCTAGACAATCTTGCAAGACAGGCAGAAGAGGCAGCACTGAGAAATGAACAAAGCACAGTATACAAAATAACAAAAATCATCAGCGGAAAACGAGATGCAAACCATATTACATCAGTAAGAGATAAGCAAGGAAATCTCATCACGACAGCAGAGGGACAGGAAACAAGATGGGCAGAGCATTTCAAAGAAACTCTGAACAAGGAACCACCAGAGACACAATTGAATGTTCCTGAGGCTGAAAACGATCTTGATGTTAATACAGACATTCCACGAAAAGAAGAAATCATCACAGCAATCAAAGGGTTAAAGAATGGAAAAGCTCCTGGCCATGATAACTTAAATGCAGAGCTATTTAAGACAGACCATGAGCTAGCACTGCCATCAATGGTACCTATACCTTGTAGCGGTATGGCAGCTTGTGTACCCTGACAATCCCCAGAGCTATGCCAGTGGGAGTTTTACTCCTGGTAGGTTCAACCATGCTGGACTGGTCTGCGTGGGTAGGGGTCAGACAAAAGCTGGTACCCTGGTCCTCCAGGTTGGGGGTTTTAGCACAGGGCCGACACCCCTGTCTGTGTAAAAAATCACACACGTTACGGAAACAGCAATAAATGGAAATACTTTGATGCGGGACGGACATCCGGAGTCTCAGGCTCGTATGACTGACAGTGGTGAAAGCCGAAAGGAAGCCACTGGCATGAAAACGGATGCCCAGACCGCAAAACACGAAACCAGAATTGGTTTTTGGAATGTCAGAACTATGAACGAGGCAGGAAAGCTGAGACAGATTACAGCAGAGATGAGGAATTACAAACTACATATCCTGGGAATAAGCGAGAGCAGATGGACAGGGATGGGGAGAATAAAAACAGCTACAGGGGAAACAGTACTTTATTCTGGTAGAGAGGACGGTCAGCACAACGAAGGTGTAGCCATTATCCTTAAGAAAGGAATGGAAAGGTCTCTACTGGAATGGAAACCCATTAACAACAGACTAATAAGAGCAAGACTGAGAGGGAGATTCACCAACACCACAATTATACAATGTTATGCACCAACAAATGACAGCGACGAAGAGATCAAGGACGAGTTCTATCAACAGGTACAAAAGGAAATGGAAACTGTACCCAGGTACGATCTTATTATAGTAATGGGAGACCTAAATGCGAAAGTTGGAACACACAATAATTATAACGAAAGAGTAATGGGGAAATGCGGCAGTGGAACAGTAAATGAGAATGGGGACAAATAAATAAGCTTCTGCAGTATTAACAACCTGGTCATCGGAGGAACACTTTTTCAACACAAAGAAGTGCACAAGTTAACATGGGAATCACCAAACGGACGAGACAAAAACCAGATAGATCACATAATGATCAATGGCAGATGGAGACATGCACTACAAGACGTGAAAGTAAGAAGAGGCGCAGATGTGGGAAGTGATCATCACCTAGTAGTAGCAAGACTGAAGGTGAAACTCAGAGCTGCTGGACCAGTTGCAGTCAAACAGAAAAGATACAACATCACGAAACTTAAGGACCCCCTCACCAGAAAAGCGTTTGTGGTCGACGTAAAGAGACGATATCTGATTACCAAAAGCCAGGAAAGAACAGAGACCGACGATGTGGACCAGAAATTCAACACCATCTCAACAATATACAAAGAAAGCAGCAAGTCATGCTTGGGATTCCAGGAAAGAAAGAGCCAAGACTGGATAACACCAGAAACGCTAAACACCATAGCGAAGAGAAAGGAAATGAAAAGGAAGAAAACAGAAGCTAAGTCTCCCAGGTTAAAGGCAATATATAGTGAACAGTACAGTCAGCTGGACAAGGAAGTAAAACGTCAAACCCGTGCTAACAAAAGGACATTTCTGGATGACCTTGCAAGACAGGCAGAAGAGGCAGCACTGAGAAATGAACAAAGCACAGTTTATAAAATAACTAAAGCTATCAGTGGAAAACGAGGTGCAAACAACATAACGTTAGTAAGAGACAAGCAAGGAAATCTCATCACCACAGCACAGGGGCAGGAAACAAGGTGGGCAGAGCACTTCAGAGAAACACTGAATAAGGAACCACCAGAGACTCAGCTGAATGTTCCTGAGGCTGAAAGTGACTTAGACGTAAATACAGACATTCCACGAAAAGAAGAAATTATCACAGCTATCAAAGGGCTAAAAAATGGAAAAGCGCCTGGTCACGACAATCTGAATGCTGAGCTATTCAAGACAGACCCTGAACTAGCAGCAGAACTATTAGAACCACTATTTGCACAAGTCTGGGAAACTGAGACAACACCAACAGAGTGGAGTAAAGGAACAATTGTCAAATTGCCCAAGAAGGGCGACCTTGCAGACTGCAACAACTGGAGAGGAATTACCCTCCTCTCAGTTCCCAGCAAAATACTAGGCAGGATAATCATCCAGAGAATTTCAAAAGCAGTTGACCATAAACTGAGGAAAGAACAAGCGGGCTTCAGAAAGAACAGAAGATGGGCAGATCATATATTTGCCCTCAGGAACATTATAGAGCAGCGCTCAGAATGGCAGAGACAGCTGTACATTAACTTTGTTGATTTTGAAAAGGCTTTCGACAGCATACACAGGGACAGCCTATGGAAAATTCTGAGGGCTTATTTAATTCCCAGCCGCATTGTTTCCATTATAAAAAGCCTCTATTCTAACTTTACGTGCAGTGTTGGATCGAGTAATGTAACTTTCGAAGTGAAAACAGGAGTACGACAGGGATGCCCCTTATCAACAACATTATTTTTGACAGTCATAGATTGGGTGATGCGCCAGACAACAGAGGGCAGTCCAAGAGGAATTAGATGGACAACGTTTTCTACACTGGAAGATTTGGAATATGCAGATGACATTGCACTGCTCGCGCATTCACACCAACACATTCAAGACAAAACTGATAGACTGAATAAGTATGGCCAGCAGGTTGGCCTGAACATCAATCTGAAGAAGACAGAGGTCATGACACTAAATGTGGGCAATCCTGAGCCAATAACAGTAAGGAACCAGAAGTTAGAACAGACAGACACATTTACTTACCTAGGAAGCATAGTAACACCTGACGGCGGAACAAGCAAGGACATTAACAACAGAATGAATAAAGCGAGAACAGCCTTTGCTATTCTCAACAACATTTGGAAGTCTTCCCAGTACAGCACAAACACCAAATTAAGACTGTATGAGAGCTGCGTACTTTCTGTGCTTCTCTATGGTGCGGAATGTTGGAGAGTAACAGAGAAGGAAATGTCGAAACTGTCCTCCTTCCACACAATCTGCCTAAGGAAAATTCTCCGAATCTTTTGGCCAAACACCATCAGCAACCAAGAACTACTTATTCGGAGTAACCAGGAGGACATGCACACCATCATAGCTGGCAGACGCTGGAGTTGGGTTGGCCATGTCCTCAGAAGGGACCCTGATACCATCGCAAGAACAGCTATGCTATGGACCCCCGAGGGAAAGCGAAAGAGAGGCCGACCAAAAACAACTTGGCGGAGAACTGTGGAAGCTGAGATGCAAAGAATGAACCACAGTTGGGGCACTGTACGAAGGATGGCCGCCGACAGAGCAAAGTGGAATCAATTTGTTGCTGCCCTACAAGACGCCACCAGGCGTGATGGCCGCTGACTGCTTTGACGGTTGGCGGTTATGGATCAAAGAAGAAGAAGATGAGCTAGCAGCAGAACTATTAGAACCACTATTTGCACAAGTCTGGAAAACAGGGACAACACCAACGGAGTGGAATAAAGGAATAATTGTCAAATTGCCCAAGAAGGGAGATCTTGCAGACTGCAATAATTGGAGAGGAATCACTCTTCTCTCAGTTCCCAGCAAAATACTAGACAGGATAATTATACAGAGAAGTTCAAAAGCAGTAGACCACAAACTGAGGAAAGAACAAGCAGGATTTAGAAAAAACAGAAGATGTGTAGATCTTATATTTACCCTCAGGAACATTATAGAGCAGTGCTCAGAATGGCAAAGACAGCTGTACATAAATTTTGTTGATTTTGAAAAGGCTTTTGACAGTATACAAGTAGATAGGGACAGTTTATGGAAAATACTGAGGGCTTATGGAATTCCAAGCTGCATAGTGTCAATCATAAAAAAGCCTCTATGCCAATTTTACGTGTAGCGTTGGGCAGAGCAACCTAACATTTGAGGTGAAGACAGGAGTATGACAGGGATGCCCCTTATCAACCACTCTATTTTTAACAGTCATAGACTGGGTGATGCACCAGACAACAGAGAGCAGTCCAAGAGGAATAAGATGGACTACATTTTCTATATTGGAAGATCTGGAATATGCGGATGACATTGCACTACTAGCACATTCACATCAACACATCCAGGAAAAAACGGATAGACTTAATAAGTATAGCCAGCAGGTGGGCTTGAACATCAATCTAAAGAAGTCAGAGGTCATGACGCTTAATGTAAGCAACCCTGAGCCCATATCAGTAAGGAATCAGCAACTGGAACAGACAGACACCTTCACATACCTAGGATGCATTGTAACACCAGACGGTGGAGCAAGCAAAGATATCAACAACAGAATGAACAAAGCAAGAACAGCCTTTTTTAGTCTAAACAACATCTGGAAGTCCTCTCAGTACAGCACAAGCACAAAATTAAGATTATATCAGAGCTGTGTGCTTTCTGTGCTCTATAGTGCGGAATGCTGGAGAGTTACCGAGAAGGAAATGTCGAAATTGTCCTCTTTTCACACAACATGCCTAAGAAAAATTCGCCGAATACCATCACCAACCAAGATCTGCTTACTGTGAGCAAGCAAGAGGACATACACACCATCATAGCTGGCAGACGCTGGAGCTGGGTTGGCCATGTCCTCAGAAGAGACCCCGATGCCATCACAAGAACAGCTATGCTAAGGACCCCTGAAGGAAAACGAAAGAGAGGCCGACCAAAAACAACTTGGCGGAGGACTGTGGAGGCTGAGATGCAAAGAATGAACCAGAGTTGGGGCACTGTGCAAAGGATGGCCACCAACCAAGCAAAGTGAAATAAATTTGTTGTTGCCCTACAAGATGCCACCAGGCGTGATGGCCACTGACTGCTTTGACGGTCGGCGGCTAAGGATCAAAGAGGAAGGAGAACCTGGAGATGACAGTAGAAGAGGAAGTAAGAGCAATCAGAAATTTATAGGCAGAACTAAAGAAGATAGCCCAGAATAAAAATCAGTGATGAATAATAGTTGGAGGTCTGTGTTACATAGGGAATGAAAATGAGTGATAATCATGGTGTAGATAAAGCCAATGGGGATGATGATTATTTCCCTTACCTTGTTGTTTAACTAGGACTTCTGAGCTTCTCGCTCTTTTGTGGCCTATACCAAGTTGAAGACTCCTTGGTATTATCTGCACTATAGATCTAGGATTTTCCTGTGACTTTTCTGCCATTCTGAAACGTGCCCAGTTGAAGTCATGAGCTCCAGTTTCTCCAGCTTGGCTTGCATTTAATGAATCGTCACATCTGGTCTCAAGCTAGGAGTAAGAAGCGCGTGGTATACTGTGCCTTCCCCACAATCTCAGGGGGCTCTAAAATACTGTTCTCTGGTTCTGGGTTTTCCCAAGGAATTGTCAGGTCCTGCACAGAGCCACTTCTCAGCTCCCCCTGCTTAACACATGATAATAGTGTTATAATACTAGTGATTATTCAGGCCTTTGGTTAGAAAAACAAAAATTTATCATGATAACAATGATATTAAAAAGTTACTACATTGAAAAGTATCACCTTAATTTAGAAACATTTTATGGTTAGAACATTCCCTCAGAAACCCCAAATTCTTGATGAATCTTCAATAATAATTTCAGATTTTAGTCAAACACAAATTATATGTGATCCACCAGCAGAACCATAACTGCTACTTGCTACTTCAGTACCATAATTTTAATTTTACAATAGATGTTCAAGTTGTCAGGATTTTGCTTACAACATCACAATTTGAATTCTTGGTTACAACAATAATTACTGTCACGAACGGTTTATAGAATGAATGTCAGTACTCATGCTCTGGTGGGAACTAGATATGTTTATGTAAGTTGTGAGTTGAAGTGAGTGAATGTTAAGTTTGACTGCGGGCATGAATGCATTAGTAGCAGTTAGTGCTAATGTCAAGTTCACGGGCATGACTGAGTTGTTGTGAACGAAGTGGGGGTGAAGACTGGTCAGGTGTGAAAAGGGTCATGGGTAAAAAGGGGATTCGAGACAGAGATTAGAGCGAGGAGAGATTACATGGAGAGTGAAGGCGAAATGGTTGAAGAAAATTAGGAAATATATTAAGATATTGTGAAATTCGTTCCATGAGATGCTGTTCTAATTATGCACATCATACGTTGTGCTTTTCTTATGTGATGATTTATGGCCATAGCGGCAGTCTGCCTGTGTTATTGTGTTATACTCAAGTTTGTGACATAAAGTCGTCGGATATCGTATTTACGTGTTGGAGTTTAGTGAATTAACAATTTGCTGTGAAAAACGAGCCATGTTTGTCGCTCCACGTGTATGTAATACATATTTGTCAATGTGTACACACAGCAAGCACTTGACAATTTTGGGGGACTCGTAAGTGGAAGAGAGGACCCACCCCTAATTTTCTGCAGAATTTTTGACAATTTCGCCTTCTCATGAATTGTTGTTGAAAAATTACATCAAGCGGAACAGAGAACTAGGCCTATTTGTTTGAATCAGGTCACAAGAACTTAATGTGCAAAACTTCATTTCAGTGATAGTCAGCAATGGTATAGCTGCAGAAGGACTGAATATTTAAGAGCAAAGAATAGTTTAATCACTGGCGGAGAGGCGAAGGGACAGTTTTGACGAAATCGACAGTGTTATTTTGGAAAGTAGCACGAAGAATGAAAAGGCGGTAATCAGTCTTGTTTACCTCGGCGCACTGATATTATGTTATTCTGCCCCGTGATGAGTGTGCTGATCTGTCGTCAATTTATCTGTGCTGTGTAGTTCGGCATGACTGTTGACACAAAAAATCGTCTGCTGGGTCTTGTAATGGAATAACAAGGCCATTGTTTTGATGGTGATCGGCTGAAATCATAACATCTTGCCTGGAGATGGTGTAAGCAGTGAGAGACGCATTTTCCTTTTCTGCCCCTTGTATCAGTACTGAAGAAGATCCAGGTTCACCGTGTACTGAGGTGCACGTAGGAGCTGAGTTCGACATTTGACTGTGCTGTGTTGCAGCGTGAAGTGTGTTGTTTGTGGTGTCTATCATTGAGCTGTAACTTTGGGACTCCAAGCCTGCGCCTATCTCAAGTGGAGCAGCGGACACAGGATATTGTTAAGTTAAGTTTATTATTAATTTTGTAAATTTCAAGTCTTCTGTTTACTTGACTTATGCGTCTGTATATTTTCTTTTATATATATAGGCTATACTTCTTTTAATTAATTTATTTGGTTATTTATTTCTTCCTTGATAAGGTTATTGCCCGGAACTAATAGGGTTTTTTTTATTTTTTATTAATTCCATTCTTTCTTCAATAGCATTTTTGCAGATTAATTAACGTTATATTGGAACCCTATGATCTGTTATATTTAAAGGTGTACTAAACTTAGTTTATTTTGATATTAGTTCCTTTTAGGACAACAATTTTGCTACGTCATATCTAGACTTCCTTCTGTCTATCACTTCTACAGTGTACTCGAAACTTATGTTATTTTTATATTAGCTCTTGTTATTAGTTAAGTATTCATATATTCATTCCTGTTTGCCCGTGCTGCAGGGTGCACGAGTAGAGCTCTTGTGGTACTTCATTGTCCAGTGTTTTGTTTTTGTTTCGTTCATATTATGTGGTAGTATTTAATTTTGATTTCTGTATAAGGGGGATTTTGAGTGGTGAGCACAATCCATCTTTCTTCATTGAAGAAATTTGCCTTGTGTTGCCTTTAATAGGTTTTGTGAGACAAATTGCGCTGTAGGGAACCCAATCTGTCTAAGACTTGGGGAGTTGTGAAGCCTCGTGTAATTTGTGGAACAATTGTTGGCGTTAGTTGTTTGCGTTTAGTTTGTTTACTTATTGTCTTGTATAATAGTCTTTCTTTCGTGGTGTTTTTCTGGCGTGATTCTCAGTCCTTTGCTCTGCTATCCGTGTATATAAGTTATTTTACGATATCCTGTTTTTGTTCGTTCGATAGGTTTGGGTGTAAATATAAGGTCTATTCTTACTTTCTTGGTCTATAACTTCCTCTCCACTGGCCTATCAGTTGTTGTAGCATCGTGTGTTCTGTGATTATCATTTCAATCATCATCATACCATTTGTGTTAACATAAGCAGACACATTTTATTTTGGTCTATTACAGTTTGTAATGCCTACAGACTGATACAAGAGATTAACCCAGTGTGTAGACCCAGTGTGAAGAGTTGTTCAAAATCTGTTGTGTATGACAGACGTTCTTCATAGGTGAAGGGGTATCCATTATAGTTTTCCACACCATTTGACATATCAGGTGGTATACATTTTTTTTTTCTCTCTCCTTAATTGTTTTTTTGGTTGCATCATTTTTTCATAGTTATCATAGTTGATAAATATTACAGGATGACTAGCCTCTTGGATTTTATCACCAAGGGACAGGCACTTGGTAAATCAGGGGATGAACTTGAATTATGGGCTGAGACTAAATTTGCGGATGCTGAGGAACGGAGAGTACGCAATGAGGAAAGAGATCTTAGGAAGTTAGAAATTGAGGCTGAAAGGGAAGCAAAGAAAGAAGAAACAAGGAAAGCTGAAATTGAGGCTAAAATGGAAGCAAGGAAAGCTGAAATTGAGGCTGAAAGGGAAGCAAAGAAGGAAGAGACAAGGAAAGCTGAAATTGAGGCTGAAAGGGAAGCAAAGAAGGAAGAGACAAGGAAAGCTGAAATTCAAGCGGATAAAGAAATTACTTTGAAGAAACTGGAACTTGAGGCTGCTAGTTCTAGACCAGCTACTAAGGAGTATACTCGTCCTTTCAAGCTGCGACTCCCATCCTTTGTTGAGGGCGTCGATATGATGGACGTGTATCTAGAAAGATTTCAACAAGAAGCAGTATCTTGGAAGGTTAAGAAAGAAGATTGGCCAGCTGTGCTCAATAACTTTCTCACCGGAAGAAGTTTACAATGTGTCTTTGCTTTGCCAGTAGAGGATCGCATGAATTATGATACGGTGAAAGAGACACTGCTTCGAAGATTTAGACTGACTGCTCAAGGGTACCGTGAAAGATTTAAGGAGGCTATTCCTACAATAAGCAATGACTTTAGTGAGTTTATTGCGGAAATCAAGTTGCTGTTCAATAGGTGGATTGAACTATCAGGTATTGTGAAGGATTTTGACGGGCTAACCGACCTTATGCTACAGGACAAGGTTCTATCGTCTTGCAATCCAGAGTTAGTGGCATTTCTACAAGAGCAAAAGCCAAAAGATATAAATATTATGTCAGAGCTGGGACAGCAGTATGTCAATGCGCACCCAGGGAAGCCGATTCACAAGCAGATAGTTGCTGAGACCTTTCCAGCTTGTGTGGCTCAGGAGAAAACTGAAAAGAAGCCATACATACATCCTCGGGCCCGCAGCTTAGACAGGTATGTTGATAAAGATGGTGGAAATAGAAGATGGAACGGGGACAGAAGATATTCTCCTAAGAGACAGTACCCGTCGTTTGGGTCAGGCTACAGTAGAAGGGGTTGTTATAAGTGTGGCTCAAGGCGTCATCTATCTTATCAGTGTGGGAGGGACCCAGAGAGGTGTCCCTTCAACCCACAAAGAAGTCCATATGCCAGCCCAAAGAAAAATTATAATAGCAGTCCAAAGAGAAGCCCTTACAAGCGCCAAGAGACGGATTCCAATTGCCCCAATTGTAATGAGAGAAGAAACAGTCGAAAAGAGAGCCCAAAGGAAAACACTGAGCATGCAAATTCAGCTACTGTACTTGATACATTTAATAGTGAGGAGTGTGAGGGGTGCAGACCATTGTTCAAGCCTGATGGCAAGCCTATTTTAATATGTGGACACACTTTGCCTTGCCTTTCATCAGTTGATGGGAATGGCACCTTAACTTTACAAAAGGGTTTTGTGGAGAATAAACCTGTATCTGTTTTGAGGGACACGGGCTGTACAACCATTGGCATTAGGAAGACATTGGTTAAGGATACGTATTATATTGGAAAGATGGCCAAATGCATTACATTTGGTGGTAATGTCGAGTACTATCCATTGGCGATTGTGCAGATCGACACCCCTTTCTTGTCGGGTAGAGTTTGAGTATGCGTCCTTGACTCTTCCATCGCTGATCTCATTATTGGAAATGTTAATGGGGTTCATGATTGCACCAGTAAGGATATTGAGGAGTGGGAAAATGGGCATAATTTGTTTGCTAACGCAGTAATGACGAGGGCTCAGACTAAGGCTGATGATGCAAATATTATGATATCGCAACCCAGTAATATCCCTTCGGTGCCTACGGTTGCTGGAATTACAGCATCTGATTTTGTAGACATGCAGAGGAAAGACATTTCACTTCTGCCTTTGTTTCAGTTGGCTGAGTCCAAGAACATACGGCATACCAAGTCTGCTCGATACTGGTTTGAGGTTAGGAACTCCATTCTAATCAGATGCTTTGCAGAGCAACATTCAGTCATTACACAAGTGGTTATTCCAGGGGAACTGAAGAATACAGTGTTAAGGACAGCACATGATATCCCTTTTGCGGGTCACATGGGTATTGCAAGAACTCGCTGTAGAGTGTTGTCCCAGTTTTACTGGCGTGGATACAATAAGGATGTGAAGGTTTACTGTCGGTCATGTAAAGTGTGTCAGAAGACAAGCCAGAAAGGAAGGACTCCCAAGGCACCATTAGTAGCAACAGATTTGGCATTTCGCCCTTTTCAGAAGGTTGCAATAGACATTATTGGGCCCCTTCCAGTTATGTCTGATCGGGGGTATAGATTTATTCTAACATTAGTTGATCTATGTACGAGGTGGCCGGAAGCATTGCCAATGAAATCCATCACATCAAAGGATATAGCAGAGGCTCTAATGAGCTTATTTAGCAGATTAGGATTTCCTGAAGAGATTTTGTCTGACAGGGGCCGGCAATTCATTTCAGAAGAGATGAAACACATATCTAAACTGTTAGACATAGCCCAAGTGTTCACCACCCCTTATCATCCTCAGAGCATCGGGGTCTGCGAGCGGTTCAATGGGACACTGAAAAGAATGCTAGGTAAGGTTACAGGAGATTTTCCACAGTTGTGGGATAGATACCTACCGGGAGTTTTGTTTGCATACAGGGAGATTCCACAAGAGAGCACAGGATTCTCACCGTTTGAGCTAGTATTTGGAGCAAATCCTCGGGGTCCAATGAAAATTTTGAGAGACTTACTGACCGGGAATTACGCTGATGATAGCATTAGGTCAAGTTATGAGTATGTCATTGACTTGCGAGAACGCATAATTACATCGTGTTCGATAGCACGTGAGGCATTACAGACATCGGGTGCAAGGTATAGAGCATACGCCAATAGGAATAGCAAACTTGTATCCCTCAGTCCTGGCAGCGAGGTATGGTTGTTGCTACCTACCAAAGAAAATCACCTGCTAGTGAGCTGGCAAGGTCCATTTCAAGTAAAGAAACAGATTACCGATGTGGATTATCTGATATTAGTCCGAGGGAAGGAGAAGATTTTCCATATTAATATGCTAAAACCATACGTAGTACGTCCAACTGAACTGGAACCAGTTGTGAACGCTGTTCTTGATAGTACAGTTACTGTAGCTAGTGCAGCAGTCATCGAGGAAGATGGAGAGAAAGGAGAGGAGGTCAATCTCCAGATCCCACTATTGCCATTGGTTGCCTCAGAGTCATGGAGAGATGTAGAGGTCTCTGCATCTCTCCCACAGCATCAGAGGAAACAGGTGAAGTCACTGCTGTGCGAATTTCAAGATGTGCTCACAGATATTCCTGGAAGAACTGATTTAGTTGAGCATGATATTAAACTGACCTATGGAGAGCCCATCCGGGTGAGACCATATCCTATTCCACTACATTATACTTCTGCTGTTGAAAAAGAAGTGAATGATATGTTACGCTTAGGTGTTATCTCCCCATCTGAATCATCATACTCATTTCCCATGGTCATCGTGCGGAAGAAGGATAAATCCCTACGGATATGTATAGACTTCCGCCGCTTGAATAGTGTCACAGTGATAGATGCGGAACCTATGCCCAACCAAGAGGTCCTCCTATCCCAAATAGCGGGGGCAAAGTATTTTACCAAACTAGACTTATCGAGGGGGTATTGGCAAATTCCCTTAGCAGAAGGCACTAGGCCACTTACAGCATTTTGTACCCCTCAGGGTCTTTTCCAGTTTAATTATATGTGCTTTGGACTGGTGAATGCCCCTGCAACTTTTGTGAGAATGATGAGAATGCTTTTGAGGGGACAGAAGGATGTTATCACATATATTGATGACATCTGTTTGTTTCATGACACGTGGGATGAACATGTAGAGGGATTGAAGTCACTGTTATCATGCCTTCTGGTGCATCACCTTACAGCAAGACCCAGTAAGATTAAGGTGGGGTTTCAGGAGTTAACGTTTCTGGGGTATATGGTAGGACAGGGTGTTTTAAAACCAGTTGATCAGACAGTTGGAAGAATTTTGAATTTGCAACCTCCAAAAACAAAGAAACAAGTACGTAGTTTACTCGGTCTGATAAATTTTTATCATAAATTTATCCCCAGGTTCTCTTCATTGTCGGCAGCTCTAACATCACTCACTAAAAAGGGCACGCCGAACAGAGTGGTCTGGACTGAAGAGTGTGATAGAGCACTGAGGAACATCAAGGCTGTATTCTCCAGCGAGCCCATTCTTCTACTGCCAGACTTGGCTAAGCCCTTTGTACTGAGGACTGATGCTTCTGCAGTGGGCATTGGTGCGTGTCTGATGCAAGAACATGATGGGTTTCTACATCCTGTCATGTATGTCAGCAGGAAGTTGCTTCCGGCTGAAACGCGATATGCCACTATAGAGAGAGAGTGTTTAGCCATTATTTGGGCTGTTTCCAAACTCTCTAGGTATTTGTTAGGATCTCATTTTGTACTGGAAACGGACCATTGTCCTTTGACTTTTCTTAAGTCATCTAGATCACCAAATTCACGTTTGACAAGGTGGTCGTTGTTGTTACAACAGTACAACTTCACTGTTTTTCCTATTCAGGGTAAATTAAATGTTCTTGCAGATTCGTTATCTAGATTATGAACACTTGCTTGTAGTAAATGGGTGTGTTTTTTTCTTTTTTTAACCACCATTTCTATGTAGTATTTGATACTTGTACATGAGTAATGTTTTGTCAACTGTATTCTGCATGATTTTTGTATAAGCTAAGTTCTTATCATATGTTGTGTATCCAGTACAGGGTTATAGAACAGATATTCTCCGGTATAGGAGAATTTGGTGAAATTGATGTAATGTATCACCTTTAATTTTGTGTGTAATTAGAGATGCATAATTTTTGCCATATGGTTGCTGTTGTATTTTTCTAGCAACTTGGTTCTATTGTAATTTTTTTTATTTTATTTTTGTGTTCTTCAGAATGTTATTATTGATTATTTGTAGATGGCATATTTTCACACTCATGCTATAGATTTTGCCCACATATGTAATCAGAGGTTTTGGATGGTTGGTTTCCTGATATCTACCACCCATTCAGTGAAAAACTATGTTTTTCACTTGGAGAGGGAGGGGTGGATGTCACGAATGGTTTATAGAATGAATGTCAGTACTCATGCTCCGGTGGGAATTAGATATGTTTATGTAAGTTGTGAGTTGAAGTGAGTGAATGTTAAGTTTGACTGCGGGCATGAATGCATTAGTAGCAGTTAGTGCTAATGTCAAGTTCACGGGCATGACTGAGTTGTTGTGAACGAAGTGGGGGTGAAGACTGGTCAGGTGTGAAAAGGGTCATGGGTAAAAAGGGGATTCGAGACAGAGATTAGAGCGAGGAGAGATTACGTGGAGAGTGAAGGCGAAATGGTTGAAGAAAATTAGGAAATATATTAAGATATTGTGAAATTCGTTCCATGAGATGCTGTTCTAATTATGCACATCATACGTTGTGCTTTTCTTATGTGATGATTTATGGCCAAAGCGGCAGTCTGCCTGTGTTATTGTGTTATACTCAAGTTTGTGACATAAAGTCGTCGGATATCGTATTTACGTGTTGGAGTTTAGTGAATTAACAATTTGCTGTGAAAAACGAGCCATGTTTGTCGCTCCATGTGTATGTAATACATATTTGTCAATGTGTACACACAGCAAGCACTTGACAATTACAATCGCTGCTTATATAAATATTATGATTCCTGCTTACCTGTCAGCACCACACTATATATAAACTAAGCATAAGTTGAAGGAATATTATTTCATAGATAAAAAAAAATAATTTTTTTTTAAATCTTCTTCTTCTCGTTCGCTGTTGTTTAGTAATTAATACACAAGAAGTCCGGTTCTCTGGATGTATGTTGCTGTGGTTGAAAGTTTGTCAAGACTCCCAAACAGCTTTGTGTGGATGTGCGTCTCTGTGGGCCAATGTTCAGTTCGCAATTGACTAAGTATGTGGCAGTCTTGCAGGATGTGTTCGGCTGTCTGTGCTGCCTGTCCACACGTACATAGGGGTGATGGGACCAATCTCAGTCTGTATAAGTGACTGTTCAGTCTGTTATGTCCTGTTCTAATACGGAACAGGATCACCTGTTTTGCTCGATCAAGATAGTGATAGTTGTCTCTTTGTTGGTCAATTTTCCTGGTGGCCTTGATAAGGGTCTTCTTTTCCTGGAAGGTGATTGTTTGTTCTTTTTGTTCCTGTGTTGCTTCCTCTTTTTCTAACGTATCTGCTCTCTCATTTCCTGGTATGTGATGGTATCCACAGTAGCACTACCCTTCTTTTGATATTTACTTTGCATAGGGCTTTTTTTATAAAATAATTAGAATTTAGACTGTTGTAGGTTGATTTATGTTTTATTTTTATTTATTTTTTTTTATTTCAGAGACCAGATACTTACAACATCTTTTTTAAATCAGCACCAGGATTGTTGCTTAGTTTGTGACACTAGCATTGATATTCTTGTTTACAATATCATAGTAGACTCCTTCAGTCATAATTGACTATGCAGATGATGTGCTCTTGAGGGGATAACCCTCAGCTGCTTATTTTACCTGGTGTTCCTTTCAGCGTGTTTGTTTCTCTTCTGCCTGTTGTGAAAGCTTCTTTTCACCTAATCTGAGGTGGAGCCATAGGACGCATCTCAAGTTGGTGCGATTGGCAGCTTCATCCTCCAAGGTTGCTGGATTTATGGCATCACGTCTCTCTTGCACACATCTTTGAACCCTGGCTGTGGTAATTCAGCTGTTCTTTTGCCATCTTCCAGTTGTTCATAGAAAATATCTTTGGGGATGTGACCATCTTCCATGCGGAGGACATGGTCAAGCCAGCATAATCTGCTTTGTCTAAGCAGTGTATACATGCTTTGAGGGCCAGCACCTAGACATTTGTCAGTTTCTCCTTCCAAGAAATAGAGTAATCCAGGAATACTGTTTACAACTTCAATACCAAAATATCTGTTTACACATTAATAACAGGATTCCTGTTTACAGTATCAGAACCAGGAATACTGTTTACAACTTCAGTACCAATATATCTGTTTAAAACATTATAACTAGGAACATTACTTACAACTTCTGTACCAAGATATCCATTTACAACATCTGTACAAGAATTCATGTTTATAATATCAGAACTAGGTATAATATTTACAGTATAATAATGTTGTCATTGACGCTTGTGTCTACTATTCTTCACTTTAACTGGCGTATGCTACAAATCAACTATCTTGTTAGTTGTAGATCGTATAGTGTGGGGTTTTATCATTACCCTTCAGTATTTAGCTCTAGTATCAAGTGATTTAAAAAACTAGACTCCCTGACTCAACATAATTGACGTGAACGATGACAGTAACACTTCTCCAAATTTATGTCAACTTTATTTACATGAAGAAAAACTTGAAGACAAATGGTGAAATTCACAACAACCAGCCTTCCTATATAATTGCTGGCTTCTTTTCATTGAAAAACATGTGCTGCCATTCACTCTCTCACTCTGGTAGTGGCCTGGTCCCATGCTGAGAATCATTGCATGCTTATATGTTTTTCTTCACTACTGTCAATCTTATTCATTAACAATATCTTCTTCTATCTCTGCCGCTTCCTAAATGTCATCTTGGTACATCTATACAAAACTGGCCTACTGTCAGGGATGGTAATATCTACCACGTTTCTACTCTGACTTCTGCTACTGTTCTGTCTATCACAAGTCTGTTCTTATTCAACACTTCAAACACCTGAAACAGGCAGCGGAAACTCTTATTGAATGCAAAGCACAGGCGGAAAAACAGATAGTAATCTTTACAGATGCCCTCTCAGTAATAACAGTGCTGAAGAGCCACCATGCTAAAGGATTGAAAGATCTGATAATCTCCCTTGAAAGACTGGCCAAATGCTTCAACAAGTGCACAATCCAGTGGATACCAGCCCATTGCAACATACCAGGAAATGAGGAGGCAGACAAACTTGCTAAGGAAGGAGGTGCCTTACAACAAAATGATATAGAGACAACTTGCGCAATGGCAAAGTCTGCTATAAAGGCTACATTCAAGTCCAAATGGGAAAGAAAGCACCCGGGCCATTTGAAAAATGACGCATATCATCAACTATCCATTTTCATTTTTCCGCTATGGACTGGACACAACAGATTGAGATACCATCTATACCACAAATACAAAATTGGTGCAACAGATCTCTGCACCTGCGGTACCAGCCCGATGACAGTCGAACACCTGCTGCAGTACTGCCCAACCTACAGTAATGAATGGAGTAGCATATGGCAACAACCCACTTCTGTCAACAAAAAACTGTTTGGAGATGTCGGGAACCTTGAGTTGACTACTGCCTTTATTAGAGTCATAAATGTGGAAGTCTGAAGGTGAACGAGAAAGAAGAAGAAGACTTCAAATACAGGTTTTATTTCAACACGTACGTGGTGTACAGAAAGCTCACAATCCTCACAAAAAGTATACTGAATATCTGATATCTCGCTGCTTACGAAATCTGTCACAACACATAGTGGCATCAGAGCTTTACAGATAGCAAAAATCTGTATACCACAGATGACAACCAACTGGGCTGGTCTTACTAAACCCAAGAACTAACTTGATGCGCACTCTGTCACGTCTCAGAAGGAACTGCTTGAATCTTTAAATCACATGAGTGGCAAAAAGAGCATTACGAGTAGTAAAGTCTGTAACTACAGACGAACAACCAATTAGGCTGTTTCTACCAATCCGAGTACTAACTCTTGACACGATGCACTCTCTGTCACATTTCAAAACCTACTGACTAAATCTTAACTTCTGATTTGCAAAGACAACTTTCCTCGAACCATCTAGAACTCAATTTCTTCCCACTCATAAACAGTTAACCTATTTTTCACGTGAATCTCGACTACTCACTCAATTCTAAATTGACAGTTTAATCCACCGAATGACCTAAGAGGATGTAACTCTTATCTCTACTCTACACCCGTCTATGTTTCCTTACGTTACTTCCCCGTGACCAGAACTTTGATTCACTTCTCTTTTATGGTAACTCTAGCTACAATAACTAGGAATAATGTTTCCAACTTCAGTACCAACAAATCTGTTTACAACATCACTATCACTATTGCTGTTTACAGTATCGGAGCCAGGAATACCTGTTTACAATACAGTACCAAGATATCCATTTACAACTTCAATACTAGGATTCCTCCTGTTTACAATATTAGAACCAGGAATACTGCTTATGACTTTAGCACCAAGATATTTGTTTATGACATCAGCACCAAGATTCCTGTTTACATTATCAAAACTACTGTATCACCATTGAACAGTAATAACAAAACATAGAACTGCATATGAACTAATTGTCCGGAGCCTTTTTATAAGCTCGCAGATAGTCACTTTATAATAATAATAATAATAATAGCCCCTTCAGTCATAACTGACTACGGGAATGCGCCCCTGAGCTGACAGCCCTCAGCTGCTTATTTTCCTGGTGCTCCTTTCGACGTTTTCACCCCTCCTCTGCTTGTTGTGTGAGCCTCTCTTCGCCCAATCTGAGTTGGCGCCGTAAATAGCATCGCCACTTAGTGCGATCGGCAGCTTCATCCTCCCATGTTGCTGGATCCATGTCCAGTGCCCTCATATCTCTCCTGCACACATCTTTGAACCTCAGCTGTGGTCGCCCAACTGTTCTCCTGCCATCTGCTAGTTGTCCGTAGAAGATATCTTTTGGGATGCGACCATCTTCCATGCGGCGAACATGACCAAGCCAGCGAAGTCTGCGCTGTCTAAGCAGTGTATACATACTTTGAAGGCCAGCACGTGACAACACCTCGACATTAGTCACTTTATCTTTCCACGAGATGCCGAGGATGCGGCGTAGACACCGTAAATGGAAGGTATTGAGCCTTCTTTCCTGCTTAGCATAGGTCGTCCAGGTCTCGCTGCCATATAGGAGTGTGCTGGTGACGCAGGCATTATATACCGCAGCTTTGGTCTTCATTGTGAGTTTGGAGTTTCCCCAAACACGCGATGTGAGGTGGGCAAAGGTAGCTGCAGCTTTGCCAATGCGGCTGTTGATTTCTGTATCCAGTGAGAGTTTGTCATTGATGGTAGACCCTAGGTATGTGAAGTGATGCACCACTGCCAATTCATAGTTATCGATAGTGATAACTGGTGCAGCACCCGCATCCTGACTCAGCACATTCATTTTCTTTAGACTTATTGTGAGGCCAAAGTCCTTGCATGCTTCAGTGAAGCGATTCATCAAGTTCTGAAGCTCCTGTTGGCTTTTAGTGACGACTGCAGCATCATCAGCGAACAACAAGTCTCTTATAGTGACCCTTCTGATTTTTGTCACTTAATAACGACTTAAAAATCATGTGACAGATTGACTAATCCTAGGAGCAAACCTTACAAGACGCCACCAGGCGTGATGGCCACTGACTGCTTTGACGGTCGGCGGCTAAGGATCAAAGAAAAGACAGGAGCAAACCTTATACATCATGTATGGTAGGAGAACTGTGGAAGCCGAGATGCAAAGAATGAACCAGAGTTGGGGCACTGTACGAAGGATGGCCACCAACCGAGCAAAGTGGAATCAATTTATTGTTGCCCTACAAGATGCCACCAGGCGTGATAGCCACTGACTGCTTTGACGGTCGGCGGCTAAGGATCAAAAGAATGGTAGGACTGAAAAGAAGACTTAGATTATATCAGTTTTTTAAGCGTCTGATATTATTTTGTATGAACCCTGCCAATTTTAACTCCATGCAAGAAGGTGTTATTGATAACCCTGTTTTTAACTTCATATAGGAAATCTGTTACTATTAAGTGCACTCAGGAACTCTGGTATTGTTGCCTCCTAATAGGAAGTCTGTTATTGTTAACTCCATACAGTAGTCTGGCATTGTTAACTCTGTTCATTCCATGCAGAAGCAGTGTTACTTTTATTTCCATGCAGAAAGTTTACCAATGTTAATTTCATCAGTAAGTCTGCTAGTTTAATTCCATGTGGTGAGTCTTCTGTTTTTAACCCAGTATAAAAAGTCTGTTATAGCTAATATTGTGCAGGGAATCTGATATTGTTAACTTCACGCAGCAGATTTATTATTGTTAATTCCATGAAGGAAGTCTTACTCCTAACTTCTTGCAGGAAGTCTTACTGTTAAATTTTTGCAGTAATTCTTTTATTAACTTCATGCAAGAGATCTGTTATTGTTAATCTTTTTCTATTATTTTTAATTTTAGCTCACAAGCTCTTTTTTTGTCTCCCATCTTCAGACTTTTCACAGATGCCAAGAGGCTGAAAGTTATAAAGGCCAACCATAACCGTTTGTCATCCCTACCTGAAAAAATCCGATCAGACACGCTTGAAGAACTCCATCTTCAGCATAATCTGATCAGACAGCTTTCTGTAGAACTATTCATCAAAGCTCACCGGTTTGTGCACTTTGTGATTCTGATTGCTTAAATTTAGATGTTCGACTGTTTCAGACTGGCATACATTTAGATTTAGCAGAATGACATATATTTTTATCTCAGAGATAAATTGTGCAGATTTAGATTTTTAGACTGTCTCTGGTTGACATACGCCTTATTTTATAATTTTTTATGTTTGAGGTCCAGAGCAGATTAACAAAATATTATATAACTTGGGAACCTTGAATTCAGTTCACAATAAGCTTTTATTCCACATAAATACTACAAGAGCAAGGCCAATGCGTGACCATGACATCTACAAGGGAAAATTCCTGTAACAATAATGGGATGTTACAGTTTCATAAATCAAATTGCGTATAATTAGAATTTAGACTGTTGTAGGTTGATTTATTTTTTATTTCAGAGACCAGATACTTAGCATATTATATTTATGAATAACCAGTAACAAATCTTTTGATTAATAATTTATTTTCTTAACACAACATGCATTACTTTTGTATTAGACTTTTGTTGGATGAAAAACATTTTCAGAGTTATATGAAATTTTACAGTTACACAAACTGCTTTTTTACAATCTCAGTAAATCAAATATTTTTTCTCTGGGACTAGGTTACGATATCTAAACATGACAAGGAATAAACTTTGTGACCTGCCCCCTCCCAACAAGAACGACTCCTACAACAAACTTCAAGAGCTGTATCTGTCATTTAATCACCTGAACAACCAATGTCTCCACAAAATCTGCTGCTTCCCACGATTACGCGTTCTGCATTTGGCCAAAAATAAGATCTCTGTGATAGAAGAAACGTAAGTCACAAATTAAGAAGATTTTTTGTTAATAATTCCTTCAAAAATCATAATTATGTATTGTTACTTTTAAGAATATGTTTATTGTTAATTAAAGATCATCGGGTCGTTGGCGTAGCTGGCAGTCCTTTTTAGGGCTTTACGCTAGCAGATAGATAATGTTAGTCCTTTTCAGGACATAGTATCTATCAACGCTGATCGGGTTAGCAGTCAACAGAGTTGACAATTTTTTTGAGATGGTAAATGCGCTCTGATATAACCAAATAGGTTGAAAGGTACGCGCCTCGTCAGAAGAAGGCAAAAACCGACCCAAAGAAAGGTCATTAATTAAAATTTCTGTGAAGTTCTTGGGGGTCTTTGAGAGCACAAAGAAAGAAAAGAACTACTGCCACCGCAAGCATGTTGTAAGAGCAACTAAAAACTACTACTTCAAAAGCACATGAATGCTTCGTGCAGGTTACAGGGACCAGCTACTCTGGCAGCCCCATGTTTCCAATGGAGGAAAAAAAAAGAATGAAAGTAGTCATTGTTCAAGAAAATGATCAAGTGATATGATGAGTTCTTTTCTTGCTTTAATATTATGATAAATTCAGTGAGCCATCTGTAAACTTTAGACACCAGAGTAATGACATCAAAGTGACCTGAGACATAACTGTTATTTGAAATCCTGTGCTTGAAACATGTACACTAATTCAAGCTTAAAATAAAACCTAAATTATACACCTAATCTAACTTATCTGTTTCACTATTTTAGCTGTTCATTCTTTTCTTGGAAAAGATACCCTAGGCTTTGTAATCTATGTTATGGTTTTTTTTCTTCAAAATTCTTGCATGCATCATTGCAGCCAATCACCAAATTCTTATATTGAATTGACCACTTTGGGGACAAGCTTAACAAATTCAGTCTTATATATCACATAATCATTAAAGCCTCAACTTTCCTTGAAGTTATAAGTGCGTTAATTTTAAATCAATCCTACATAAAAAGAGAGCAATGCTCAAAAATAATAATAATAATTCTAGGAGGCACCATGAAAAAATCTGTCACTTAGATGATCTGGTACTCTTAATTTTTTTCTTCTCCCATTGAAAATATTGTCAACAAAATAATAGTAATAATATCAAAAATTCTCAACCACAGCAGAGAGTACTGAAAGAACAAATACTATTAGTTTCCTGCAGGAG
The DNA here is from genome assembly GCA_024509875.1 of Oreohelix idahoensis. NCBI lineage: Eukaryota > Metazoa > Mollusca > Gastropoda > Stylommatophora > Oreohelicidae > Oreohelix > Oreohelix idahoensis. The sequence goes on along the minus strand of JAMPIV010013523.1, from coordinate 656,180 downwards.
TCATACAAGAAAGTAGGAAACTGTATAACTATCACCCTGTAGTGGTTTTGATGGTACTGTATGGTTGTGATATTACCTAGTGTGATGCATGAGGTCAGCTGTGAAGGCTCCTGAGATAAATGTAGCTGTGAATTTACAGAAGGCCCTTCTTGCTACCACTTACGACCTCACACATATCTTTTTTTCTAATGAATGTGGCTACGTTAAAAAATCTAGGGTACTGAATGTACGGTGTTGTATTAGTATATACAAACACACACACAGATATTTAATAAGTCTAATAATATTAATAAAATTTATAACACACTGAACTAACTCAAGCTGTTTAAAATTTTGATATTAAATTTTCTTTAAGTTTATTTGTTCTGAACCAAGGTTTTATTTTGGTCAGAACATATGAAAGGTTTTGAAATTATGAATAAAATGTATGAATATATGGCATAATAAATGAAAGGTGTGTACATATGAATTTTACAAGACTAGTTAATATTACTACTGTTTATATTTGTAATTTATCTGGGAGAACGATTAATGGATGTGCTGTTGGGGTGACTTCATCACTCCCAGTCTGTGTCTACCAAACGTTGTCCATTTACTGATGGGAGGAATACAAGTTTATTTCCCAACATGGTATGTTCTAGTTGATAGGAATCTAGTTGGTGTGTAGTTAGAAACTAAGTTGGTGAATATCCAGCAGGCCAGACGCTCACGTATCTTTGACTGAGTAGTTCTGGTGCTGGAATCTGGTGGCCCCACCTCTCCGTGCTTGGGGGCAATATAAGGCTGCTCTGCCAAAATACTATACTGCACGGGTCCACACTTGTATTTTACCACACAGCATTTGACACCACTTTGGTGCCAAATAAAAAACTCACAGTTCTGAAATAAAAGTATTGGTCATGTGTCAGAATTCCATCCTCTAAACCATTTCTGCACACAACTCTACACACAACACCACATAGACTAGGTCAGATCTCTCTGACCATACAGCACATCTTACCAAGTTGGTTTCACATAGTATAAGTTCCCCAAGACTACATATTCTGAAATATGTTCATTAGCTTCCTGCCATTGAATAGGATAGGTGATATGTTCCACTGATCTCAACACTTGATCCGCCCTTCATAATCCTTGCTGGCGTTTATGTATTTTATTTGTCTCTAGACCCTGAGCTGGGGCTGGGGATCTAGAGCGAATCCTTACTTGTTGTAAGGGATAGATTTTGATATGGCAGTATCAAATCACTCGAAACATTAAACAATATTAAAATATACAAAGAAATACTTTCAGTCTTACCAGAATTATGAATAGAGAACACAGTTATATGCTAGCAAAACTCAGCTGAGCTGCTGGCTCTAGTATGGCGTCCCTCTAAATATTGCAATTAGCTTCTGGGAAATACACCACTGAATTATTTACTGTGTCTACTACTGGACAATTTATGATGAATGGCAAAAATGCGCGTCTGAGCGCCGATAATATGTTTATCTGTGGCCAATCACCGCCTTTCCCCCTTTTCAAATTCAAACCTCCTACCAAAAGTCAATTCAGTCATACCTCAGTCAAGTATGTATTATTGTCTGTTGGTCCGTCTGTCTCTACTTGCGTTTTTTACAAAAACACACTTGTTTATACATGCATTTCCTACACGAATTCTGCCTCTAGAGTTATTTTTAGCCACAACTTTCCACTAATGCCCCTTCTCTTTCATTCTAACTAGATTTTAGCACTTGAGTCTCAAGGCCGCAATTTTTTGAAAATTAGTGACATGTTTTTGTTTCAATGCAGTCGTTCGCTGATATGAACAACACAGTCTTTTGTCAATATCTTCATTATTATCTATCCGTCTGTATAAATGAAAGCATATTATTTCTCTGCTCAAGATGGGCCATCCGGCCAGCTAGGTTTTATATTCCTAACATTATTATTAAGAAAAAGTTACTTTTCAAGGTTAGTTGTTTTTTTTTTAAATATGTTCGAGCATCTTCTGTAATGCGTTTGCCGCTGAATTCAAATAAAAGGGCTAAGTATCGCAAAAGCGTCCAAGAAATGACTGTTGCGTATAATAGCTAAGGTCCCTTTTGTCGATTTCTTTACCTTGTGTTAACTTGGGGACGTGAATTTTTTTCCTTTCCCCACCAATTGCGTCTTTTTAGCCTTGCTAGTTTCAAGCACGTGTTCAGTCATATTTTTCTTTTTGATCTCCGTTCTCATCCCGTTCCAAGGGTAAACGTTTTGCCTTCACGTCTAACAAGTTAATTTCATGGCGGTTAGTGACCCGCGGCATGGGCGATCATGTCTTCTAGTAGCTTACGCATTATTTTTTATCCCTACATTTTATCCTTGGAGATATTTTAACGTTGTATCACGGTTAATTTTATCACACACCCATTATCAAGTTTATCTTTTAATTTGCTTGCTTAACTCTTTAAAGATGTGATGGTTGTCCCATGTTAGACGCTCATAATTTTCTGTTGCTTTGAGTTTTCCTATAGTGTTATTATATGGGTCAGTTCTTTTAAGTTCTTTCAAAAAATATTTTTTTTTTTTCTTTCTACCGTTTTATCCCCGTCTTACGGCAGTTCTCCTCATATAATTAAGATATATAGTGTCACTAGATCCAGATAATAATTTTGATTATGAGGAGGCAAAGAAAGAGTAGGCCTATTCCTCCCTCAAGCATGTAAAAAAGAGGCAACCAATATGAGGGTGTGCTTGAGATTGGAGACACCCGTGCCAAAACAACTCTCTGAGCGTTGTTTTTAGACTATCATGAATTAAAATTATGGCACAGGGTGGAAAATAATTGCGGAGTCAAAGAGTTAATAGCATTGCCAAGCATCCTTGTTCTGGAATTCCAATGGTAAAAGAGGTGGAAGGGGACTGAAGAGCACATGGAGAAGGGAACTGGAAAACGGAATGAAAAAAATGAGGGAGATAGGAAAAGACCTTGAGTTGATGGCACGGGACAGGAAGACTCGGAATAAGTTTATTGAAGGCCTGGGTTCCTTGGGGATCTGAAAGATGATGACTGAATGAAAATGATTTAGCCAGTAATTTTCTTTGTTATCTGTATGTTCACAATCCCATAATTCCACAGTGACATTGAGAAATTAGAACAGCTGATGGAACTCAATGTCTCTTCAAACTACTTAACTTACTTACCCGCCGTCCTAGGCCGGCATCCTAAACTCCAGGTGCTGCGGGCAAACTGCAATTTATTACAGGAATTACCAAATTTCAAGAACTCTTCTGGATTGAAGGTCAGTATGAAAAATGTAAACACTGCATTGCAACAGACATGCACAGCTCCTGTTTTAATACTTCACTTTAAGTCTAATTCTGCATTTTCCACATATAAATTATTATTCCAAGACCTAAGGGTAAAATATAATTATTAGCCTCAGTTTAAAAATAAGTGGCTTACTGTAAGTCTTATTTTAACACATTTTCAAAGGATCCTCAGCTGTGATGCAATAAAAAAAAAACTGCTTCTTGAGTTATAAAATAATTGTACCTTCCCATTTAAGGGGTTAATGTGCCTTATTGTGAAAATGTGAAAGATGAAAACTTCTTATTCCTGTTCCAAATAAAGGTGATTTGATTCATTTTCTCTTTTTCTGTCCTTTTCTCTCTACCTGGTTTTATTTTAATCTTCCTACACAGGTGCTAGAAGTGAGCTCAAATCACCTGGTGAATGTGAATATGAGTAACTTAATGGCTTCCCAGATGTCTCTCCTGGACATCTCAGCCAATCCAAACATTCTAGTCAAGTCACATGATATTGATGCGGCCAGGTATGTTTTGTACTATTTGTTACAAAAGAAATATTTAAACAAAGCTAAAAAAAAATGCGCATTAAAGGTTATGTTTCCGGCACTTGTGAGAAAATAAAGAAGTAGAAAACTGGACAACAGAAAAACAACAGAAGTGATGGGCTTACCAGAGACTCTAACCTAGGACCCTCCGAAAGGCAACACCGCCTCGCTACAGGAGTGAATTGTGACTATCCACCTAACCCAGCTGTAAATTATAGCACAACATGTTCATTATGCTCAAACCAAAAACAATAAATGCGATTCATCTTTCATCAGTTGCAAGTACAGGTCGGAAACCCAAAATCCGAAAACCGAAATATTCCTAACTCTTACTATCCGGCAAGCCCCATGAAGTGGCGCGGGTTTAGTACCAATTTTACGGCTCGCCAGTTCAAGTGGCGCGCGACGGTAACGATAGCTAAACTAGTGCGTAAAAACGCGGTTTTAGCTCCCGTATAGTAAGAGCTAAAATCGAAAGTTTTTTTGGCCGACTTTTGGAGACTTGGGCTATTTTTTTGGTGATGGGTGGATTTTAGGGCTATTTTGGACAACTTTTGGGCTACTTAGGATGAAATCATAAAACCAAAAAAATCTAAATATCGAGACACAGCTGTCCCAGAGCATTTCGGATTCTGGGTTACCAACCTGTAGCAAATATCAGTTTATGTCTGTGGTGTCCTTCGATGGGCTGACAGTTTCCAGGTAAACTGACTTTTTATTTTGACAGAAACTCTAAGAGATTGTGTATGGTGGACATGAGAGGTCAGAACTTGTCGCTTGATGATGTCCGATCACAGGGTGATGTAGATGAGGGACTGCTGTGGCAGACTGGATTATCCCAGACTTCAGGCATTCGTAACAAGTAGGTCATACCTTACCTTCATTAAATGTACAATCTTAAAATCAGCTCAACCAGTTTTAGATCATTGAAATAAGAAATGAGCATCTGATTTGCAGATTGGTTAGAGCATTGGCCTTCTCGTGGCAAAGGTGCCAGGTTTGCAACGCGGTGGCATCATGCTCCAGTCTACCCAACTGTAAATGGTTACTTGACTCTGCTCTCACGAAGCTGGACCTAGTATAGTGAAGTCTCTACCACTTCACTCCCCTATGGCAAATCTGCTAAGGGCCTACCTTTAAAAATAAGAAAGAGGTGAAGAAAAGGATGACAAATAAATGAAGCCTTACGACTGAAGTGGTGATGGCATGATACATCTGGAGAGAGAGATGGAGGTAGTGGAAGCAAGACTTAATGCATACTGACAGAGTGGAATTATTGCCCTAAGCATTAAGGAGGGCAAAATTATAGTTCTACATATTCTGTATATTCATAGGTTGCTGTTTTTCTTATATTTGTGGACCTCATTTGTTCTTTATGGGAGAAAAAAGTGATTTCTTTGAGTGGTTTCCCTCTGATAACACAAAATTAATGTTAACAGTAATACTTTTTTTTTCTAAGTGAGATGTCTTCCACATTTGACGGTAAGGATGGTTCTTCCCTCTACCTCTTCTACCCTGGGGGTTCCAGAACAAGAATTGCCTTGTAATACTATCAACTGGTTTCCTCAGTGTGTACCCTGTCCATCTCTAGTGTCTTCTTCTCATCTCTTGTTTCACTGGTACATGTCTGGTTCTTGTCATCAGTTCCACATTGGTGATATTGTCAATCCCTCTATTCTACACAAGCATCTACTTATGAAAGTCTGTAGCTTCTTGGTTTTTGTTCTCCATGTTTCAGAGCCAAACAATATGACTGACTTGACGTTCATTATTTAATTAATTAATGGTATTTTTGTCTTCTGAAATGCTACGGTTAAGTATTTCATTTTTAAACTGTCGATAAATGCTACCAATGTAAACTATTTTATTCTTAGACTGTCAGTAACTGCCATCAACAAGCCTCACTTCAATGACAAAGGAGAGGCTTTATTTGCTATTTTTGATGGTGGCCGTAATGAGGCTGTAGCTAATACTCTGTCAGACATCATCCCTGCTGTGCTGAGGGAGGAGAGAGCTCGAAGCAAGAACCCTTTTGTTTATCTCAAGTATTGCTTTCTCTCTGCTCACAGGTACTCACTTTTGATTTTTTATTGTTTAAACAGTCGTGGGGTAATCTTCAAATTAGTCTAGACAATTGCCACCCATTGTCTTAGGTACCTTTGTACACTTGCTACTAAACTACCTCTTTTAATATGCATATAGTATTACATGGAACTGGAGAATAGAGATTATCTCTCTTATTATACATATGATATTAAAAGAAACTGGGGAAAGAGATTGTCTCTGTTATTATAGAAGCTGGAGAAAAGAGATTACTTCTCTTATTATCCCCATAGTATTAAAAGGAACTGGATAAATGAGTTGACTACTTTGCAGGTAGATGATCAAGTCAAGCGAAAGCAGATAATTCAGCTTAAAAAAAACCAAATGTTTTTATACTCTGGCACATCATAAGTTCAATTTCTTACAGAGCATAATTTTTAAACAGGCATAACTGAAATGGAGTGCATTGGTTATCTCGTCAAAAAACATATTACTACATGAATTTGTTGAGTTTTGTTGTAAATTAAGATGTGCTTGTGCAATATTGTCTTCTTTATTGTCTTTAAACCCACATTAATTTGTTCTCAACTGTTTGAGTGAAGATGTCATGAGTAATCACAGATCGGCCAAGGGGGATGCTGGTCGAGGGGACACGTTCTGTGGCAGTGATTTTAAAATACAAATAAGCTTTTTTGAGTAAAAGTTTGCAAATATTAACAGAATCTTAAATATTAAATGAAAATGGAGCATATTTGAGTGTAGAGCTGTGCTTAGGAGGTAAACCCATGAATCCTATTTTATTATTTTCTACTATTTATTACAGTACAGTACAGTACCTTACAGTAATTTTATGTTATAATGTGTACATTGTATTATTTCATTATAAACACAGAGTAAAATTAGTTTTAAAATATAGCAAAACAAACCTACACATTTTAACATTCAAGCATGTTAACTGTTAACATACCCTTACAGTTCATATAGTGTATAGAGATTCCTGACTCATGAATATTTTGACTTATGATAGGGTCGTTGGAACAGAATGTATGTATGTATTGGTTTGGTTTTAAGGACTATCTTCATTGTACACGGACAACTCAATCAGTGCTCCGATCTCCTCCCTTAGATCACACTAGGAGGATCTCAGCACAGTGAACGAACTCCATAGCACCAGCGAGAATCTCAAAAAGTGTACATAGGAATCACACATTCTATAAATATTTTTGTGATGGGTAGGTTTCTAATTTTTAAATTTTGTCAGGGCAGTGGTCTTATGGCCTACTCTTTACAATTTCCAACTTCTGTGAGATTTTTAATGTGCGCAACTTGCACACAGGACCTCCTATTTTTTTTATCCTTATCCGAGAAGGCTAGGCATCTCACTACCCAGGAAACCAGGGGGGAAGTATAATATCATTAGGACCACTGGTTCTGAAATAAATTTCCATAAATTTTATTTCCTCTACTGGGAATCGAAAGCGGTACCTTTAGAATTTGAGACAGATGCCATACCTCTTAGCCACTCTTACCCCATCTGTGTGTATATATATATATATATATATATATATATATATATATATATATATATATATATATATATATATATATATATATATATATATTTATATTTATATTTATATATATATATATATATACACACCGTGAGGCTAAGAAACCCATGACCTTTAAATATTTTTAAAACTTGGCTGAAAATGACCCGATTATTATGAAATTTGGTACAAATGGTGAGAAAATGTTTACCTACATTTTACCTATTTCAGTTGGTGCTCAAAATGTCCGCCACCAGCTGCGACACATGCGCGAAGTCAGGTGCGCCACTTTCTCATCGACGCATCAATTGTGCGCTGTTCTAGCTCATCCCATGCCTGCTTTATCTGCTCTCTTAGCTCATCCACGTTGCCAATTTTCTTTCGGTAGACATTCTCTTGCAAAACGCCCCAAATCCCATAGTCCATGGGGTTAAGATCTGGACTATTTGGTGGCCAAACATTCGGTTCAATGAATTCAGGTGTCTCCTGAGTGAACACTTCATCAACAGTTCGTTGCGGTAGTAATCGCCATCTATCTTGATACCAGGTTGAACAAAATGATTTCCAGTGCGGCCCAGTGATGAGACACCAACAGAAACCATTACTGATTTGCTGAACGTTGGTTTTGCTCACAGCAGATATGTTTCTTTTTCTGGTGACAACCGGTGCATACACCCGATCGTTCTGACTACTGGTAGGCCAAGCAACAGTAAAAAGTTTTTTCATCTGTGAAAAATATGAAACTCACTTTATGCTCTGGGAAGCGACGCAAAAGATGTTTTCACCGGCAAAGCCGTGACTCTTCGTTGCGTTTAGTCAACTCTGTCGCCAGATGTTTCTTCAAACATTTTAAACGGATCTTTGAGAAGCGCCTATCTGACGAGCAATTTGACATTGGGAAAGATGTGTTTGCGGACGTCCTTCTTGACTGCACAAGCTCGTTAACAGCATTGAATTTGTCATCGGTGAGCGCAGTGCGTGTTCGGCCAGTGCCTTTATGACGTTCAACAGTGCTGGTTTGGTCTATCTTTTGCAAAAGATATGTCAGTCCGCCTAAAGTCCATCCTTTGTTTGGACACTCCTTAAGAAGTCGTTTCGCACCATAATTTTTATTTTATCGAAGAAATTTGATTGCCATTTTTTCTTCTTCAGAGAACGCCATTTTGCAGCAGATGAATTACAGTTGTATGCAGCACCACCTGCAAGGCGTAAAATTCTTTACGCAAAAATTTGAAATGCAAAATTTGAGACTCGAAATTTGAAAAGACATATTGTTATCAAAATTATCACCAAATTTCATAATAATCGGGTCATTTTCGGCCGAGTTTTTTTTTTAAAAATATTTAAAGGTCATGGATTTCTTTGCCTCACGATGTATACAAACATATATATATATATATATATATATATATATATATATATATATATATATATATATATATATATATATATATATATATATATATATATATATATATATATATATATATATATATATATATCAATACCTAAGAAAGACAAATTTCAAACAGAACCAAATGGCTACAGACCTATCAGTCTACTTAGCTGTGTTGGAAAATTGATGGAGCGCATATTTAATACCCGACTAATGTGGCATCTCACCCGTGTGTTGCCGGGGCCCGAAAGGGGAGCAAAGAATAGTAACACTGCACCCTACCACGCATGTCGTAAAAAGCGACTAAGGAGGGTTGGGCATGGGGCTGTTTACCCCATCCCGTAAAAACTTCGCACAGTGGGCTGATCACCTGCTTGCCAACCAATCTGATTACGGAAACAACGATAGATTGTTTGGTCTGTTTCTGTTCCACAAAGACGCCACTAGGCGTGGTGGAAACAGCGATAGATTGATCAATTTGTTGTTGCCCTAAGACGCCACTAGGCGTACTGGCCACATACTGCTTTGCCGGTTGGTGGCTAAGGATGGAAGAAGAAGAATGTGGCATCTAGAGGAAAAACGTCTCTTAGCCCCACAGCAAGCAGGATTAAGAAAACACAGATCCACTGAAGATCAGATCACTTATATAACTCAGAAAATTGAGGACACTTTCCAAGAAAAAAAGCACACACTGGTGGTTTGGTTGGACTTAGAAAAAGCATTTGACAAAGTGTGGAAAGATGGACTAAAAGTCAAGCTGCAAAGAAGTGAAGTGTGTGGGAGAACGTTCAAATGGATCAGCCACTATCTCGAGAATAGAACTGCCAGAGTCCAACTACAAGGACAAACCAGTAGGAAGATGGTACTGGAGCAGGGTGTTCCCCAAGGGGGAGTCCTGTCACCAACGTTGTTCCTCGCATATATTAATGACATCAGAGAATATTCCAAGAAGAACTCACAATGCCTCCTTTGCAGACGACTTAGCCCGGTGGATCTCAGAGGAATATATCACCACGGCAAGCATTCAGATGCAGCAAGCCCTAACATCATTGGAGGAGTGGGCCAAGGCATAGCTAGTAAAGATAAATGAATGGAAAACATCATACACAGTGTTATCTCTCTCAAACAAACCACAGATCTCCAAATTGGTGCTAAGTGGGAAAAAACCTACATCTGGATGAAAACCCAAACTATATAGGCATTACCTTTGATCGCCGCTTGACTTGGAAAACCCAGATTGAAAAAAACAGGACAAGAGCAAGGCAGAGAATGGCATTCATGAAAAAAACTTGCTGGCACGGGTTAGGGAGCAGATGAGAGAGTAATAAAGAAGCTATATACTGGGCAAGTGAGACCAGTCTTAGAATATGGCATTGCATCATGGTCAACGGCAGCTAAGTTGAACTTTGACAAAATAAACAGAACCCAAAACCAAGCATTGAGAATCATAACAGGGGGCATGAAGTCAACACCCATCGACGAGTTGGAAAAGATCACTCAGCCTATGGAGGATAGAAGAGATAGCAGAGCCCAGCAACAAGCCGAGAAATTCAGGAGGCTGATAGACCACCCAATGCACCAGAGAATAAATGGACTTGGAAGGGGAAGACTGAAGCGAAGCAACTTTGTAGAGACAGTCAAAACAAAGATGAGAGCAGACCCCATAAACGCAATATCTACGCCAATATGTACTGCACACAAGCTACCAATTTGGAAACAACAGTGCTTCCCTGAAATGATGGAAATCGTTCCTGGTATTGAGATAAAGAACAGCCAAAATGAAACAGAAAGGAGAGTCCTAACCACAAAATATATAGAGAAACATTACCCAAGCAACACCTGGATCCATGCATACACAGATGGATCAGCAACTAATGCAACAGAAGATGGGGGTGGATGAGTCTTCCTGAGCTTAAGCAATGGCACACAGTCGCAACAGGGAAATTTTCAAGTAACTTCAGAGCAGAGGCAGAGGCCTTAAAAACTGCATCAGAAATTCTAATGACAGAAGAAAGCTCAGAGAGACCAGTAGCTATCTTCTCTGATGCGCTGTCAGTGATTACAATGCTGAAAAGTCAAAGTAATGCTGAACTGGATGACCTAAGAGTAACACTTCACAGACTATGTCAGCAATACAAAAGAGTTGTGATACATTGGATCCCTTCTCACTGCAACATCCCTGGAAATGAAGAGGCTGACAGATTGGCAAAGGAAGGGGGAAAGCTCCCTCAACTTGACACAAACATATGAGGAGGCCAAGAGTTTTATCAAGCGCAGGTACAGGCACAAGTGGGAAGAAGATCATCCAGGCCACACAAAAAATGATCTGAATTACCAGCTCAGCAGAAGTGAACAAGTGGTAATCTTCAGACTTCGCACAGGTCATAACAGATTGAGATACCATCTATTTAACAAATTAAAGATAGGAACTACTGATGAGTGTGACTGTGGCACAGATAAAATGACTGCCGAACATCTGCTTCAAAGGTGCCCAACATATGAGGAACAGAGAAAACGCATATGGCCATCACCAGTACCATTCCTGGAGAAAATCTACGGAGATATCAACAGCCTCAGGCTGACCACTGCTTTCTTTGAACTTATTCAAGTTGACATCTGAGGGTGAACGAAGAAGAAAAATATATATATATATATAAATTACACAAGCCTTTATATACTAGCTAAGGTGAAGGGAGGAATAAGGTGCTAGCGACCTTCTTCTTCACCACTAAGGCTATACCACTGGTGTCCTAAATAACTTATATCAAAAACTACCCACAGGCTTGTATTGCCAGAGGCATGACACAACAACAGTGGGTGACATATGACTAATGCTCATGAACAGAATATATCCCGTTTATTCAATTAAACACATGGCCACACATGGCCTGATGAAAATGCAACATTACAACTATATACGTGCCACAACAGGGAATGCATGTACTAATATTAATCTACAGAACAGGTAATCTGGCTACCACAATCCTATAATGGACGCCGCGCCATCACGTGGGAAAAAACCTACATAGTAACACTGACTATGAAAATTCACGACAGAAACTTAGCATGTACCAAACTCAGCGCTAAGTAAATAACCACTTCCCTGGAATCCTTAATAGCAGAAATAGCTAACACTAGAAATAGGGCTCAAATGGCGGGCACCACGTTACTCTCCTAGATATCACAGACAGCCGAAGCTGGCATACCAAAAACTGCGTCCGCCATGGATCGCATTCCAATCTCCACTGACTATACTCGCGCCAGACTTGCGCATTCTGTTACTTCCGCTGATCACATGACTATCAGGACGGCTTTCGACCATCTAACAATATAGAAATACGGCCTAGACCATACGCCGTGACAATATATATACATATATATATATATATAATATCAATTACTTAGGGCGCCAGATAAGCTGTTTGCGAAGGACACCAATGCCCTTTTATTACATATAAGGGAGGGAAACCCGAGGCCTGTAAACAGTAAATTAATATGAAACAAATATAAAGGTATGTTATCAGGCACTCACAGGAAATAAAGAAGTAGAACACCAGACAACAGAAAAACAACAGACATGAGTGGCTTACCCAGGATTTGAACACCGGACCTTCCGTGCGACAACCCCGCCTAGCCATGCAAGCGAATCACACTATCCGCTATGCCATCTACGCATCATCAAAAATGATGTTTCAATGGCAGGTCAACAGTGCGAACCACAATACATGACACCAGAAGTCCACCATGGGCTCTATTAATGACGCAATCACTTCTGTTGTATTTCTATCAAGTAGTATAGGCCGAATCCAACAAGACAAGGACCTTAATACTGTGTCCTGCGAGTGCCTGATAACATACCTTTATATTTGTTTCATATTAATTTACTATTTACAGGCCTCGGGTTTCCCTCCCTTATGTGTAATAAATGTTTATACAATACCAAACCTACCCACTATCCTGTTCTCACTGTTCTAGTCTACTATCATTTACTGGACACAGTATTAAGGTCCTTGTCTTGTTGGATTCGGCCTATACTGCTTGATAGAAATACAACAGAAGTGATTGCGTCATTAATAGAGCCCATGGTGGACTTCTGGTGTCATGTATTGTGGTTCGCACTGTTGACCTGCCATTGAAACATCATTTTTGATGATGCGTAGATGGCAGGGCGAATAGTGTGATTCGCTTGCATGGCTAGGCGGGGTTGTCGCACGGAAGGTCCAGTGTTCAAATCCTGGGTAAGCCACTCATGTCTGTTGTTTTTCTGTTGTCTGGTGTTCTACTTCTTTATTTCCTGCGAGTGCCTGATAACATACCTTTATATTTGTTTCATATTAATTTACACCAATGCCCTGTTTTCCCAGGGCACCAAATACACTAGCATCAGCCCAGCTAATGATAGATACTAGCCACTGAACGTATTATTTACTTGTGATGCAGATTTTTGCTAATGAAGATGTTGTCTGTTATCAGTAACAATTGGTTTGTAATTGTACCCACAGAAATTTAAAGACTCAAGGCCAGAAACTTGGAGCTGCAGCTGCTGTCACACACTTGCATAGGGATGATAAGGGACAATACATTCTTTCTGTTGGCAATGTTGGTGATGTTCAGGTGATGACTCAAGTTTCAAATATGTCCTCCCTGTCACCTTCAGAGATATTGTCTCTGGTCTCTGTCTCTCTCTGTCTCTCTCTCTTGTTTCTCTCTCCCTCTCTCTCCCCCTCTTGTTAATCTCAGAAATGTAGTAATATGACATTTGACTATATCTAAGACTGTATGATACAGATACTCTCAAACTCTGTGTTCTAATATGGACATTTCTAAATGTTTTATACAAGGTCTATAACCTTTTATCTGAAAACTGAAATATTCTGAAAATTTAAAGTGCCTGTGAGCTACTTTTGATCACAGTTTGGCCAATTTTTGACTATTTTGAGCAAAATTTTTGCTGCTTTTTCATGCACATTGGGCGATTTGATCTGCTTTTTAATGCAGATTGGGAACATTTGGGCTGCTTTTAAAATGATTTGGGCAACGTTTGGGCAACATTTGAAAACCAAAAAAATCCAGGTTCTAAAACAAAGCTGTACCTGAAGATTTCACGTAAAGGGTTGCAGACGTTTGATTGGCCAAGTCATTTGTAATATAGAAAAAATGTCAATCATAAATTAAAGATCAAATCCTTGTACAATTCTGATAAAAGTTTGCATTATAAATTTTGTATATCATTTTCTTTATTTTAGGTGGTGCTGTGTAGGCAGAAAAGATCATATTTGCTTTCTCGGAATTTTTTCATGGCTGAAGATGTTGAGGATAAAAAACGAGTTGTAAACTCAGGAGGAATCGTTACAGAGGTCAGTCATTTTGAGATAGTCTATGTAAACAATCGGAACGAAAGATAGCTTGGGAGAAAAGCACTTTTATTTGATGAGAGATGTTATGATACAAACATACATTTTTTTCACTTCAAGACTGAACTACTAAGGCTGTACTTCATAAATAAAGACTAAGAAGATAGTACATACATATTTCAAGGGTATTGAAGTTCTGTAGCTCTGGATCAACTAAATCTAATTTGGCACAAGTTTTAAAATAAAATTATCAGTTTCCTATTCAACTTTGGTGCTCATATCACAAAACATGAAACAGCTTTATTGAAATAAAATGTAGCGTTAAAATCTGATATGACCGCCTTTTACTTAGCAACCAATATCATTGTACCATTAAATGCTTTGCTATGCATGACTATTGTTATTGTAGGTTCAGCATGTGCATTTTAATTGAGTCCTGCAATTATTTATGAAAATATTTCGTTGAAGCTCCTCCCCTTAAATACATTTAAAATGTATTTGAAAGTGATGACTTAATTGAAAGTATCATTACTTACTTAGTCATTCCTCTTCTACCGTGAGATGAAGAGGTTTGTAAGGGAGAGCACCATACTATTATATCGGCTGTCTTCCTCCTGGCTTGGTTCCATTCCAGTCCTCGGTCCTTCAAGGATTGTCTAATGTTGTCCTCCCAGCGGACTTTGGGTCATCCTGGAGGTCTGGATCCCTGGCTCTTAGTTTCCCATGCTTGCTGTGGTAGCTGATCTTCTCCCATTCTGCAGACAGGGCCAAACCAACTCAGTTGGGACTGTTCTACTTGGGTCTGCAGAGGTTGGGTTTTTAGGCCTTGACGTATCGTCTGGTTGCGGACCATGTCTCTTCTTGTTACTTCAACCACCTTCCTCAGATACCTCATTTCTGAGGTTTGGATCTGGCTTTTGTGGGTTGTAGTCATTGCCCATGACTCACATCTATACGTCAAGACTGGGACATAGGTGGAGCGGTATACAACCATCTTTGTCTTCTTACCAACTTCTCTTTTGCTGAGGAATCCTCGATTTATGGCTTTAAATAGTCTCCCAGCTGCTGCTCTTCAGGTAGCCAACTCTTCTTTGATGCCTCCCTTCTGGTCTATGACAGCTCCAAGGTATTTAAAGTGGTCAACCTGCTCCAGGACCTGTTCTCCTAGCTTAATCTGATGTCTTCTTTCCTCTCGTGATATCACCATGGTTTTTGTTTTCGAGCTGCTTATGATCATCCCTCTTTTCTCCAGCTCTTCCTTCCAGACTTGCAGGTTGGATTGAAGATGTGCCTCTGATTTAGCAATCAGGGCAATATCATCAGCAAATGCCAGCTCTGAAATACAGACCTATCTCATCTTCCAGTACCCCACTGAATACTTTCCTGTCCTCTCCTTACATGCCTTGATGACATCGTCCATGAGGAGTATGAAAAGATAAGGTGACAGGATATCATCTTGTCTTACACCAGTGGTGGTCCTGAATTCTTCTGACTTATGGTTTGCCGTCCTCACATAATTTCTGCAAGACTTGTAGAAGCTCTGTATAGCATGAATCAGAGGTGATGGAATGTTCTTCCTTGCCACACAGTCCCAGAGTTTGTTCCAGGGGACCTTGTCAAATGCCTTTTCCAGATCTAAGAAGCAAAGATGGATCTCACTCTTATACTCAAGAGCCTTTTCACTCAACTGTCTGAGTGTGAAGATTAAGTCTTGAGTACTTCGATTTGCTCGGAAGCCACACTGGACCTCATCCATTTGTGGCTCAGCTAGGCATCTGAGTCTGTGCTCCAGTATTCTAGAGTAGATTTAACAGGGCCACTGAGAAGGGATATGCCTCTATGGTTTCCACATTGTCGGTTGTCACCCTTTTTGAAAATCGGTGTTATTATGGCAATCTCCCAATCCTTTTGTATGGTCTTGTTGCACCAAGCTGCCTGTAGGACCCTTAGGAGTAATAGGTCGCCTGCTGCTCCCATGTACTTAACCATTTCTGGTGTTATGCCATCATGTCCTGCTGCTTTGCCCATCTTGATTTTCTCCAGTGCTGCCTTCAGTTCTTCCATCTTTATGTCATCTTCATCACCATTGGTTTCCTCTTCAGTGCCAGTGGTTATCATTTCTCATGCTTGACCTTGCTCACCATCCAGGAATTCTGAGAAATATTCTTTCCATCTTTCCATTACTTCCTTCGGGGCAGTAAGCAATTTGCCTTGCTTGTCCTTTATAAATTTAAGAGGGCATTGTTTTTCCTTCCTCGTGTTCTTTAGGGTCTTATAGAACAATTTCTGGTTTTCTTGCGCATCTTTTTCTAGCTTTTCTCCAAATTCTTCCCAGGACTTCTGTTTTGCTGCTAGCACCTTGTTCTTTGCTTCTGTTCTGAGTATCACATATTCTCTGTATTTCTCTGTTTTTCCTGCTGTGTTTTTAGCTCCTAAGTATTGTTTCCATGCCTTTTTCTTCTCTCTTATTTTCTCTTTAACCTCATCTGTCCACCAAGGTGTCCTCTTTCTCTTGTTCCCAAGTCGAACCACCACATGCTTCTGCTGCAGCTGTCTGTATGATGTCCTTGAATTTCAGCCAGAGTGTTTCCAGGTCATCAGGTTGTTGTTCTGTGTTTCTCACTGCTATAGTAATAAGCCTCTGGTATCTGGTCTTCACTTCTGGCCCTCTCAGCTTGTAGGTCTTAATCCTCATTTCCCCTGTTCGTTTACTTAGCTTCTTGCGTGATGTTAGGCAGTTCCTAGGCCGAGTAACTCTTTCAGTTGTTCTTTTAATTGTTAACAAGTAGTGATCACTTCCAATCTCTGGCCCCCTCCACGCTTTAGCATCCCGGACATATTTGAATGAGCTCTTCCTAACTATGGCATAGTCGATCACTGACTTCTCATTCTTTGTTGGTTCACACCTAGTGTATACATGAATGCGCTTCTGGGGGAACTTTGTGTTTGTAATGATCAGATTCTGCTCAGTGCAGAATCTAAGGAGTCGCTTTCCATTGTCATTAAGATTATCTTCTCCATATCTTCCGATAACTCCACCCCATCTAGCATGGTCATTTCCAACTCTGGCATTGAAATCTCCGAGCATGATAATTTCATCTAGGCAGTCGTCCATTGTCCTTTGAAGCAGCTCAAAGAATTCCTCCTTGACCTCTGCTCGCTCATCTTCATTTGGCCCATACACAATGACAAGGTTGGCTATGGTTTCTCCTTCTTTTAGTTTTAGGACCATAATGCGTTCCGAGACAAAGTTCCATCCCTTGATACTATCCCTTTGGTTTTTGTCCACAATACAACCCACGCCCCCTTTAGCTCTTTCAGATGTGAGGACACCACTGAGATCCATAGCTCCTTGTCCTTTTTTCTTTGTTTCTGTTAAAGCCAGGATTTCTAATTTGGCTTTCATTATCTCTTCCACCAGCTCCTCTTCCTTCCCATTTATACTTCTTGTGTTCCATGTTCCGTAAGTCGTAGTCCATTCCAGTTCATCGCCTTTAGAATCAGTCCAGTTTTCTCTCTTATGTTTCGCATAATCTGATTTTTAAGATAGACAGGTGATTGGCCTGTTGTGCCTTTGCATGATGGAGGGGCTGCCTCCTTGCGGCCTCCATGCAGGCCGCCCTCCTCCTTTTTCAGCCGGGCTTGGGACCGGCCTAGGCGGAGTTGAAAGTATCATTATGACATTAAATGTTAAACCTACTTTTCTTTTAATTTGACATTTTGAATGCAGCATCTTCAAATAAGCATAACCTTTCACCAAACACTTTGAATTAAATAGTTTTTACCACCATTTCAAGAGTCTTTGAAAGGCCTTCTAAATCTATTATCACACAGTCTCAAAATCAATCAGTCACCACCCTTAAGCTCCCCAAGGAGCATAAATCTTCAACAAATGTATGCCAAGTCCTCCTGACACTTGCCGTCTGCTCAAGGTATTTTCATGTCTTCCTTATCATTTTCATTTCCGTCTCCAGTTGTTTTCTCCATGACCTCTTTGGTCTGCCTGTACGTCTCTTGCCCTGGGAATTTCAAAACAAGGACTGCCTGATAATGTTTTCAGCACGTTTTCTTTATATGTGTCAAATCCATTTCTAATGTCTTGGTCTTATTTCTTGATGTACTGGCACTTGTCTGGTTCTTGTCATCAGTTCCACATTAGTGATCTTGTCACGCCACTTCAATCTTTTTCAGTGCAATCACCGGTTTATGACAGTCTGTAACTTCTTTGTTGATAAAAAGAATGATAGCCTCACCAGGTAACCGAGCCAGGAACTATCTGAATGGTGCCATTGCCTTGCTGCAAGAGTGAATCATGAAAGGACTCACAGCCATTTAAGAACCCCCCAAAAAGGGCCTCATTGGCAGTGGTCATTTTTCATGACACTATACACAACTATGGAATATATGACCTTTGAGCAACACAGATATTTATAGACTCAATCGCTAATATAACTTTCCTGTAAGCAAGTAAAAGTCAAATAACACACAGAGACTGAAATGTGTAAGTCTAGTAGATAATAAAAGAAGATCAACAACACAGGATATCAATAGCTGGTTTAAGTCACGAATGGGTGAACACAGAAATAAATAATGAAGGAAACCCTAGGCCTCTGAGTAGTAAATAAATAAACAAGCACATATAGGTAACTAGCAGGCACTCGTAAGACAGAGAAAGGACACTAGATAACAGAAAAATTACAGAAATGATAGGCTCATCACGGAATCAACCCTTGGAGCCCGCCGCAAAACGTTCAATCGTACCCTTTCCCCGACCTTCCTGGCCAGAATTGTAAAACCGCGGCTGTATTATACTTACTTACTTACTTAGTCGTTCCCCTTCTACCGTGAGGTGTAGAGGTTTGGAAGAGAGAGCGCCAGACTATCCTATCGGCTGTCTTCCTCCTGGCCTGGTTCCATTCTAGTCCTCGGTCCTTCAAAGATTGTCTAATGTTGTCCTCCCAGCGGACTCTGGGTCGTCCTCAGGGTCTGGATCCTTGGCTCTTTGTTTCCCATGCTTGTCGTGGTATCCGATCTTCTCCCATTCTGCAGACATGGCCAAACCATCTTAATTGGGAGGCTGTATTATTACAGTTTTAATGTTTGGCATCTGAGCAAGGGTAAATTGCAATTAGAGATCGCAAAAGAGTTTATAAAGGGAACTCAAAGCAATGAAACCACTATGCAACAAATTAAATCACTAGACTATTGTTATTTCATTTCGACACGCAAAGAGTGTGGTTTAAAATTTTTTTTCCTACGAAAACTGCAAAAATTTTCCTAACCGGTGGATTATTTTCTTGTCACTGTTCTGCTAACTGAACTCAAGTTGCTGACCATAATACAGTTGCTGGTCACACATTAGCAGTATAAAAATCTAGGGAAAAATCTATCCAGATATAAAGATAGTCTTACCGTTCAGCGAGTGGCACTACAGTTGCTGGTCACACATTAGCAGGATATAAATCTAGGGAAAATCTATCAAGATATAAAGATAGTCTTACCATTCTGCATTTACGAGATTATGAGCTCATAGGAAACAGGAATCTGACATAAAATTCTCAGTATTATCACAATTTCCATTTTTGCATGGTACTTGCACGCACAATACAATATTGCACCAGTTTTATATTCATCATTATCATCATCATCATCATAATCATCATGTACTCCACAGACTAGGATAAACATTCATTTTACAAATTACAATAGTACAGTAATTGTACTCCAGACTTCCCTCCCTAGCACTATACAACATTTGGCAAGTTACAGTATTATAATAAAGGCAGCAATTTTACTTCAGACTTCCCTCCCTAATGCTGTACAACATCTGACAAGTTACAATATTATAGTAAAGGCAGTCTTTTCACTCCAGAAATCCCGTACCTAGTGCTGTACAACATTTGACAAGTAACAAGATTCACTGTATTGACACGCTCCAGTCAACGCAGCTGTAAATGGGTACAAGACTTTGCTCTTGAGTTAGGGAAGAAAAGGTAGAGAGGAAAGGAACTAGTCACCCCACCTTTTGATGCACTAGTATAGTGAAGTCTCTAACACTTCATTTCTCTATGGCAGTATTTGCCATGGGACTACCTTTTTACTATCCCACTAGCACACAGAGTACGTTCCACTAATTTTCCTTTCAAGAAAGAACAAACTACTACTGACGCAAATGACTTTATCGATTCAGACATTACCATCTAGCTCCTCCAGCCAGGTATCAAACATTGCCCTATGGTCACGCAGCTTTATAACAGATTTATGGGAATTCCGGTACCTATGATCATCCTTTGAAGTCAGCCAAGCGGGACTGGGGATTGCGGGCATTAGAAATAGCTGGACAAACTGCTATAGTGGGACAGTAGATTTAAGGGGTTAAACCAAAGACCATTCAATCAATGCCATCACCTTGCGGCGGAAGTGAATCCTGAAAGTTTATTTATAACTCACAGGTCTTGGGTTACATTGGTTATTTATTTATGTGTTCTCCATGCTGGGCTTGATTTCTGTTTATTTCTCTTAATTTCCATTATATCTCAGTCCAGTGAAAGCTCTTCTTGCCTCTTATATCCTTATTTTGAAGTCAGTAATATCGAGATATTATTACTTTTGTAAGGATTCATCACATGTGAAGGTAAATATCAAGACATTTGAACTGTTATCTCTTACCTGCTTACCAGGATGGCCGTGTTTCTGGTGTGACCTACAACACACGCCTTCTTGGCTGTAGCTACCTTTACCCTCACGTCATTCCAGACCCACATGTGACCTCTACAGCTTTGACCCCAGATGACACATTTTTCATTGTAGCCAATCATGGCTTGTGGCAATATGTTAATTATGAGGAGGCCATCAGAGAAATTATGGTAAGTGAATAAAATGACATTTGTCATTGTCTTAATCTGGTTCAGTTTATTATGGAGAGAGAGAGAGAGAGAGAGAGAACGAACGAATGAACTTTATTTTCAAAGGGTTAAGAATTGGGCACGCAGGCCCGTGTGACATTCTGCCCTTCCTCTCTCTCTCATCATGTATACTAATATCCTTTCATCCTCACATTTACTTTAAGCATTATTAAGACATTTATCATTATAAAAGTAATATTAAATTTGCAATAATCATCATAATTAAAGTGTTTTTAAAATAAAATAAAAATAATAAAAAACCAAAAAAATTAATAATAATAATGAATTTGAAAATAAGAAGAGAGAGAGAGAGAGTATGTTGTGGAAATTCGGTTTATAAAAATAACCTACGCATATTGAATTTGCAAGCATATTTTTTTTTTAGAACTCAGGAACTTTTCATTTTAAAATGTACTAAAGCAGATTGTAAAGTTTGTGCTACTTGTACGTTAAATGGGGGGGGGGGGGGGGGGGGCCAACCAAACAAACGGAAGGGGGGGGGGGGGGGGGGGGGGGGGGGGGGGGGGGGGGGGGGGGGGGGGGGGGGGGGGGGGGGGGGGGGGGGGGGGGGGGGGGGGGGGCAGCTCCAGACCTCAAGGATGAGGTGTCTGTGGAGGGTAGTTGATGGGGGGGAGGGAATGTGGTCCACAGCTGAATGATGTGCCAGGGCCTCAGGGCCAGGCTCCTGTGGATCCAGGTGGAACAGTCCCAACTATGATGGTTTGGCCATGTCTGCAGAATGGGAGAAAATCAGCTAACACAACAAGTATGGGAGGCTAAGCCAGGGATCCAGGCCTCCAAGATGGTCCGGGGGGGGAGAGAGCAGCAACATTTATTAATCTCTCGGGGACAGGATTGGGGCTGGGCCAGGAGGAGGATGGCTGATGGGGTGTTATGGCACTCTCTCTGGCAAACCTCTACACCTCAGGATTAAAGATTAATGACTTAGTAAGTGTGTTATATTAAGGTAAAGGGAGTCCCATAGCAGATACTGCCTTAGGGGATTGAAGTGTTAGAGACTTCATTACAATAGGTCTCAGCTGCCTTTACCATCCCTAACTCAGTAGCAGAGTCATGTACCTATTTACAGCTTTGTAGACTGCAGCGTGACATAACCAGGTTTAGAAGAGACATGAAAACAAAGTTGCAGAAGGAAAAATATTATATACTGAAGAAATTATAGTGATTATAAAGGGTGAATGTCTGTTATCACAGTTGAAAGGTTTTGACTTGAAATAATTGAGCCATACAAGAATCAGATTCATGCTGGTGGTGTCCAGTCTGGTGGTGTGTGTCCAGTCTGGTGGTGTGTGTCCAGTCTGGTGGTGTGGGTCCAGTCTGGTGGTGTCCAGTCTGGTGGTGTGTGTCCAGTCTGGTGGTGTGTGTCCAGTCTGGTGGTGTCCAGTCTGGTGGTGTGTGTCCAGTCTGGTGGTGTGTGTCCAGTCTGGCGGTGTACAATCTGGTGGTGTCCAGTCTGGTGGTGTGTGTCCCAGTCTGGTGGTGTGTATCCAGTCTGGTGGTGTCCAGTCTGGTGGTGTGTGTCCAGTCTGGTGGTGTCCAGTCTGGTGGTGTCCAGTCTGGTAGTGTGTGTCCAGTCTGGTGGTGTGTGTCCAGTCTGGTGGTGTGTGTCCAGTCTGGTGGTGTCCAGTCTGGTGGTGTGTGTCCAGTCTGGTAGTGTCCAGTCTGGTGGTGTGTGTCCAGTCTGGTGGTGTGTGTCCAGTCTGGTGGTGTCCAGTCTGGTGGTGTGTGTCCAGTCTGGTGGTGTCCAGTCTGGTGGTGTGTGTCCAGTCTGGTGGTGTGTGTCCAGTCTGGTGGTGTGTGTCCAGTCTGGTGGTGTCCAGTCTGGTGGTGTGTGTCCAGTCTGGTGGTGTGTGTCCAGTCTGGTGGTGTCCAGTCTGGTGGTGTGTGTCCAGTCTGGTGGTGTGTGTCCAGTCTGGTGGTGTCCAGTCTGGTGGTGTGTGTCCAGTCTGGTGGTGTGTCCAGTCTGGTGGTGTGTGTCCAGTCTGGTGGTGTCCAGTCTGGTGGTGTCCAGTCTGGTGGTGTCCAGTCTGGTGGTGTGTGTCCAGTCTGGTGGTGTGTGTCCAGTCTTGTGGTGTCCAGTCTGGTGGTGTCCAGTCTTGACCACTGGGTACAGGAACACTTGTATATCATCATTTTCTTCTGTGCTCCTTATGGAGCATGAAGCCACCACTGCAGCTGGTTCTCTTGCAGGAAGCCTGTATCAAGCAGTCATATGATCATGTATGGTAGTTTCTGCTGATCCTGCATCAGGCAGTCACATGATCATGTATGGTAGTTTCTGCTGGTCCTGCATCAAGCAGTCACATGATCATGTACGGTAGTTTCTGCTGGTCCTGCATCAAGCAGTCACATGATCATGTACGGTAGTTTCTGCTGGTCCTGCATCAAGCAGTCACATGATCATGTGCAGTGGTTTCTGCTGGTCCTGCACACAGCAGTCACATGATCATGTGCAGTGGTTTCTGCTGGTCCTGCATCAAGCAGTCACATGATCATGTACGGTAGTTTCTGCTGGTCCTGCATCAAGCAGTCACATGATCATGTATGGTAGTTTCTGCTGGTCCTGCATCAAGCAGTCACATGATCATGTATGGTAGTTTCTGCTGGTCCTGCATCATGCAGTCACATGATCATGTACGGTAGTTTCTGCTGGTCCTGCATCAAGCAGTCACATGATCATGTACGGTAGTTTCTGCTGGTCCTGCATCAAGCAGTCACATGATCATGTGCAGTGGTTTCTGCTGGTCCTGCATCAAGCAGTCACATGATCATGTACGGTAGTTTCTGCTGGTCCTGCATCAAGCAGTCACATGATCATGTGCAGTGGTTTCTGCTGGTCCTGCATCAAGCAGTCACATGATCATGTATGGTAGTTTCTGCTGGTCCTGCATCAAGCAGTCACATGATCATGTACGGTAGTTTCTGCTGGTCCTGCATCAAGCAGTCACATGATCATGTGCAGTGGTTTCTGCTGGTCCTGCATCAAGCAGTCACATGATCATGTATGGTAGTTTCTGCTGGTCCTGCATCAAGCAGTCACATGATCATGTATGGTAGTTTCTGCTGGTCCTGCATCATGCAGTCACATGATCATGTACGGTAGTTTCTGCTGGTCCTGCATCAAGCAGTCACATGATCATGTACGGTAGTTTCTGCTGGTCCTGCATCAAGCAGTCACATGATCATGTGCAGTGGTTTCTGCTGGTCCTGCATCAAGCAGTCACATGATCATGTACGGTAGTTTCTGCTGGTCCTGCATCAAGCAGTCACATGATCATGTGCAGTGGTTTCTGCTGGTCCTGCATCAAGCAGTCACATGATCATGTATGGTAGTTTCTGCTGGTCCTGCATCAAGCAGTCACATGATCATGTATGGTAGTTTCTGCTGGTCCTGCATCAAGCAGTCACATGATCATGTGCAGTGGTTTCTGCTGGTCCTGCATCAAGCAGTCACATGATTATGTGCAGTAGTTTCTGCTGGTCCTGCACACAGCAGTCACATGATCATGTGCAGTAGTTTCTGCTGGTCCTGCACACAGCAGTTACATGGTCTTGCAGTTGTGGTTTCTTTATCAATTTGTTTCACATAATGAGGTAGCCACTCCATGCACATCCTCATATTAACCTCCTTATACGACATTTCTGAAGGCACAGTAGTCCTATTTTTTCTTTGTCTCCTCAGAGACCCTCAGGAGCTATATGAGCATATGTGTATACTCAGTTTTTTTTAAATTAATCAAGAGAGATTATTGCTTTAGGTCAGTTAGAGTGTCTATAATTGTAGTCCAACAATTCCCAAGAAAATTATATTCTACAAATGTATTGCTTTAGCTTTGCCGACATGATTTAAGGAAAACTGGTGGTTTATGTAAATGCTTTTCTCTGTTTAAATTAAATCCCAGATTTTATAGCTGTCCTTATGATTTCAAATTACAATGCTAAATTGTCCTGCACTGCAGATTACTTTTGTAATGTTAACCTATTTTCTGACAAAACCGTCTTTTCTTTGTTCAGGATATTCCAGATCCTGTTGTGGCGGCAAAACGTCTCCAAGATCTAGCTCAAGGCTATGGGTCAAGGGAGAACATCTCAGTTTTAGTAGTCAGGCTAATGCTCACAGATGAGGAGAGGTTGAGAATTAAAGACTTAATGATAGTCCAAAGATCTGCTCAAAAGGAACTTCTAAAGGTCAGGAACAATTAAAATCTGTGGATTCTGTTTAATGCACATGTGAATGCCAGAGCCGCAGTAGCACAGTGGTTAGTATTCTGTCTTTTTAGCTCAGTGGTCTATGGTTCAATCCCCAATTGAGGATGCATTTTTTAGACCGCAAATGGTTCTAGGGTCTACCCAGCCTCATGAATTGGGCACCAGAGCAACTCTGGGAAGGTTAAGGCACCCGGCGTGAAGCTGACCACATCACCCTTAGTGTCCCGATGGTCAAGAAAATATGGGCATAACCCCATATTCCCAATATGCCTCAGTTGGCATGTAACAGGATCCTTTACCCTTATATGAATGCCAAGGCTGAATAGTAGGGAGCAAAGGGTATACCTACTTTACTTTTCCAGCTATATATATATATTTAAAGAGGGTTTTGAATGGGGCTATCAGCCTAATCACGTCAACTCAAGAAACCAATGCTATAAAAGCATAGAAAGAGCATTTGTGCAAGATTCCTGCAAAGGGCAGCTACAATGGGTACTCCATGCTGTTTAAGGATTTTTTTTAAAAAAAGGGATAAAACTAAGAAGGAATGTTTTGAAGACTGCATTGGATCAGATGGTTGATATAGCTTAAATATTCAGATGGTTGATATAGCTTAAATATTCAGATGGTTGATATAGCTTAAATATTCAGATGCATTTTAAGAGTTTGTAAGCTTGTATGCAATCACACACAATTACAACTTACATAATGAGTTTGTATGTTCTTCTTCTTCTTGCGATCGCATCTTTGATGTTTACACCATCAGATGAGTTCTCATGATGAATTCGACCGTTGTCTGGAGTTCCTCTTTAGCTCCATACAGCTTTGAGTTTAGTGTTGAGTCATTGCTCGTAATCATAGGACAACATTAGACAATCTTTGAAGGACCGAGGACTAGAATACAACCAGGCCTGGAGGAAGACAGCTGATAGAATGGTCTGGCGCTCTCTCTTCCAAACCTCTACACCTCACGGTAGAAGGGGAACGACTAAGTAAGTAAGTAAGTAAGTTGAGTCATTGGGCCAGTACATCTTTCTTAACTGGTCATACAGAGGACAATCCTGTAGAACATACTCAGCAGTTTCTTCGTCTAATCCACATGTGCACAGTGGTGAAGCAGACAATTGTAGCTTGTACATGTGTTTATTCAGTTTTGTCATAAATTCCACATTTGTGACTTTGTCATTCCATTTCAGTCCTTCTATTCAAGCACCCGTTTATAAAAGTCTGTAGCTTTTTGGTTGTTGTTTTTGTTGCTCTCTATGTCTCCGTGCCATACAATAGGACTGAGTTGATGTTTGAGTTGAAGATTCTTATTTTCGAAAATAAGATCAACAGTACACTAGTACAAATTAAGGCATGCTGCATTTCATGATTCATAAGGTTGTGAACACACCATGAAAGAAAAGAAACTAATTATACCATTTTTAATTGATTTTTGTTGTTGTTGTTGTTTATTCAAGTGTTATTTGTAACACAGAATGCTTCAAAAAATTTTAACATTTATAGGTTTATTTAAATTTAACTGATTTTACTTTACACCATGCTCTGGAACATGGAGAACAACAAAAAGAACAACCAAAAAGCATCAGATTTTCATAAATGAATGCTTGCATAGAATAAATGAATTAAAGTGTATGACAAGATCCCTATTGTGGAACTGATGACAAGAACCAGACAAGTGACAGTGGAACAGGAGATAAGAAGACAAAGGTGATGGATAGGACACACAGTGAGGAAACCTGTGGATTGTGGATAGCATTGCAAAGCAGTCCTTGTTCTGGAACCCCCAGAGTAAGACCAAGAAACTCTTGGAGAAGAGAATTGGAGACAGAAGTGAAAATGATGAGGAAGATATGGAAAGAACGAGCTGATGGCACGTGATAGGAAGACTTGGCATGTGTTTGTTGAAGGCCTATGCTCCATGGGGAGCTAAGGGGTATTGATTGACTGTTGCAAGAGACATGCTTCAGAAAGTTTCAGCTTGTGATCCACCAGTATCCATGCCTGTCTGGAACCATTCAGAGACCTGTTGTGGAGCACATCTGTGGTCGTATTTAAATCCCATATGAGTTAACATTTGTACAACCAGTGTTCACTGAACACTGACGAGCTACGGGTATCACTGACGTAGCTGGCAGGCCTATTTAGGACTTCATCATGCTAGCAGGTAGATAATGTTAGTCCTTTTCAGGAGTTAGTATCTATCAATGCTGGCCGGGCTAACAGTTCTTTTCAGGACTTAGTATCTATCAACGTTGGTCTGGCTAGCAGTCCTTTTCAAGACTAGTTCTTTTCAGGGCTTCTTCATGCTAGCTGGTAGATGCTAGTAGTTCTTTTCAGGGCATAGATTTTATCAACACAGCTCTTCAGCTAACAGAGTTCACTTATTTTTAAATGGCAAATTGCGTTCTGATATAACCAAAGACATTACTTTAGGTTGAAAGGCCCATGCTTCACCATAAGAAGGCAAAATCCTCAACAACAACACATTTGTGGGTGGTGAATATATGGAAGAGTTACAGAGAAGGAAATGTCGAAATTGTCATCTTTTCACACAACATGCCTAAGAAAAATTCACCGAATCTTTTGGCCAAATACCATCACCAACCAAGATCTGCTTACTCAGAGCAAGCAAGAGGACATGCACACCATCATAGCTGGCAGACGCTGGAGCTGGGTCGGCCATATCCTCAGAAGAGACCCCGATGCCATCACAAGAACAGCTATGCTATGGACCCCTGAAGGAAAACGAAAGAGAGGCCGACCAAAAACAACTTGGCGGAGGACTGTGGAGGCTGAGATGCAAAGAATGAACCAGAGTTGGGGCACTGTATGAAGGATGGCCACCGACCGAGCAAAGTGGAATCAATTTGTTGTTGCCCTACAAGACGCCGCCAGGCGTGATGGCCACTAACTGCTTTGACGGTCGGCGGCTAAGGATCAAAGAAGAAGAAGAAGAAATATATGGAAATGAAAAGAAAATCAAGTCTAACACCAAAGTAAGAATCTTCAACTCAAATGTCAAGGCAGCTCTGCTGCATGGCTCTCAAATATGGAGATGAACAACAAAATGACAACCAGAAAGTTACATAAGTTCATAAATGAGATAAAAGGATTTAAATGGTTGGACAACATTACCAGTAGAGAATTGATGGAAAGAACTAGAAAATACAAGTGCAACAAGAGGTAAGGAAAAGGCTTTGTTGATGAATAGAACATTCATTAAGAAAACCAATAGATAGCCTTTTAAGACAGTCATTATTCTGGAATACCCAGGGTAAAAGAAATGGAGGGAGGACAAAAACACGTGGAGAAGGGAAACAGAGACAGACATGAAAGGGATAAAGAAGACATTAAACGGATGGCACAGGACAGGAAGACTTGACACAAGACAGGAAGACTTGACACAGGACAGGAAGACTTGACACAGGACAGGAAGACTTGACACAGGACAGGAAGACTTGACACAGGACATGAAGACTTGACACAGGACATGAAGACTTGACACAGGACAGGAAGACTTGACACAGGACAGGAAGACTTGACACAGGACAGGAAGGCTTAGCATTAATTTGTTGAAGGCTTATGCTCCTAGGAAGTTATTCCTAGCTTGGTGGTCCATGGTTCGATCCCCAGTTGAGGTGGGATTTTTTTAGACCACAAATGGCTTCGGGGTTGACCCAGCCTCATGAAGTGGGTACCAGAGCAACTCTGGGAAGGTTAAGGCAGGCCCGAGTGATGCTGATCACATCACCCCTAGTGTGCTGATGGTCAAGAAAATATGGGTCTAACACCACATTCCCAGTATGCCTCAATGGGCATGTAACGGGATCCTTTACCTTTTTTTGTATGCCCCAGGGAGCATAAATTTAATAATGATGATGATGATGATGATAAGTTCATTAGTTGCTCTAATTCTATGCACACTAAATTTCTGCTTAATAAAAATGTTGTGTAATAAATTTATATGTGTATATTGATATAGTGCGTTACCCAGGGTAATAATTATATTTGCTTTTAGCTACTTTGAAAAGTTTAGTTTGATTTATGTAAGTGTCAAACTCAAGAACCAGACAAGTGCCAGTGGAACAAGAGATGACAAGAACCAGACAAGTGCCAGTAGAACAAGAGATGACAAGAACCAGACAAGTGCCAGTGGAACAAGAGATGACAAGAACCAGACAAGTGCCAGTGGAACAAGAGATGACAAGAACCAGACAAGTGCCAGTAGAACAAGAGATGACAAGAACCAGACAAGTGCCAGTGGAACAAGAGATGACAAGAACCAGACAAGTGCCAGTGGAACAAGAGATGACAAGAACCAGACAAGTGCCAGTGGAACAAGAGATGACAAGAACCAGACAAGTGCCAGTAGAACAAGAGATGACAAGAACCAGACAAGTGCCAGTGGAACAAGAGAGAAGAAAACTATGGAGATGGATGGGATACACACTGAGGAAACCTCTTGATAATATTACAAGGCAGTCCTTGTTCTGAAATCCTCATGGAACAGAGAGGTAGAGGGAGACCACAGAGCACATGGAGAAGAGAACTGGAGACAGACATGAAAGGAATTAGGAAAACAAGGAAAGACCTTAAACTGATGGCACAAGACAGGAAGACTTGACAGACGTGTGTTGAAGGCCTAAGCTTCTAGAGGAACTGAAGGGTGAAGGAAACGAAGAATTGTCACCCTATCTGAAACAACAAATCTATTTATGACATTTTTAACTTAAAGTCACAATTTTATTGTTTTTTCGGCTAGTGTGACAAGTACAAAAAAAGGGAGTTTTTTTTTTTAATTCTATGAAAAAAGTAATCTGTTCAACCTCTGATGGGTTATAATTAGGATATGTAGTGTCTCTAATTCTAGGTAAATGTTCAATTGCTGATATCTGATCGTTGCCTTAAAAAAAAAGGGGGGGGGGGGGATTATTTCTCATAAAAGGACATTATATCATCATCATCAGTTGCCATCTCCACAACGAAGGTTGGCTGTAATGAATCTCCAACGTCTTCTGTCTCTTGTCTTGGTGGTGCACTCTGATAGACTCTTTCCTGTCCATCTCTTGATGTTATCTTCCTACTTATAGCGCTGTCTTCCCCTTGCACGTTTGCCTTCAACTCTCCCTTCTGTTATGGTCTTCTGCAAGGTGTTATGCCTTTTTATGTGGTCCAAGTATTTTAGCTGCCGAACTTTGACCTCCCTCATTAGTTCTCTTTTCATACCTAGATTTTCTAGGACCTCCTTATTTGTTTTCATCTCTTTCCATGAGATACGCCCCATTCTTCTGTATATCCACATTTCAAGAGCCTCAATTCTTTCTTCCAAATGCTTATTCATCGTCCATGTTTCTGCACCATACAGAAATGCAGAATATATATAACACTTTATGATTCTCAGTTTTAATTTGTGAGATAACTGTTTGGATGTCAGTATATGTTTCATGTTGTTGAATGTAGCTTTGGCCATTCCTATTCTCTTCTTGATTTCTGTTTCACATCTGCCATCTTCTGTTATTATATGACCAAGATATACGTAGCTCTTGACTTGTTACAGGATTTTCCCATTTACGCTTATCTTTAATGTGGGTTTATCGTCTGTTTTGCTAATTATCATAGTTTTTGTTTTCTCAATATTAATGTCGAGTCCATATTCATGACTTATACTGTTCACGTGCTTCACTAGTTCTTGTAACTCCTGTTCGCTTTCAGCTAACAACACGGTATCATCTGCATATCTAAGGTTGTTTATTGACCTTCCACTGATGTTCAGTCCTGGTATTTCCTGTATCTGTTTGAAAATTTTTTCGGTGTATAAATTAAATAGGCAGGGGGACAGCACACAACCTTGTCTGACACCTCTTTTTATGTCTATGTATGGTGAATAATTCCTTCCTGATCTTACTGTGGCAGTTTGCTCCCAATAAAGGTTACTGAGTATTCTTATGTCTTTTCCATCAATACCTATGTCTTCAAGGCATTCAATTATTTTCTCATGATGGACTCTGTCAAAAGCCTTCTTATAGTCAATGAAGCACATATACATACTTTTTTGGACCTCTGTATATTTTTCTGCTAATATTCTTAGGCAAAATATTGCCTCTCTTGTTCCACTGTTCCGTCTAAAACCAAACTGTTCTTCTTGGATTTCGCTGTCTACTTTACTTTTTATTCTTTCCTGTATGATTTTGAGCAGTATCTTAATTGCATGACTCATCAGGCTGATTGTTCTGAAGTCTGAACATTCTGTTGCATTTGGTTTTTTGGGCAATGTTATGAAAACTGATGTCTTCATGTCGTGTGGTATATATCCTGTATTGTATATATCGTTGCATATTTCTGTGATTGTATCTATACCAAAGCTCTCCAGAGCTTCTATCATTTCAATTTTTATGTTATCAATGCCTGCTGATTTTCCTTTTTGTATCATATGAATGGCATTCTCTACTTCTGATCTGAGAATGTTTGGGCCTTCATTAGAATCTGGTGATGGTTTTTTACCTCTGTTGTCCTCGAATAGTTCTTTTACGTATTCTGCCCATCTGTTTGATGTCTTTCTCATCAAGTAATATTACACCATTTTTGTTCTTGATACAGCTTCCTCCTTGTGCAAACCGCGACCGATTTGATAATTTCTTTATTTCTTCATGCATATCTCTTGTCATGTGCTTTGCTTCCAAGTCTTCTATTTCCTTGCATTTTGTTTCTATCCACCGTTCTTTTGCTTCTCTACACATAGTACGTATGTCATTGTCTATTGTTTTATATATTCTGGAGTGTTTTTTGCTTTCTTTCTTTCTGCCATTTTATTCAAGATGTCATCTGTCATCCAAATTTGATTTTTCTTAGACTCCTTTTTAGGTAAATTTGCATTTGCTGATTGTATGCTTGTTTTTAAGCATTCCCATTTTGCAGTTGTTTTTTCTTCTGGGTTTTCTCTTCTATACTGCTCCATGCTTTCTGTCAATAACTGTTGATATTTATTTTTGACATCGATTAAATATTTCTGTTTTATATCTGGTTGTTTCAGCACTGATATTTCTATCTGGGGTTCCTCCTGTCTTCTGTTTCCTGCTCTTTTCAGCTTTATATTTACTTTGATGACGACTGGATTGTGATCTGAATTTAAGTCGGCGCCAGGATGTGTCTTTGCACTTGTGACACTGTTCTTAAATCTATGTTTTATCATGATATAGTCGATTTGATTTCGTGTTACATCTCCTGGGCTTTTCCATGTGTATAATTTCCTTGGGTGGTGTTCAAAAAAGGTGTTACATATGACCAGCTGGTTTTCTTCACAGAACTGGATAAGTCTGTCTCCTCTATCATTTCTTGTCCCTAATCCATACTGTCCTACTATTTTCTTGTATTTTCCTTTTCCTACTTTTGCATTCATATCACCCATTACTATCAACACATCTGTAGATTTGACTGGTTTAAGTGTGTGTTGTAGCTCTTCATAGTATTTTTCTATTTCTTCCTCGCTGTGATCTTTAGTTGGTATAAGGAGACAAAACTTTAAAAACAATGAAAAGCCACATAAATCACAAAAATTGTGTTCTACACCAAATATATAGTCCTGAATAAAACTAAATGTGATAATTTTCTTCTTCCTAATCAGATCTTGAGCCGACAGGAAGACCTTTTACAGCTGAGAGACGGAGTACCCAAAGTCGAAGAGCTTAATGGAGTAGTTATTAAAAAGTCTGGCCATGCTAGGATCAGCAACAAACATCTGTATGCTAAGTCAGTTAGCAGCTTTATGCCTGTGGAAGTATCTGACGAAGCAGAAGTTATTCCTGATATCTCACCACGTGTGGGAGAAAGTGTTGCCTTCCGTGATGAAGTATCCATGGAAAGAATAAAATCTCACAAGAAGTTGAGAAAAGAGAAGAGTGACGGAGATGCAGCTTTGAATACAGAAAATCACTTATATAGGAAGAAGGCACATTCATCTTCGTACAGCAGCTCTGAAAACTTTATTAAAAGAAGGCTTGCTGATGATGTAAAAGACAATGTGCAGCATAATTTTGATGTTAGTGGTCATTTTAATAGCAGGTACAATCAAAACAGTGAAGAGAAAGTTGAATCTGGATATAGGCCAGATAGGGTATCCAGGAAGCAGATGACTAAGGATTTCCTTGAACATCATTATGAAGATGACCACAACCTTGCTCACGAGAAGACATCTGAAGATGATGAGGATATGTTTATTGCTCCAGAAGAATCCATTGATGAAGTTATTCATCTGGTGGAAAACTCAGCCCATTCTCAGATCTATGCGGAAGGAAATGATAGTAAAATTTCTGACAAACAAAGTGATTTCTACAATAGAATTTCTCCCAGTGAAGATTTTGATGTGTCTCCCACTGAATCTATCAGCTCTATAGATGTGAGAGTCCATCATGAGGTTGATGAGATATACAAACTTCGCTACATAAGTAATGAGATTCAAAACAAAGTGAACGAAGCAAAGACACATCTCACTGGCACAGACATTTATAGATCAGGCCTTTCTGAAACCAGCCAACTTAACAAGAATGAATTCTATACAAGACCTCTATCCCCATCCTCAGACATTTCCCAGGATGAGTTTGTTAAGCCGCCTGTCAGCTTTGCTAACATCGACCGAGATGCACTTTTATTCCACCAGATGCAGATAGCAAGAGTTCAAGCCCAAAGTGGTAGTAATGCTAGTCTTGATTCTATTCAGTCAGCACCCATGCAGGCTTCTTCCAAAGATGCTTATCCACACTTACGTGCATCTTCACACAGTATTGAAGTGTTGGTGAACTTTGGAGAAAACACAAACCACAGAGGCTTGTCAGATTCTCTGAAAGGTGGGAGAGTGGTTTTGGGCAGCAGTTTAGGTAGTAACTTGGGTGGAACAAGCACTGTTACCAGCAGCCGTGTGGTAAATGTGGATTCTGGGAGTGACAGTCAGTCTTACACTCTGAAGAGCTTTCAGAAAACAGTGGAGGTTGATGTCCATGCATTTGCTACAAGTGAAGGAAAAATGAAAGGCGTTTTCATGCATGAGAATGACAGCGACAACAATGACAGTGATAATGACACTCTTGTAGGTGATGCTGAGGACCTTGCATTGATTGAAGATGTTGATTTTTCTCACCAGAAGTCCATATTGAATGGAGAAAGAAAATTTCATGATGTCCTTGCTAAATCTTGTGTCAACAAAACATCAGAACAGAACAGGGGACAAAACAGATGTGACAACGTAGATAGTGACTCAGACAGTGATGAGTCCTTGGGGAATGTCTCCCTGGGAGATGGATATTCAGCTGTGCAGTTTTCTAGGATGGACAGACAAGGCAGTCTGAGTATGATGAATATTTTAGAAAGTGAAAGTGAAGACTATCCTGAACTGTACATGACCAGAAAAAATATCAGACATCAGTCAAAACCTCCGTTTAATTCTACCCATTTTTTTAAATCATCAAAATCTGAGAATTTTCACTCAAAGCAAAGGCCTTTTTGCGAAAATATAGATGAGAATAATGAATATGAAACTATAGATGGTGGAGACAAGCAGGCATTAAACACTAAATCTGTTGATGAATTTAAAGATGATGCAAACCCTTATGAGGATGTTCACTATTCTCCACAAGAGGAGAGTACAAAAGTGAATGCACCTACTGCACTTCTTGGACAAACCAATGTTTCGAGTGAGGAAGATATTGATTTTTTCTATGCAAAAGTTAATAAAATCAAAATGGACAGACTCAGGGAGACATCTGAGGATCCTGAAGTTATGGTAGACAATCTTCACACATTTCTACCACATTATCTTTCAAAGAACAGTCAAAATAAACAGAGGACTATGGGTAAAAGTAATTCACACCGGTCTGTTGTTGAAATGGAAACTGCTGTTGCTGTTGGTGGAATAAATGATGAGGATGGATTAAACTCTGCTTCAAACCTGCTTCCTGTGTCACATTATTCTGCCACATCTGGTTCTATTTCTGTAACACCTTCTGCTTACAGTGATTTTAGAAGAGACCATGAAACCCCACAAGCCAAACATTTCACCAAAGCCTCAAAAGTGTTCAGGAGACCACCACCATCATCACCAAATGTTGCTGGCTATCATTCATCACCGGCATCATCACCGTCTTTGCCACCTCAGACATTATCTCCATTTCTTGGTCACAAGTGCAATATACTTGAAACAGATGCAGACAAAGCCACCTCTCTGTCTGGGTCTTCAACTCAAAACTCAAACAGCTCATCTTTAAAGTCTTTCAAATTTTCTACCATAAACTTTGGGGCTGCCCCTTCACTGACCCAAAATACTGCTCAACAAACTCCTCCACTGCCTCCAAAAACACCATACTCAAAGGCACAGGACTTTAGACTTTCAAGCAGTTCTTCAAGACCAAGTGTTCTGCCAAAGCCCATACCAAGTCAGACACTTGCAGGAACATCATCTTCCCCATATAGTGGTAACCTACCACTAAAACCAACACTCACATCACAGTCATCTCATTCCACTTTCAGACAGACATCCACTCATGCTCAGTCAGGGAACAGATCTCAGGGCACAGACCAATCAGTGCTGTCCGCACATGAGCTTTACCCAGACTCGCATCAACCCAGTTTATCATACTATCCATCAGCTGACATCACAGAAGCAGCAACAAAACTTTCATCACAGAAAAGCATCACTATCACGTACCTGTAACCTTCACTTGTTTGAATCTTATATTTTCATTGCTTTCTTTGAATTAAAAAATGTTGTTTGTCATCTGATACCCTTATATCACTCACTATACATTAAGTATGTACAAGAGATTTTGTATATGATTTACACAAACAATTGGGCCTGAAAGAACAGTCAAGAACAAGGGGCATTTATTCTATTGAATAAAAGCAATGGGCTGTGGAATTTAGGACAGTAATTTATATAAAGGAAACTTTTATAATTGCTTCAATTTAGCAGAATGGATAAAACCAGGAGTGAATTTTGAAGTCACAGCCAAGTGGAGCAGGTTCAAATCAGGCAGTAAAGAAAACAAAACAGGAGGGTGACCTTGGGACTCATGACCCAAATAGGCACTTTACCTCTTGATTGTAAAGGAGATAAAAATGCAGAAACACATGTCTGATAGAGGAATAACTTTTGATGATCAGATTACCTCCTGCTGCTTTGCTCTGTATAGAGTAGAATACACTGACAGAGAATTTGAAGATAAAGCATTTATAAGAATACAAAAAGTAACATGGAGCAAGAAGGTAGGAAACACAAGATTAAAGGCCATTAACCTTCAAATGACATGAAAGGGATGGAATTGGATCAGTCTCATACTAAGCATGAATACAGACAGATGGGCAGTCACGAATAGCAAAAGACTGAACTCCAGTGGGACATAGAGAGAAAGGCAGAGCCATAGGAACTTGGAAGTAGACATTTCTGGCAAACTACAAAAATGATCAACAGATAAAAAAGGAGATAGCAAGAGAGAGAAAGGCCAGGACTGTTTTTGACAAAGAGTTTTTGTTATGTGTGTCCAGGCATGACTAAACACTGTTGGTGGTGGTGGGAGTGATGATGATGCATTAGTCCACTTTCAGTTGGCAGTCTGTATGGTGCTAAAGTAAGTGTAAATAATAGTAAATGTAAGTAGTGACTATGGACTGGACGTTAGTTTTAGGCAATGAAAATTGTGATATTTAGTTCGTCACAATAATTTTTTTTTTTTTCTTAATCTTGGACCCATAAAACAGAATGTATACGTGAAAAAGAAGGCAGTCAGAAAGTATGAATGGCTAAAACATATGTTCATGTAACACCATGAGACAGATTTTACTATCCAAGCAAATAACCTAAAAAATAAGAATAACTAAATGTTATATAAGCTCTTATGTCATACAAGGTGACTAATGGGTGGTTATACATGAGTCTGCGACCTCAGTATGTAAAACAAATTGTTACAGAAACCACTTCTGCTTGGTACAGGTTTACTGCAAGGGGACCAGCTGCAGTGGTGGTTCCATGCTCCGCAAGGAGTGAAAAGGAAAATAATGACAATATAAGCTCTTCATTATTGTATGGTGGTGAAACATGTGGCAATGGTTAATTTAAAGAAAGAAGAAGGCACTGAAAGAAATAGCAGAGACTAATGAAATATGGATATACATTTTTGTTTTACATTGTTGAACTTTATTATTCACATGACAACTATAACATATGGCTTTTATGTTAACTATGTGGATGGAAGATGGTGACTCAGATGAGACACACTTGTGTATGTCTTGGCAAATCCATTAGTCAGTCAGTCAGACAGAGGATGAATGTATTAGTATGAGTTAAAAGAGTTAACTCATAAACTTCTATTATTTACTTATGTATAACTATTTAAACTACTATTATCTTAATACTTTGTGGTGACTATATATATATATGTAGTATATATAATACTGGCAGATGGGCAAAAGAACAGTATATATAAAAACAGTTGGGCGACCGCTGCTGAGGTTCAAAGATGTGTGCAAGAGAGATATGAGGGCACTGGACATAAATCCAGCAACGTGGGAAGACGAAGCTGCTGATCGCACCAAGTGGCGATGCTTTCTATGGCACCATCTCAGATTGGGCGAAAAGAAGCTCTCATGGCAAGCAGAAGAGAGGAGAAAACGTCGCAAGGAACACCAGGTCAGGGCTGTCACCTCATGGGCGCATAGCCATAGTCAGTTACGACTGAAGGGGCTATTATTATTATTATTGTATACATATATTTATATATATATAGCTAGATCAGTTGTTAGTGCACTGGCTTCCTAGCTCGGTGGTCCATGGTTCAATCCCCAGTTGAGGCGCGATTTTTTAGACATCAAACAGCCCCTTGTACATTTGCCTTCTACTCTTCTTTCTGTTATGGTCTCCTGCAAAGTGTTGTGTCTTTTTAAATGGCCAAAATATTTTAGCTGCCGAATTTTGATCTTCTTAATTTATTCTCTTTTCATTCCTAGGTTATGTACGTCCTCTTTATATGTTTTCTTCTCTTTCGATGAGATGCGTCCCATTCTTCTATATATCCACATCTCGAGAGCATCAATTCTTTCTTCCAATTGCTCGTTTATTGTCCATGTTTCTACACCATACAGTAATGAAGAATATATGTAACACTTGATGATTCTCAGTTTTACTTTGCAGGTTAATTGTGTAGATGTCAGTATGTAGATGTCAGTGTGTAGATGTCAGTATGTAGATGTCAGTATGTAGATGTCAGTATGTAGATGTAGTTTATCATCATCATTACTCTTGATTTCTCCAAGGAGCCAAAGCCTTCAACAAAATCATGCCAAGCCTCCTGTCCTGTGCCATCCACTCAAGATTTCTCCATGTCTCCAGCTCTTTTCTGTGTGTTCTTTGATCTTCCTCTGCCTCTTTTAAACTGGGGATTCCAGAACAAGGACTACCTTGTAATGCTATAAGTATGTTTCCTCGTGGTATGTCCTATCCATTGCCCATGTATTCTCATCTCTTGAAATTCTGCTTTAGCTTGCTTAGTTATGTCTTTTTTAAAGTTATATTTCTTACATCCTCAGCAATGAGAGATCCAAGGTACTCGTGTTTTTTTTCACCATATTTAATGTTTATTTTACGAGTATGTGGATCTGACCTTTAAGTATGTCTTCTTGTTTGCTATTATCACTGATTCTGTTTTATGTTATTACATGTTAATTATTTTTCTTGATTTACCCAGTATATAGTGTTTGAGTCTGCCAATTCCTGGAGATCTTGTTCATTTTCTACCTTAAGTACTATGTTCTTAGTAGATCGTAAGTTATTGAACTGAAAAAACTCTGGAAATAACAGCAACCTGAGCCATACAGCAGTTGTATTTGTCACTGACCTACTTATTCTTTACAAAAAATATTTGAACATGCACCTTAATATAACCATTGGACCCAGTGTCTAGGCTGAACCAAAAGGAGGCAAAATTTAATCTAAAAAAAAAAACGTATTTGTCTGAGGATGTTTGGAACAGATGGTGTCCTCTGATTATTATTCATGGTAAATCTTTTTCTTCTTCTTGCTTTTTTTTCTCTATTTTTAAACTACTCACAACTGTTTCATTTAACAGATTGTATAAATCTCATCTGTTTATCATCTTTATTTTTTTAAGACTTCTGTTTTCATTCCTGTGTCCCTGACGAAGGCCTATTGGCCATAATGTAAGCCAATTTAGTTTTCCTAGCAAGATATTTTTTGTTTGTTTACCCATTAATTATTTTTCTTTAATGTTTTTAACTTTGTTCTTGTTTTCTGTTTTCTTCTGTCTTTGTTGATTTGCCTCTGATGAAGGACTTGTGGTTGTAACCTAGGCAATTTTCTTTGTCCTAGTAAGATGCATTACCTTTATTTCTATAGCCCATGATTTATAAATCTGATGAGAGAACACATCCTTGCCACACTTCTCATCTTGTGCTTCCATACTTTTGATACATTACTTATTTCATTGCACCACATCACATTTCTTTTGAGTGTTTGGTTAAAAGGTAAAACACTTAATTGAATTGAATTTGTGAAAGATAAAAACAGGTACAGAGTTGTACATGTGAGGAAACCAATTTAAATTGTCATCCATCTTGAATGCTATCATATTTCTTATGGCATGATGGTGTAGTTTGTCTTTACCAAGCAAGAGTTGCAAATGGATGGCAGAAATAGTCTAGTGGTCTAAAATGATGTCATGATTTGCTTCAACTCTTTGATTTTCTGAAAGATCTCACAAAGTTGCCTGTGCATTTCTCCATTTGTGAATTTTAGCTGTAAATTAATATATATTCAATAAAAGAGATTATTGTACTGAAATTATACAGAAAATGTTTAATCTTACATTAGATTAGAAGGATGTGTTTTACTCAGTGAGAAAGATACACAAATACATCATTAACATTCTGGTCCCACATACCTTTTTTAGTCAATGTGATAAACTAAACAGATATGTTTTAGTTTAATTTTTCTTCCTTTTTTTCATACCTTACATTATCACAGTAATTGTATGCATCAACTCTACTTAATTTTTATTTTTTGGTTCATTGTATAGTTTTCACTTTTTTCCCTATAAAAAGCCTGTTACTCTATAGTGTTAGCTCTGTGTGTCTTTGTCATCATATATAACAGTTTATTTTTATTTTATTTTATTATGTCAACTTTATTTTGTCAGCTTATCTCATTAGTGCAGTTTGGCACATGTTGTCATTTCTATTTGCATGCCAGTTTGTCAACTTGACTTATGGTTGGGGTTTGATAGATGTTGTAATTACATTGTCCATGTGCCTTGCCATATTGCCAGCTGTACTCACGGTTGGAGTTTGCCACATTTTGTCATTGGCAAAGTTTAAAAGATTTTGTCGTTGCCAGTTTGCCAAAAACTTTTATAAGAGTTTACCACATTTCGTCATTGACGGACTATGGCATATTTTGCCATGATCAGAGTTTGTATTATTTTATAATTACCAGTTTGCCAAATTGTCATATGGTGGCAGTTTGCCATTTTATATCATTGACAGAGTCTGCCACATTTGTCATGATCAGAGTTTGTCATATTTAGTCTTTGCCGATTTGCCAAATTTCCTCATAGTGTTTGCTAAATTTTGCCATTATCGGTTTTAGACAGCATAATTGTTTGTAATGTAATGACACAACTGCTTATTGTTTACCTTGTAAAAAAAATGGGTTTTTGCATTAATAAAAATGAACATAGCTGCAGATCTGACCAATACCACTTCAGGTTCATCTTTAATACAACCACTAAATTTTCTCAAGCTACTATGATAACTGATGTTAGTTTTGTTTTTTTTAACCATTAATATGACCAACAAGCTCTAGTCATGCTTACTTTTTAGAAAAAAAAAATCTATTTGCAGGTAGAAAATTATTTCTTTTTGATATTTAATGAGTTCTAAAACTGGCGACTTCCATATTTTTTGTAGCATTTTGTATTTAATATTATAAGTGTTTCCTAGGTTATTGTGCAGCATATTCTAATGCTGTGCTATGTTTTAAGTACTTTGTAAACATTAGATTCTTGTTGCTGCATAACTAGGACTGCTTTTCTTTTTTTTTTACTGTCAGTGCCAAGTTGAAGAATTTACACCTGTTTTTTACCTGTTGGGTGGTGCCAAAATAGAATAATAACTGGGGAGTCAAGCAACAGCTTTCTCGTTTCCATGGTGAGTCCTGGGCAGGCAGCTAAATCTATCCAATATGTGAACGTTTCAAGCAGTTTTCCCTTCTTGTCTACAATGTTCACTTGTAGTATTTCATGTTTCCAGTAGAAGCCTTTTCACAAGCAGCTAGTTCTGTGAGGATCTTGTATCGAGGCAGTGTTTGAGCTCATTTGGCGATAAGTAGTTTTCCTAGGCATTATCTATATTACAGGTTGGGGGGGTTAGGGCAGCCTACCTTTCATTCCTCACCATCAAAGGAAATAAGTTTCCTGTCCATCAGAAGTGGAGGATTGAAAACACAGTGCTCTGGTTTTGGGCTGTGTCAAGGAATCATCACATTCAGCATAGTCACTTCTTGTTTCTCTTAAAATGCAGTCTGTCTACTGTGGGCTCTTTCTCTATGCTGCCAGCCAGGTAGAGGCTGAGGTTAAGACCAGTTCTTAACTATTTCCCTATAATTAGTGTGCAGTGCTGCGTTCTTATGATGCACCATAATAGAAATTGTGATGCTGGGCCTGTGTTGCTACTTTATCCTTGAGAATTCAAAGATCACCCTGTTTTAGGGATACACGACATGGTGGATCTTGGTTGGTAAATCTACCTTTGACACAAGAGCTTTATGATATTGTTTTGCATCTCAGACATTAGATATGTAGATGTTTTGCAATCTAATAACCAGTTTATGTTAATTTACATGTATGTGTCTTATTTTTATGACAATACCTCATGATGTCTCTGTGAACCATGACCAGACACTTTATTGTGACAACAACAGTGTTCAGAAATATTATTTTACGTTGTAAAAGTAAAACATTACACATAAAGGTCTCCATATTGGTCAAAGACAAAGTGACAGCACTGCTGAATATATCTGCAAATTTTTCCAGGAATGCCAGATCCCCGATAGAAGCAGACTGACCACATGACTGTCAGCAACATCATTGGGGACGAATCTGTATGAGAGAAGCCCAAGACAAACTACCTGCTGTATGAGAGAGATGTGAGTGTTTGAGAGATGTGACTGTATAAGAGTTTTTTTTTTTTTTTTTTTTCTCGTATGCCCGCTAATACTCGAGGCGAAATCTCAGGTTATTATTAATGTCTAACCTGACATTGATTTTACGTGAGTATCCCTTTTTTTCTTGTACAGAGACAGGTGTCCCTCGCCATTCAGGCAGATACTCGCCGATTTCGGAGGTACCCATTAGAGTTGGGTCGGCTCAGGAGCCGCCAATCTCTGGTCGACGACACTCCTCTAAATGTTCTCGCCAGGTCTCGAGTTAATCCAGTCCAAATCCCGGTCGACGAAAAATCCTCAAATGCCGTCGCCCGGGTTTGATCCTGAATCACCCGGTCGCCAGAGCGGTGTGGTAACCACTACGCTAGCGCGGCTCCCAGTATAAGAGTGAATGAGGAAGAAGATGGTCTACTTTTTTGTCATTTGCTTTTATTTCCTTTGTTACCCATACTTTTATATGTTTTACAAACTGACAGAGATTATATGAATAAACCCATTGTTCATGCACAAATCCTAAAGCTATCTGCTGTACTGACTTTAAAGCAAATATTTTTATCAATCTGTATATTTTACTTTCATGTATGTATATTTTACTTTCATGTATACATATTTCTGCATGAACAAAATATTTTTGTCATAAGCTGTGTAACTTATTTAAAATTATGTTAATAATTTGT
Source organism: Oreohelix idahoensis (assembly GCA_024509875.1). Classification (NCBI taxonomy): domain Eukaryota; kingdom Metazoa; phylum Mollusca; class Gastropoda; order Stylommatophora; family Oreohelicidae; genus Oreohelix; species Oreohelix idahoensis. Next base: position 612,986 of record JAMPIV010013523.1, on the reverse strand, counting down.
TACTCAGCATTTAAAAAAAATACCTTCCATCTAATAAGCACTGGAAATGTTTTATATGTTTGTTCTTGTCTGAATTTATGGACTGTAGTGCTCATCCAGTGTCCATTGATAAGTATTTTCACTGGTTCTGCCAGCTGGCCTTCAAATTTGGGACATCAGACATCGATTTGCACTAGGATAACACTAGAATAGAAAAAGGGCATTTTTTTTACCAGGACAACAGAAGAACATAACAGGGGCTTTCACAGACCAGGACAACAGAAGAATATAACAGCAGTTTTCATAAACCAGAATAACTGAATAAAATAACCAAGGGCTTTCATAAACTAGGACAACAGAAGACATAACAGGGGCTTTCACAGACCAGGACAACAGAAGAACATAACAGGGGCTTTCACAGACAGGACAACAAGAACATAACAGGGGCTTTCACAGACCAGGACAACAGAAGAACATAACAGGGGCTTTCACAGACCACGACAACAGAAGAACATAACAGGGGCTTTCACAGACCAGGACAACAGAAGAACATAACAGGGGCTTTCACAGACCAGGACAACAGAAGAACATAACAGGGGCTTTCACAGACCAGGACAACAGAAGAACATAACAGGGGCTTTCACAGACCAGGACAACAGAAGAACATAACAGGGGCTTTCACAGACCAGGACAACAGAAGAACATAACAGGGGCTTTCACAGACCAGGTCAACAGAAGAACATAACAGGGATGTAGCATTGTGGCTCAAGTGACATGCTGCCACATGTACACGCCACAATGCCTCAGGAGCTTTCATAAACCACAGACAACAGAATAACATGATCAGGTCTTTCAAAAATCAGAAAAAAGAACATAACAGGGGCTTTCACAAACCAGGACAACAGAAAAACATAACCAGGAGCTTTTATAAACCAGGACAACAGTAGATCAATACATGGGCTTTCAGCAGGACAAAAATGCAACACAACTAGCAACTGCCCGATGAGAACAATAGAGAATACATTCACAGCTTGTGTAAGGACAATATAAAAGGTTATTTGTAACCAGGAAATAATAAGTTACAATTAGAGCTATTCCAAAAAGGAAACAAAAGAGAAATCACAATAAACCCTTGGTATCATCATCATCATCATCATCATCATCATGTTCCTTTTCACTCCATATGAAGTATGGAGCCACCACTGAAGCTGGTCCCTCTGTAGGAAGACTACACAATCAATCACATGCTCGTTGAGTGGTGGTTTCTGTAGCAATTGTTTACATGATGAGGTTGCTGACACCATGCCCAACCTCATGTTAGTTGCCTCGTATGACATGCCTGAGGCAGCAGTTATCCTATTCTTTGTTTTGTCTCATCAGAGACACCCCCCCCCCCCCCCACAAACTACATGGGGGTGAACCTTGGTAAAATGAACCAATAATGACAAGAAGATGCTGGTGATGGAAAGATTACACATTAATGAAACGTGTTGATAGCATTACCATACAGTTCTTGTTCTGGAACCCCCAGGGTAAGTGAAGCAGAGGCAGACCAAAGAACACACGGAGAAGAGAACTGGAGACAGAAATGAAAATGATGAGTTTTGGTTTGGTCTGAAGGACTGTCTTCATTGCACATGGACAGCTCCATCAGTGCTCCGATCTCCTCCCTTAGATCACACAAGGAGGATCTCAGCACACTGCACGAACGCCGTAGCACCGGTGAGAATCCCAGTGTGTTTGTATAGGAATCACACATTCTATAAATATTTTTGTAGCAGATAGGTTTTCCAAATTTTATAAATTTTGCCAGGGCAGCGTCCGTATGACCTACTCTTTACAATATCTAACTACCATGGGATTTTTAAAGTGCGCAACTTGCACGCAGGACCTTCTATTTTGTCACCCTTATCCGAGAAGGCTAGGCATTCGATCTCACTACCCAGTAGACCAGGGGGAGTATATCATTAGGACCACTGGTTCTGAAAAAAAATAACTTCAATAAATTATATTCCCTCTACTGGCCTAATGGATATGAACGCAGTTTCATAATCCAGATATACCAGGTTCGAAACCTGCTGCAGGCGGTTTGGTAGCAGATCGCTATTTGTGGATTTTTAACAATGGTATAAGCGCCGTACCGTTCAGAAAGCAATGGCAAACTACTGAATGAAAAAAATTGCCTAGAAAAATCACAAACAGCCAATAAAAGCTGGGGTTGATTGCCACGTCCTGTAAAGGATAAGCAACTAACTTTAACTACTGGAAATCAAACCTGGTACCTTTAGAATTTGAGGTAGATGCCACACCTCTTAGCCACTCCGACTCCCAAAATGATGAGGACATGTGACAGAAGGACTTTGCATGTGTTTGTTGAAGACCTTTTGTTTCTTGGAGAGTTAAAGGGTCTTGATTGATAATGAATCATTAATAATCTGTCCATTATTTCCAACTCAGTTTAACTTAGTGATGGAGAGGGTGGGTGATGATAAAGGAAAAGTAGCTATACACGTAAAAGAAGCCAAATAAATGCCACATTTTGAGCTTCTTCATCAAGTATTTTTTAAAATAACAATCAAATTAGCTCTCATTCTCATAAAAGCATCAGTTTAGATGCTATATACATTTTTATTAATTTCATGAAATAAAAGTTTTATAAACACATAATGTCCAGAAAAAATAAGTGAAAGACAACAAGTCCATAGTTTGGTACTTAATGCAGAAGACCATTTGATGCCACCTGCATGTGGCACACTGAATTACTGTAAGTAGCCAAATGTTTGCAATGAGAATGCGTTTATGCCTTACAGCAAAAATTTTCCCAAAATAATCACGCTGTATTGAAAGTATTCAAAGCCCATTGCCTCAAATCTTTACAGTATTTTTACATTTTGCAGCCAAGGGTGTAAATGGGCATCAACAGAGGTAATAATTTCAGAGGGACCCAAAGACGCAGCAATAGAGAATGCAGTCAGCGACCCATAGCTTGACTGCTTGCATCAGGGTCAGCGAACCAGAGCTGACCAAGACCCTACTCTGCCTCCAAGTGGTGGTCCTGGAAACAGGCTGCATCACTGCAGTCTGGCTGAGAGAGTAGCCATCAAAGAGGGAAGGCTAACCTGGTCCCAAAAAATGCCATGCGGAAGTCAGATGTGTCGGCCGAAAAGCGCAAATATCACAGCTTCGCTGTAAACGGGCACAACGCAACCAACGTCCTCAGGACGAATGAGGAAGAAGAAGAAGAAGATAATATCAGAACAGTTCACTGAAGTGGTGGGAAATGAGTGATGAAAACAAATATTACGGTTTCTTTAAGATTTTTTTTCAACTTTAGCAATTAAAAAGAAAACACTGATAGTGTTTGAAAAATAATATGCCATTGTAGTACACACAAAATTATACTTTCTTGTTTCATGTACACTGTGTCTGAAATCACATTTTGAAGCACAAGAAATGTTTTGTAGCACATTAAATGTGACAGATAAATGTACCATGTTGATGTAGGAGGAATGTGACTCAAGGAGGTTCAATGGAATATGGTTATTGTTGAGCATAATCTGTTTCTAGGCTGGTACATTTTTTATTAGGAATAAAACCTGTAGACTTCATCCACAAAGCACATCCTTTCTATCACAGGCCCTCACTAACACCTCTATGATGACAACATATTTTCAGTCTGAATCATTGAGGTCTCAGAAATGAACTAGCCCTTAGACATGTTGTATGCCAGCCAACTAGTGTGTGGAATTATCCCAGAGTGCTCTTTCATTAGACCCACTAAAGTGGTTAAAATAGCCTCATTGATTTGTGGGATATCTCAGAAGAGGTTAATCTAGGAGAGTAACCCCTGGGAGAAGATCATGGTTTTAAAAAAAGTGAACTCTGTCAACTCACGTGTAGTGTTGATAAATGCTAAGCCATGAAAAGGAGTACTAGTTTCTAACAACTAACATGGCAAATTCCTGAAAAAAGCTAGTCCTGAAAAAGCCTGCTAGCATATGCAGTGCTAACAAATACTAAGCCATGAAATAGACTACTAGTATCTATTAGTTAGTCCGATAAGGGAAACTAGCTATGCTGGTGACTTTCTGAAGCCCTGATAAGAACTTGCATAAAAAGTACTAAAGCATTATTTTTTTTAATTTGTTAAGAATAAATATATCCTGTTCAACCGCTGACGGGTTATAAGTAGAATATCCCATTCAACTTCTGACGGGTTATAAGTAGGATATATTGTGTTACTAATTCCAGATAATAATTTTGATTGCTGATACTTGATCATGGTATCATTTTGCCTTTCCAAGTAGTGTAGATAGAGTAAGTGTACATAGAGTAAATTAAGTGTCAAATTGTATGCATGTGCATGTTTTCCCTTCGCCCAAAATGGTAGTTTTTCATACCTGTCATGTTGTTAATAAGGGAGATAAGGTGGGAAAGCCTGGGGTGTTTTGGGATGACACACATTCACTACTCCTCTGTCAACTATCAATATGCATTATGAGAACCTAACTTTCCTGCCATACCCTCACTAATCATTATATATTAATTGTTGTTCTTGTTATATACTGTTTTACTGCACGGTGTAATTCTCTAGTATATATATATATATATATATATATATATATATATATATATATATATATATATATATATATATATATATATATATATATATATATATATATATATATGCAGTTTTCTTCTTTTTACAACAACATCATCTGACATGCTTTGTGTCCAGGAGCTATTGGTCAAAAGACTATATCATCCACAAACTGGGGCTGAAGTATCTTTTTGCTACTCTCAAAAGTGAAGATCACTTTTAAATACCACAGCCTGTCAGAAATATTCATAAATATGAAGTGATCATCCTGCAAATGCGCAGAAAGCTTAAGTATCTGATCTGAAACTATTCATTTAAACTCCAATAAGAATATGGACGGTTGTTAAGTTCAAGAAAGTGGGTTTCACTTATCCAGTATTTGAAAACTTATGTAGGTGTCTAAAACAATGGTGGATATCTCTAGATTCAAGGTACCATTCATAAATAAAGATCGTTAATGACAAGATCACTAATGTGAAATTGATGACAAGAACCAGACAAGTGCCAGCAGAACAAAAGATGAGAAGAAGAAGCTGGAGATAGATAGGACACACACTGAGGAAACCTGTTGATAGCATTATCAGACAGTGCTTGTTCTGGAACCCCCAGGGTGAAAGAGGTAGAGGGAGACCAAGGAAAAGAGTAGTGGAGACATGACGGGCATGAAGATGACATGGAAAGACCTTGAGCTGATGGCTTGGGACATGGCATAAGTTTGTTGAAGGCCTATGCTCCTTGAGGAGCTGAAAGGTAATGATGATGATATAGAAATAAAACCAGGGGATATCTTAAACTTGTATACAAGTATTTGACATCTCAATCTTATAATGTATATCTAAAACAATGTCAGATATATCCAAATTCAAGATATCATGCATAAAACTATCTGATATCTCACTTATACATCTAAAACAATGTCAGATATCTCCAAATTCAAGATATCATGCATAAAACTGTCCCAATATCTCAAACTTATAATATATATCTAAAACAATGTCAGATATCTCCAAATTCAAGATATCATGCATAAAACTATCTGATTTCTCACTTATACATCTAAAACAATGTCAGATATCTCCAAATTCAAGATATCATGCATAAAACTATCTGATATCATCATCATCATGTGACGTATTCTTTCCAGAACGTTGTCTCCATTACAGCTGCTCTGAACGCATCACGATTCTGGGCAAGTCGACCTGCATCAGCCAAAGACAAGTTCAGACTCTCTGTGATGTCCTGGGTCCACCATCGTCTAGGTCGACCCCTTCCCCTTTTTCCAGGGACCATGCCTTCCATCACTGTTTTTTCCAGACTATTATGTCTTTTTATATGACCGAAAAATTTCAGCTTCCTTATTGCGATGGTATTTAGGAGCCAATCTTCCTGTACGTTTAGTGAGTGCAGTACTTCTCTGATATCTCAAACTTATAATATACATCTAAAACAATGTCAGATATCTCCAAATTCAAAACTGCATGTATAAAACTAAAATTACAGCAATTTAAAGACAACAAGTATTAGGGGTGCATGTGTACCCAGCTGGAACTAACTGCTTAAGTGGATAATAGATAGCCTGGTACTACCCTACATGGAGAATAAATAGTCCAGGTACTCAGCTCTCCCCTCCCCCCCCCCTTTTTTTTTCTCAAGCAATAACAAACTTCGCTTATTTTCCATGTAATGCTGTTTTGCTCAGCACTTTCATCCATGCCCATACTGCCTGCATTTAATTTGCCATACCAATCATCAGAATCCTGTGAGACATGCAATTTTACTATGTAGTCCTAACTGTTAAAGTAAATGGAGGAGAACGCTGCTGGATGTGGGGGACAATTGTTGCTGTGCTTAACAGATCTTGAAATAGTTTACTGTTGCCAGGTGGACCAAAGTGTAATACAAGAGCCATTACTTCCTGTCAGATGTGGGAGTAGACTTTGGCAAGGTCAACCAGACTGAGTTGAGGAAAATAACATATCAAGCACTAACATAACTTGTGATAATGTCAACACAGACATGAATCCATGGACAGCAATGGAATCACCCAATGCATTGGCTCAAGTTTTGACCTCTCAGCCATAAAACTGCCTGCTGAATAAACTGCATTACTGCAACATTACCTTGAATAACCACTTATCTGAAAGACAAAGAGTTCTGATCCTTTTGAGTAATGATGGCTTTCCTGAGTTGGCTTTGATCTCAAGAAAGTCTTCATGCATCACTCCACAAAGATCATATCTGTTGCCAGAAAATGCTGACTCTTCTTGTTACCATGTACAGTTTGAAAAAGTCTGAAAGCAATATGTATATTAACTTGTATGCTTGTGTAAGATGAGAATTTAACTTAGTCTGACTTTTCAAGAGTGGTGGGTGGGAGGATCAGAGGAGGACTCAATTCAGCTGGATACAAGACCCTGCTAAGTAGGATGCTACCAAATATCAAGTATGTGGCCCAAAAATAAAAATACTGCTACTCATACACTTCTAGCATGAATAAAAGTATCTAACATCTCAAAATTCACACATAAGAAAAATATATTCTTGTGGCCATTTTGTTCACACAGATTTTAACAACAGCAGTACTAGAGACTTATTTACAGATCACATCATTTTTTTATTTATTTGTTATGTATTTAACTTCGTTTTTGCCTTCTTTCTCTTATGTTTTGGTTAATTTGTCCCTGATGAAGGCCTTGTGACTGTAACACAAGCAATTCTTTTAGTCCTTTGTCCCAGATAGGCATATCACCTACTTTCTATTATCTCACTATACTTAAGGTAGGCATTAAAAATCTATGATATATCTCCCAGTATTAAAGAAAAATAAAGAAAATGTGGTACTCAGTTAATGGAAGAAACAAATCAACAGTAACTATATATTATCTCTTTTTTTTTCTCATCTTTGAACACAGAGCCACCACTCTACATTGCCACCACTTTACATGACCACCACTTTACATGACCACCACTTTACATGGCCACCACTTTACATGGCCACCACTCTACATGGCCACCACTCTACATGGCCACCACTTTACATGGCCACCACTCTACATGGCCACCACTCTACATGGCCACCACTCTACATGGCCACCACTTTACATGGCCACCACTCTACATGGGCACGACTTTACATGGCCACCACTTTACATAGGCACCACTTTACATAGGCACCACTTACATGGCCACCACGTTACATGGCCACCACTTTACATGAGCACCACTTTACATGGGCACCACTTTAATGGCCACCACTTTACATGGCCACCACTTTACATGGCCACCACTCTACATGGGCACCACTTTACATGGCCACCACTTTACATAGGCACCACTTACATGGCCACCACTTTACATGGCTATCACTTTACATGGGCACCACTTTACATGGGCACCACTTTACACGAGCACCACTTTACATGACCACCACTTTACATGGGCACCACTTTACATGAGCACCACTTTACACGAGCACCACTTTACACGAGCACCACTTTACACGAGCACCACTTTACATGGGCACCACTTTACATGGGCACCACTTTACATGGGCACCACTTTACATGGCCTCCACTTTACACGGGCACCACTTTACATGGCCACCACTTTATATGGCCTCCTTGAAGAAGCCTATACATCCCATGCTCCTGCAGTTGCTGTTTCTATAACAATTAGTTTTACATTATGTGTTTTTAAGAACCATGCACAGCCTTACTACCATGCACAGCCTAACTACCATGCACAGCCTAACTACCATGCACAGCCTTACTACCATGCACAGCCTTACTACCATGCACAGCCTTACTACCATGCACAGCCTTACTACCATGCACAGCCTTACTACCATGCACAGCCTTACTACCATGCACAGCCTTACTACCATGCACAGCCTTACTACCATGCACAGCCTTACTACCTGTCACGAAGTGGTTTTAAGTTTATAGAGTGTGCCTGAATGAAAGCAAGACCCTAGTATGAGAAAGTCTGAGAAGATAGAATTTAGATGGAAAATGACATGCCTGTGGACAGGTGAGACTATTGGCTCAAGAGATAGACCCAGGATTTGAATCTCCCCCTGCCGCTTCGTGACTAAAAAAAATGGCTATAGTCTCCCCACCTCTGACTGCCTTGAAACACAAGGAGATAAGGTGTATAATTACGACCACAAACACCACTATACAGACAACATAGAGTAAGTATAGTAAAGACTAGAAGCTGATCCAGTAAATAATATATGTATATATTTATTTACATACAAGAAAAACATAAAATGGCATCATACGTCATCAAGTCAGTCAATAGCGTGCACTGTTGCACGGCCTGGAAAAACCAAGGTAACAATTAAATTGAGAGACACTCAACAACAAAAAAACCCCAATCACATTCACTCTTCCTGTCACCCTGCTGAGGAACAATAAAATGGTTAGTGCTTTAAACCAAATCTAATTTGGTGGGGCTGTCAACTTTTAGCCTCCACTCTCTAACACTAATAAATTTCTACTGTCTTAGTCCTGGTGACTCTTCCTCAACGAAACTCTACACAGCTTTCTACTTGTTAGGCGATATGCGCTGATAACTACACCACAAGAAATGCTAAAAATAATAGACTTGGTTTTTACGAACGCAGACTCAGTGTCTATCCGTCCAATGGATACTGAACAGACCCTACTGGTCCTGTCTATTTTCTCCCTCCTTCTCTATCTTTCTCTCTTGATCTCAGTGTCTCTCTAACACTCGAGGGCGGGTGATGCGGCGTCTCCGTTACTCTCTTCTCGATTTCTATCAGGACCTAGGTATGGTAACCCTGTCACCTGTTCCTGATTTTGGTGATGACGATGTTCGGATATCAAGCATGAGGGACTTGATTAACTGTAGACAAAACTTCTCTGCTGCTGAATAGCTTCCCTCTTTTAACCCGCTCCGGAGTTAGAGGAAAAAAACACAGCCTTGATTTCAGGCTGTACAAAATGAAACTAGTCTCCCGGCCACCTGCCGTTGCTAGAGACTATAATAGCGATGCTCTCGGCTGTATGATAAATAAACCTCGGTCCAGCTGAAGCATAGGGAATTCACTGCCAGAGACCATAGGGTAATTTTCTTTTGCTCCTGACGATACTCGAGTACACTGACCCTGAGATATTCTTTTGCCGTGGATAATTTTATTTGACAAAATTATGCTCCCCACTGTTTCGCCGAGACTCGCTGAAATTAAAAGAAACAGCGACTCATGTACACCCACTCTAAAATCGCTTATCTCTTAACATATACGTTACGTAAAATAATTCTATACACGTGTCTCTTCATTCTCACTTCTTCTCCCCTTTCTCTCGTTCTTCACACAATACATAAAATACCACTATCCCACGTGGCCTCTTCATCCCCCCTCCTTCTACTAAAATCTGCCAGGTAAGTAAACAGAACTTCCCGACCTGTCTGCCTCTTATCTATTTGTGACGCGCGGCTACCCACGTGTCAACATTTACAAAAATAGGGAAATCCTTTTACCCATTAACACAGGAGTTTCCCCGGCTTACTCCTATTTAAATTAAACCTCGCTGTAGGGATGATTTATTTCCCCACGCCGTATAATTCACTGATAACATAAGTCTGAACCCTCCGACAATATTTCTCACATTTAAGGCTCAGTAAAATTATCGAACGCACCAGGGATTTCCACATAAATTTACATTAGAAAATATACAGGAATAAATGGTGGTTTTACATAACATCCTACAAATATGGCACACGTGTTTCTCACAACTTCACACACTCCTATCTATTGCCAAAATCATAGAAAGAATAAGCACACTGTTGCATTACGTCGTTCTACAAAAATTGATAATGGATGGCACTATCGTTTAAAACTTTAAGTTTTAATGTCCCCGAAGAATTAACTACGGGCGAATTTCTGAAAAACCCACTAATAAGTAAAACGATGAATAAAATAGTTACATACCGATTATCGTCTGTTTTTCCCACGGTGGAGAACGATAATTACGACGTCCTACGGCCAGGCAATTATTTTTCATAGAGACCGAATCCCCGTTTTCTGTCCCATTATATACAAGAGAAAACACCCACGCGAATTCCCGTCCTACGCAAATCCCGGACCAATGGGAGCGCTAGAAAAATCAATACTATCAACCCACGCAAAATCCCGCGTGCTTCCGGCCTCGTCATATCGCGTGCCGGAAATGGCGATTATTTTCGTAAACAACGAAATCTACGGGAATCGCGAAAAATCAGAAGAAAGTAAAACTGATGCTAGAATAAAATAAACCTACCATCATAAACGAACCCATTTAATTTATCTACTCAAAAAAAAATACCAACCACGATATATATTCAAATGAGAAGAAATAAAATGGTGGGAAAAGCGGGCCCGAAAATAGCGATTTCCGTAAACAACGGAAAATCGCGTGATCAGAAGAAAATAAAACTGGTGAAAATTCAAAATAAAAGAACAGGATCGGGCCGGTTGAAAGTCAGAATTACAGTGCCACATCACATAAGTCCCCCCTTTCAAGTGCGGGAATCCGTGCTAAATCACTGAAATCTCTGGAATTCATACTGGTCCGCATCTAGATCTACATCCCGATCTAATCACTGTCATAATTAGCATTATCATATAGACCCATCTCCATATCCTTGAGAATCTTGGCAAGCCCTGGATCGTGAGGGTCATGCCATGGGATTTTGTCCTGTCGACTGCAACATGACTGGTCGCCCTTCCTCCTCCCTCTTATGTGTTTCCTTCGCCCACGAATTTTCCTGGCGGCGCGTGGTAAATACTGATTACCAGATGGTGCGACCTCCCAGTGTTTGGAAACCGTCTGACTGTCTTGGCCAGACATCGCCGTAACAGGGCGTAACTGTTTGCGGTTGACTGAAGAACCGTGCACGTGTTCCTTCTTGTCAGTATTTCCCTCCCTTGAGAGATGTAATACCATCGGGGGCCTAATTCCCGACGACAAAGAAGATACTTCTGAAATCAGAGGCGTCACCACTGTTTGACCTTTAAGCTGAACAGGGCTGACAGGCGAATACGCCTCTGTAAATAACATTCCACTGTCTTTAGAGGCGTCTCTCCTCCTCATAGCAAGACAAGGATGTTTGAGCTCCCGTGGGGCTCCGTGAATTTGGGGCTTTCCCCTTTCACTTCTCTGGCCTGCAGTAGGCCGCAAGAATCGGTGTGGTTGGGTTTCCCAAAACTAAGTAAGGGCTTCCCAAGATGAAATCGTGTGCTGGCTGTGCCATTACAGCTGCCTTGATGGTGCCAGACACAAACTTGCATTTCACCTCAATATTGGCTACAGGCAGACGCTGTGAGATCCCTCTTCTCAAAATGCCACCAATCTCAACTATTTCTCCTGTCCACTGACCTGGTTTCACCAAATGACGAGCGATGATACTGGGGTAAGTAAGCCCGCTGTCAAACAAACACGTAGTGGCTGTCCCATTCACTACGGCTGGTCCACTGTTAGAGAACAACTTCTCTGCCTGGACTGGTTCCCATTTATTCCCTTTAGTCCATCTCACCGGTCTTAAACAAGCTGCATGATGAGCTGGGGGTTTGTTCATGCACCGGGATGTCCAGTGGGAAGTGGTTCTACAATTCTGACAATACCTCTCATTATCTCCCCTGTTCCTAGCGGGTTCCTGAGAGGTTGTTGTCGGTGCTCTGTTATGCTGCTGGGGGCGCAAGTTATAACCAGAATGAGGCTCCTTGCGAGAAGGCCCTGGTTACTGATGAGCTGGTGAAGTAGCCGACTGCGATGACGAAGCTCCTTTGTCTGGGGCTGGCAGGTCTGGGTGTTTCCGTTTCTGTCCCAGTACTTCGGCCTGTGCTGTCTGGTACCTTTCGGCGAACACGATAATCTGATCGAGTTGCTGGGCACCCTGCTCTGCCAGATACCGCCTCAAATCGGGGGACATGTTTGCCTTTACTTGTTCACACAGAACTAACTCCTCCAATCCTTCGAAAGTTTTCGCCAGTCCTGACAGTTCCCTCCACCGGGTTAGGTAATTTCTCACCCGCTCTGCAAACTGTGCGAAACTCTCTCCCTTCTCCGGCCTGCTCTCCCTGAACATGGTTTGGCATTTCCGGGGTGTCCACTGAAACCTTTGCAATAAAGCGTTTCGCAGTGCCTCAAAGTTGTTCTGGTCATCTATGAGCATCTTGTTGTAAACTTCATACGCATGACCTTTGAGTGATTGCGATAATTTTAGGCACCAAAGACTCTCATCCAATCCGTATGCCTTTGCCATTCTTTGAAATTTCTCCAAGAACACGTCAATCTTTTCATTCCCGTTAGGGAACGAGTCAAATGGGAAGCTCATGGCTGCCATCCGGGGCCTCCATTTCCTGAGGTGTCTGTTGCTCCTGCTCCGGGTGAATCTCCATTAGCTGAACTACCTTCCGAGGATCGGTACTGTAGTTCCAGAGAACGCAGGGCAAGTTCGTGCTGTCTCTCCGCTGCCTTCTCTGCTGCTTGTCTCTCGGCTTCCTTCTCCGCTGCTTCTGCGGCGGCTATCCTTTCCTCTTTTGCTGCTTCGGCGGCGGCTATCCGTTGCCTTTCCCCTTTTTCGGCTTCCAATTTCCGAAATTCCATCTCTGCTTCCCTTTTCTCTTTCTCAACTTCTGCGGCGGCTATCCTTTGCCTTTCCTCTTTCTCGCTCTGATTATGCCTATCATTTTCTCTGATCATGTAGGCTTTCGTCTCCTCTTTATCCATTCCCATGTCCTGGGCTGCCTCACGACATGCAGCTCGTAATTTCGCCATATCCGCCATCTTACCTGTAAACTGCTGTTAAGTTCACAACTGACAGAAAATGACAGAAAGGAGAACAAAAGGAAGGAACTACCTGTTATGTAATAGGAAGTATTCCTCCTATAACCGATGTCCCAAAACCCCAAATCAGACTAGCGTCAAGTCTGAACAATAACCCGAGAAAAAAAAATTTAGTTAAGAAGCTACCAAAAACTAAATTACCTTCCTGTTATAGAAAAATATCTCGGTATGCCATCAATTACCTCTTAGTCATATAAATCAAAATTACCACAAAAATCTACTAGACTGCACCCTGTGGAAAAACCTATAACTGGATCAGTTCTAATATAGCTCACGTCTAGGGGATATTTAAAGAAACTCTATTCTCAGAAAGCTTTCTAGAGACAATCTATGAATATAGATCACAGAATTGATCTCCACAGAATGATCCACCGGACAATAGCCGCCCACTTGTCACGAAGTGGTTTTAAGTTTATAGAGTGTGCCTGAATGAAAGCAAGACCCTAGTATGAGAAAGTCTGAGAAGATAGAATTTAGATGGAAAATGACATGCCTGTGGACAGGTGAGACTATTGGCTCAAGAGATAGACCCAGGATTTGAATCTCCCCCTGCCGCTTCGTGACTAAAAAAATGGCTATAGTCTCCCCACCTCTGACTGCCTTGAAACACAAGGAGATAAGGTGTATAATTACGACCACAAACACCACTATACAGACAACATAGAGTAAGTATAGTAAAGACTAGAAGCTGATCCAGTAAATAATATATGTATATATTTATTTACATACAAGAAAAACATAAAATGGCATCATACGTCATCAAGTCAGTCAATAGCGTGCACTGTTGCACGGCCTGGAAAAACCAAGGTAACAATTAAATTGAGAGACACTCAACAACAAAAAAACCCCAATCACATTCACTCTTCCTGTCACCCTGCTGAGGAACAATAAAATGGTTAGTGCTTTAAACCAAATCTAATTTGGTGGGGCTGTCAACTTTAAGCCTCCACTCTCTAACACTAATAAATTTCTACTGTCTTAGTCCTGGTGACTCTTCCTCAACGAAACTTTACACAGCTTTCTACTTGTTAGGCGATATGCGCTGATAACTACACCACAAGAAATGCTAAAAATAATAGACCTGGTTTTTACGAACGCAGACTCAGTGTCTATCCGTCCAATGGATACTGAACAGACCCTACTGGTCCTGTCTATTTTCTCCCTCCTTCTCTATCTTTCTCTCTTGATCTCAGTGTCTCTCTAACACTCGAGGGCGGGTGATGCGGCGTCCCCGTTACTCTCTTCTCGATTTCTATCAGGACCTAGGTATGGTAACCCTGTCACCTGTTCCTGATTTTGGTGATGACGATGTTCGGATATCAAGCATGAGGGACTTGATTAACTGTAGACAAAACTTCTCTGCTGCTGAATAGCTTCCCTCTTTTAACCCGCTCCGGAGTTAGAGGAAAAAAAACACAGCCTTGATTTCAGGCTGTACAAAATGAAACTAGTCTCCCGGCCACCTGCCGTTGCTAGAGACTATAATAGCGATGCTCTCGGCTGTATGATAAATAAACCTCGGTCCAGCTGAAGCATAGGGAATTCACTGCCAGAGACCATAGGGTAATTTTCTTTTGCTCCTGACGATACTCGAGTACACTGACCCTGAGATATGTCTTTTGCCGTGGATAATTTTATTTGACAAAATTATGCTCCCCACTGTTTCGCCGAGACTCGCTGAAATTAAAAGAAACAGCGACTCATGTACACCCACTCTAAAATCGCTTATCTCTTAACATATACGTTACGTAAAATAATTCTATACACGTGTCTCTTCATTCTCACTTCTTCTCCCCTTTCTCTCGTTCTTCACACAATACATAAAATACCACTATCCCACGTGGCCTCTTCATCCCCCTCCTTCTACTAAAATCTGCCAGGTAAGTAAACAGAACTTCCCGACCTGTCTGCCTCTTATCTATTTGTGACGCGCGGCTACCCACGTGTCAACATTTACAAAAATAGGGAAATCCTTTTACCCATTAACACAGGAGTTTCCCCGGCTTACTCCTATTTAAATTAAACCTCGCTGTAGGGATGATTTATTTCCCCACGCCGTATAATTCACTGATAACATAAGTCTGAACCCTCCGACAATATTTCTCACATTTAAGGCTCAGTAAAATTATCAAACGCACCAGGGATTTCCCCATAAATTTACATTAGAAAATATACAGGAATAAATGGTGGTTTTACATAACATCCTACAAATATGGCACACGTGTTTCTCACAACTTCACACACTCCTATCTATTGCCAAAATCATAGAAAGAATAAGCACACTGTTGCATTACGTCGTTCTACAAAAATTGATAATGGATGGCACTATCGTTTAAAACTTTAAGTTTTAATGTCCCCGAAGAATTAACTACGGGCGAATTTCTGAAAAACGCACTAATAAGTAAAACGATGAATAAAATAGTTACATACCGATTATCGTCTGTTTTTCCCACGGTGGAGAACGATAATTACGACGTCCTACGGCCAGGCAATTATTTTTCATAGAGACCGAATCCCCGTTTTCTGTCCCATTATATACAAGAGAAAACACCCACGCGAATTCCCGTCCTACGCAAATCCCGGACCAATGGGAGCGCTAGAAAAATCAATACTATCAACCCACGCAAAATCCCGCGTGCTTCCGGCCTCGTCATATCGCGTGCCGGAAATGGCGATTATTTTCGTAAACAACGAAATCTACGGGAATCGCGAAAAATCAGAAGAAAGTAAAACTGATGCTAGAATAAAATAAACCTACCATCATAAACGAACCCATTTAATTTATCTACTCAAAAAAAATACCAACCACGATATATATTCAAATGAGAAGAAATAAAATGGTGGGAAAAGCGGGCCCGAAAATAGCGATTTCCGTAAACAACGGAAAATCGCGTGATCAGAAGAAAATAAAACTGGTGAAAATTCAAAATAAAAGAACAGGATCGGGCCGGTTGAAAGTCAGAATTACAGTGCCACATCACACTACCATGCACAGCCTTACTACCATGCACAGCCTTACTACCATGCACAGATTTACTACCATGCACACAGATTTACTACCATGCACAGCCTTACTACCATGCACAGCCTTACTACCATGCACAGCCTTACTACCATGCACACAGCCTTACTACCATGCACACAGCCTTACTACCATGCACACAGCCTTACTACCATGCACACAGCCTTACTACCATGCACACAGCCTTACTACCATGCACACAGCCTTACTACCATGCACACAGCCTTACTACCATGCACACAGCCTTACTACCATGTACAGCCTTACTACCATGCACACAGCCTTACTACCATGCACAGCCTTACTACCATGTACAGCCTTACGTTAGTCATCTTGCACAGCTGAGGGAACATTAGTGCTATTCTTCCCATCTCTCCTCAGAGACTCTTGGGAAATATACAGGGCAAAGAATAGCCACATCACAGAAAACAACAGGAAGTAATGACAACAAAGATATTTAGAAGTTCACAAAGATTGCGTTGGGTATGGATTGTGTGACATAGTCATAAAATACTGTCAGTTATAAAATACTGTCACAGTTATAAAATACTGTCACATAATCATAAAATATTGTCACATAGTCATAAAATACTGTCACTGTCATAGAATACTGTCATAGTCATAAAATAATATGACAGTCATAAAATACTGTCAAAGTCATAAAATACTGTCACTGTCATAAAATACTGTCATAGTCATAAAATACTGTCATAAACTACTGTGGGACCCAAAGATGCAGCAATAGAGAATGCAGTCAGCGACCCTTAGCTTGACTGCTTGCATCAGAGTCAGCGAACCAGAGCTGACTAAGACCCTACTCCACCTTCACGTGGTGGTCCTGGAAACAGTCTATCACTGCAGTCTGGCTGAGAGAGTAGGGATCGCAGAGGGAAGGCAAAACCCGGTCCCAAAAACTGCCGTGCTGAAGTAGGATGTGTCGACCTAAAGGTGCAGATATCACAGCTCCGGTGTAAACAGACACAACGCAACCAACGTCCTTTTCAGGACGAGCGAGGAAGAAGAAGAAGAATAAACTACTGTCAGTCATAAAATACTGTCACAGTCATAAAATACTGTCAGTCATAAAATACTGTCACTGTCAAAAAATACTGTCACAGTCATAAAATACTGTCACTGTCAAAAAATACTGTCACAGTCATAAAATACTGTCACAGTCATAAAATACTGTCATAGTCATAAAATACTGACACATAGTCATAAAATATTACACAAGTTTTGTTATCACACAAGTCTGTGTAAAATCTCTACATCACACAATCATACCATTTTCAATTCATCTATCATAAGCATCAATCTCACTTGTGTGGGCAATATACAAAGTTCTACACAGTTCTTCAGGTCAGGGGTGAGATCAGAACATTTGATACACGTTTATTTAGGGTGATTGGGGGCCTGTGGGGAATTAGGTTGCAAGAGGGATAGGGTTTAATATATGTTAGAAATATTCTGTGCAAGGCCATACAACTAATTCACTGCTTTAGAAAAATGTGTGATCATTTTAATAATTTAAAAAGAACCAAAAAAAACACACACACATAAAATATAGCTAGCAGGTTCTTTCTGTAGGTTGTCGGTGTCTGAAGAAAGGTATGACAGCCATGCATGGCACTGACAAAAGTGAGACTTTGTGACACTCAAGCTGTCAAACACCTGAACAAATAAATACATTATCTCATGAACAAATAAATATTGTATCTGTTCTCTAACAGTTTATGTTCCTTCTGGCACCAAAGATCCCCAGCCTGTCAGATATTTAAATCCTGTTGCTTGTAATTTGCTGTGTCATAGTTTCACAATATTTATGTACAAGTATCGTATGAAAGAACAAGAAATATTCTTCCCTGAATTAGCAAACATATGACGTTCTAAAACACATCGGGTCAAGTCTGCTTATATTTAGCACCCATCTCTGTAATATTCCAGTGTTCTTTTAAAAGAATGTTCAAGTACTTTCAACCATAAAAATTTTCAATTTGCCATCAAGTTAGAACTAACATGGTGTTTTGTGTCATAAATGACAAGCAAAAGCTGAAATTATGGAAATGATCACGGATTTAAAATTCATAGACTGTCTGCTTTCTCTTCTCTCCCCTTATCCTTATCTTCTCTGAAACATTTAACACACACAAACTGTTGATTGTCTACAACACGAACGATCTGCCAGTGACACCACATCCATGAATTATTAATATCACAACTCATTTACATGATCTCAGCATGTGATATTCCACAAGTCCTGTTTTGATGAAGTCCCTGCAGATTCTGTCAGCATCTCTGTTTTTCTGCAGCAAAGCTTGAAGTATTGCATGCTCACTGTCTGCCACACATATGGTGGAGACGAAGTTGGACAAGCTCATCAAACCCTTTATTCCCACATTCACATCCATCCCTGTAAGGAAGTGAAAGATATAACATATAGTAGAATTGTGGCAGAAACAAAGGTGCATCCTACTAGCTACTACAATACATTCAAATCCTGCATGTTAACAGAAAACATTCACATACCACTTGCTAAATGAAAACATTCACACACTGCTGCTAATATAAAAAATTCATGAACTACTTGCTGACAGTAAATATTCACATATAAAATAGCCCGGAGAGGAAAGTGTATAATATCTTAATGAAAGTATTCACATATAAAATGATCCTGGAAGAGAAGGTGTATAATCTCTTATGGAAAATATTCATATTAAATGATTCTGGAAGAGAATATGTATATTGTCCTACTGAAAATATTCACATATAAAATGGCCCTGGAAGAGAAGGTGTATACTCTCCTATTAAAAACATTTACATATAAAATGACCCAGGTAAAGGAAGTGTATACTCTTTGACTGAAAATGTTCACGTATGAATTGTCCTTCGAAGACAAGTATATACTCCCCTAGTGAAAATATCCACATACAATAAAATGGCCTCAGAAGAGGCTTTCGTCGTGAAAATTTGATTCATACCCTCAATCCATCAACATTCATTGTATGCTATCGTATTGTATGAATTCTGTTATAAGTCATATTTAGCTTTATTAATATTGTAACATCACTTTGATTTGTCTCCAGTTCTCTTCATGTGTTTTTCTGTCTCCAGTTCTCTTCATGTGTTTTTCTGTCTCCAGTTCTCTTCATGTGTTTTTCTGTCTCCAGTTCTCTTCATGTGTTTTTCTGTCTCCAGTTCTCTTCATGTGTTTTTCTGTCTCCAGTTCTCTTCATGTGTTTTTCTGTCTCCAGTTCTCTTCATGTGTTTTCTGCCTCCAGTTCTCTTCATGTGTTTTTCTGCCTCCAGTTCTCTTCATGTGTTTTTCTGCCTCCAGTTCTCTTCATGTGTTTTTCTGTCTCCAGTTCTCTTCATGTGTTTTTCTGTCTCCAGTTCTCTTCATGTGTTTTTCTGTCTCCAGTTCTCTTCATGTGTTCCTTGTCTCCAGTTTTCTTCTCCATGTGTTCCCTGTCTCCAGTTTTCTTCTCCATGTGTTTTCTTGTCTCCAGTTCTCTTCTCCATGTGTTCCTGTCTCCAGTTCTCTTCTCCATGTGTTTTCCTGTCTCTCCAGTTTTCTTCTCCATGTGTTTCCTTGTCTCCAGTTTTCTTCTCCATGTTTTTCCTTGTCTCCAGTTCTCTTCTCCATGTTTTGTTCTTGTCTCCAGTTTTTCTGTCTTCTCCATGTGTTCCTTGTCTCCAGTTTTCTTCTCCATGTGTTCCTTGTCTCCAGTTTTCTTCTCCATGTGTTCCTTGTCTCCAGTTTTCTTCTCCATGTGTTCCTTGTCTCCAGTTTTCTTCTCCATGTGTTCCTTGTCTCCAGTTTTCTTCTCCATGTGTTCCCTGTCTCCAGTTTTCTTCTCCTTGATTTTTTGTCTCCAGTTGTTCCATGTGTTTGTCTCCAGTTTTCTTCTCCATGTGTTTCCTTGTCTCCAGTTTTCTTCTCCATGTGTTGTCTTGTCTCCAGTTTTTTTCTTCTCCATGTGTTCCTTGTCTCCAGTTTTCTTCTCCATGTGTTCCTGTCCCGTGCCATCTATGTCTCCAGTTTTCTTCTCCATGTGTTCCTGTCCCGTGCCATCTATGTCTCCAGTTTTCTTCTCCATGTGTTCCTTGTCTCCAGTTTTCTTCTCCATGTGTTCCTTGTCTCCAGTTTTCTTCTCCATGTGTTCTTTGGTCGACCTCTCCAGTTTTCTTCTCCATGTGTTTTTTGGTCGACCTCTGAGTTTTCTTCTCCATGTGTTTTTTGGTCGACCTCTGAGTTTTCTTCTCCATGTGTTTTTTGGTCGACCTCTGCCTCCAGTTTTCTTCTCCATGTGTTCCTTGTCTCCAGTTTTCTTCTCCATGTGTTCCTTGTCTCCAGTTTTCTTCTCCATGTGTTCCTTGTCTCCAGTTTTCTTCTCCATGTGTTCCTTGTCTCCAGTTTTCTTCTCCATGTGTTCCTTTTCTCCAGTTTTCTTCTCCATGTGTTCCTTGTCTCCAGCTCTCTTCTCCATGTGTTCCCTGTCTCCAGTTTTCTTCTCCATGTGTTCCTTGTCTCCAGTTTTCTTCTCCATGTGTTCCTTATCTCCAGTTTTCTTCTCCATGTGTTCCTTGTCTCCAGTTTTCTTCTCCATGTGTTCCTTGTCTCCAGTTTTCTTCTCCATGTGTTCCTTATCTCCAGTTCTCTTCTCCATGTGTTCCTTGTCTCCAGTTTTCTTCTCCATGTGTTCCTTGTCTCCAGTTTTCTTCTCCATGTGTTCCTTGTCTCCAGTTTTCTTCTCCATGTGTTCCTTGTCTCCAGTTTTCTTCTCCATGTGTTCCTTGTCTCCGGTTTTCTTCTCCATGTTTTGCGTATCTCTATCCAGTTCTCTTCTCCATGTGTTCCTGTCCCGTGCCATCTATGCCTCCAGTTTTCTTCTCCATGTGTTCTTGTCTCCAGTTTTTTCTCCATGTGTTCCTTGTCTCCAGTTTTCTTCTCCATGTGTTCCTTGTCTCCAGTTTTCTTCTCCATGTGTTCCTTGTCTCCAGTTTTCTTCTCCATGTGTTCCTTGTCTCCAGTTTTCTTCTCCATGTGTTCCTTGTCTCCAGTTTTCTTCTCCATGTGTTCCTTGTCTCCAGTTTTCTTCTCCATGTGTTCCTTGTCTCCAGTTCTCTTCTCCATGTGTTCCTTGTCTCCAGTTCTCTTCTCCATGTGTTCCTTGTCTCCAGTTTTCTTCTCCATGTGTTCCTTGTCTCCAGTTCTCTTCTCCATGTGTTCCTTGTCTCCAGTTCTCTTCTCCATGTGTTCCTTATCTCCAGTTCTCTTCTCCATGTGTTCCTTATCTCCAGTTCTCTTCTCCATGTGTTCCTTGTCTCCAGTTTTCTTCTCCATGTGTTCCTTGTCTCCAGTTTTCTTCTCCATGTGTTCCTTGTCTCCAGTTTTCTTCTCCATGTGTTCCTTGTCTCCAGTTTTCTTCTCCATGTGTTCCTTGTCTCCAGTTTTCTTCTCCATGTGTTCCTTGTCTCCAGTTTTCTTCTCCATGTGTTCCTTGTCTCCAGTTCTCTTCTCCATGTGTTCCTTGTCTCCAGTTTTCTTCTCCATGTGTTCCTTGTCTCCAGTTCTCTTCTCCATGTGTTCCTTGTCTCCAGTTTTCTTCTCCATGTGTTCCTTGTCTCCAGTTCTCTTCTCCATGTGTTCCTTGTCTCCAGTTCTCTTCTCCATGTGTTCCTTATCTCCAGTTCTCTTCTCCATGTGTTCCTTGTCTCCAGTTCTCTTCTCCATGTGTTCCTTGTCTCCAGTTCTCTTCTCCATGTGTTCATTGTCTCCAGTTTTCTTCACCATGTGTTCCTTGTCTCCAGTTTTCTTCTCCATGTGTTCCTTGTCTCCAGTTTTCTTCTCCATGTGTTCCTTGTCTCCAGTTCTCTTCTCCATGTGTTTTCTGTCTCCAGTTTCCATGTGTTTTTCTGTCTCCAGTTCTCTTCTCCATGTGTTTCTTGTCTCCAGTTTTCTTCTCCATGTGTTCCTTGTCTCCAGTTCTCTTCTCCATGTGTTTTCTTCCCAGTTCTCCAGCATTTTTCTGTCTCCAGTTCTCTTTGTGTGTTTTCTGTCTCCAGTTTTCTTTATGTGTTTTTCGGTCCCCAGTTCTCTTCGTGTGTTTTTCTGTCTCCAGTTCTCTTCATGTGTTGTTCTGTCTCCAGTTCTCTTCTCCATGTGTTCCTTGGCTACTTTTTTCTTCTCCATGTGTTCCTTGTCTCCAGTTTTCTTCTCCATGTGTTCTCTTTATTGGGTTTTTCTGTCTCCAGTTCTCTTCATGTGTTTTTCTGTCTCCAGTTCTCTTCATGTGTTTTTCTGTCTCCAGTTCTCTTTATTGGGTTTTTCTGTCTCCAGTTCTCTTTATTGGGTTTTTCTGTCTCCAGTTCTCTTTATGTGTTTTTCTGTCTCCAGTTCTCTTCATGTGTTTTTCTGTCTCCAGTTCTCTTTATTGGGTTTTTCTGTCTCCAATTCTCTTCATGTGTTTTTCTGTCTCCAGTTCTCTTCATGCGTTTTTCTGTCTCCAGTTCTCTTTATTGTGTTTTTCTGTCTCCAGTTCTCTTCATGTGTTTTTCTGTCTCCAGTTCTCTTTATGTGTTTTTCTGTCTCCAGTTCTCTTTATGTGTTTTTCTGTCTCCAGTTCTCTTCATGCGTTTTTCTGTCTCCAGTTCTCTTTATTGGGTTTTTCTGTCTCCAGTTCTCTTTATTGGGTTTTTCTGTCTCCAGTTCTCTTTATGTGTTTTTCTGTCTCCAGTTCTCTTCATGCGTTTTTCTGTCTCCAGTTCTCTTTATGCGTTTTTATGTCTCCCTCTCTACCTTTCCCTGGGGATTCCAGAACACAGACTGCCTTGTGAAGCTATCAACAGGTTTTCTCATTATGTGTCATATCCATCACCAGCATCTTCTTCTAACCTCTTGTTCCACAGGCACATTTCTGGCCCTTGCCATCAGCTACTTGCCAATGAATCACACCCTCCCGGTGCCTCCACTCCATGCAAGCACTCATCCATACAAGTCTGCAGTTTATTGGCTGTTGTTCTCTATAACTGCATGAGTACTGTAACAAACCTATAGTTTACCTGCATGAGTACTGTAACAAGATATGTGTTACCTACCGGTATATAACATATTGTAACACAGTATATTTTACTGGGACAAACAGTGAAGCGAGCTATGGTTTATCTGTGTGAATTTTATAATGAGCAATAATTTACCTGTATGAATATTGTAACAACGAGCAGCCTCGCCCTCTGCTACCACAAACATATTGCTGTCCTGGAAGTAAGCTGAGGTCTCCAGCCTCTGAGACAGCTTGACCTCAAAGAGACGTGGGCTGAACTTCATATGTTTCACAGCTATAGGATCACTCAGCCGTGGCTCACCCTCTGCCTTGTATGTGTTGAAACATTTTAAAAATATATTCCGCATCATCTGTGAGAATGTGAAATAAGTCAGCAATGAATGAATCTGAGAATGTGAAATACGTCAGCAATGAATGAATCTGAGAATGTGAAATACGTCAGCAATGAATGAATCTGAGAATGTGAAATACGTCAGCAATGAATGAATCTGAGAATGTGAAATACATCAGCAATGAATGAATCTAAGATCATTTTTATTAGAGTACCTTTTTTTCTTCTCTTCCGCTCCCTAAGGAGCATGATGCCAGCACTGCAGTTCATCCTATGGAAGGAAGCCATGTCACAGCACTTCAAGCGCCCCCCTAGCAGTGATGTTTTCTGTACTAGCTTTACGTTATGAGGTTGCCAGTCCCATGCACAACCTCATTAGTCAGCTCTTACGACACGCTTGATGAAGCAGTGATACTTTTTCTTTCCTGGTTTCTTTGGAGACCCACAGAAACTATATGGCGTACACTTTTCTTGTACAAGAGAACACTACTGCGTATGTAAACAAGCTACGCTACCAAAACAACTCATGGACAAAAGAAATATAAATAAATCAAAGACGTTGCTCGTGCCATGTCACTTCCGGGGGTCTCTGAAGCGACAAAGAAAGATAATGACTACTGCCCCCTCAGGCTTGTCATACAAGGCAAGGTGACTAATATGAGGTTGTGGATGAGGCTGGCAACCTCATCATTTAAAACTAATAGCTGCAGACATCACCAGTGCAAAATCATGTGACTGCTTGGTGGAGGTCTCCTGCAGAAATGGCTTCATGATCTGAAGGAGTGCAGAGGCAAATACTGATAAAGATGATGTTGACTGAGAATTGTGATCATTCAGAGAACCCGAACTCTTCAAAAGTCGGTAAAAGAAGGTAAAGGTAGTCCTATAGCAGATACTGCCGTAGGGCAGTGAAGTGTTGGAGACTTCAGCATACTAGGTCCAGCATCGAGAGGTGGGGGTGACTAGTTCCCTTCCTCACTGCCTGTTCCTTTCCCAACTCAAAGAGCAGAGTCAGATACCCATTTACAGCTGGGTAGACTGGAGCATGTCGGTACCGTGATTCCAACAGCACATTTGTCACGAGAGACCAGCACTCTAACCACTTTGTCACGAGAGACCAGCACTCTAACCACTTTGTCACGAGAGACCACACTCTAACCACTTTGTCACGAGAGACCAGCACTCTAACCACTCTGTCACGAGAGACCAGCACTCTAACCACTCTGTCACGAGAGACCAGCACTCTAACCACTCTGTCACGAGAGACCAGCAATCTAACCACTCTGTCACGAGAGACCAGCACTCTAACCACTCTGTCACGAGAGACCAGCACTCTAACCACTCTGTCACGAGAGACCAGCACTCTAACCACTGTCACGAGAGACCAGCACTCTAACCACTCTGTCACGAGAGACCAGCACTCTAACCACTCTGTCACGAGAGACCAGCACTCTAACCACTCTGTCACGATAGACCAGCACTCTAACCACTCTGTCACGAGAGACCAGCACTCTAACCACTCTGTCACGAGAGACCAGCACTCTAACCACTCTGTCACGAGAGACCAGCACTCTAACCACTCTGTCACGAGAGACCAGCACTCTAACCACTCTGTCACGAGAGACCAGCACTCTAACCACTCTGTCACGAGAGACCAGCACTCTAACCACTCTGTCACGAGAGACCAGCACTCTAACCACTCTGTCACGAGAGACCAGCACTCTAACCACTCTGTCACGAGAGACCAGCACTCTAACCACTCTGTCACGAGAGACTAGAACTCTAACCACTCTGTCACGAGAGACCAGCACTCTAACCACTCTGTCACGAGAGACCAGCACGCTAACCACTCTGTCATGAGAGACCAGCACTCTAACCACTCTGTCATGAGAGACCAGCACTCTAACCACTCTGTCATGAGAGACCAGAACTCTAACCACTCTGTCACGAGACCAGCACTCTAACCACTCTGTCACGAGAGATCAGCACGCTAACGACTCTGTCATGAGAGACCAGCACTCTAACCACTCTGTCATGAGAGACCAGCACTCTAACCACTCTGTCATGAGAGACCAGCACTCTAACCACTCTGTCATGAGAGACCAGCACTCTAACCACCCTGTCATGAGAGACCAGCACTCTAACCACCCTGTCATGAGAGACCAGCACTCTAACCACTCTGTCATGAGAGACCAACACTCTAACCACTCTGTCATGAGACCAGCACTCTAACCACTCTGTCATGAGAGACCAGCACTCTAACCACTCTGTCATGAGAGACCAGCACTCTAACCACTCTGTCATGAGAGACCAGCACTCTAACCACTCTGTCACGAGAGACCAGCACTCTAACCACTCTGTCATGAGAGACCAGCACTCTAACCACTCTGTCAATTGGGCGCTCTAAAAAGTTGGTACTTGCATAGAAAAGAATTGAAATGGTAGGTCAAGGTCATCAATATGAAACTGATAAACAGAACAAGACAAATACCAGTGGAATTAGATACGAGGACAGACGTTTGTGTTGGGTAGGATAAACATTCAGAAAACTAGCTGTAAGCATTACAATACAGTTCTTGTTGTGTAATCCCCAGGTAAAAGTAATAGAGGATGACCCAAAAACACACGAAGAAGGGAATTAGACATAAAGATGTAGGGGGTAAAGAAGACAAGTAAAGGACATGAACGGACGACACAAGACAGGAAGGCTTGGCCTGCATTTCTTGAAGGTTTATGCTTCACTGGGATCTGAAAGGTCATGAATGAATAGCAAGGTGATGTTATCACCTGCACGAACGAGGTTCGAATCACCAGTGCTCATCCTATTCTCTCTATTTTCTGATGTCGGAAATTCTGTGCCTTCTGCTCGTTTATAATCTTCTTGTGGTTGTTTTTCTTTGTCGTATTCTCACAACTGTGAGCAGTCTTTCAAGTCTTCTAACAGCTGCCCACAACATAAACAATTTCCCAATTGAGGATCCATGAAATATCTGATATTATATGCAAGGTCTACCCTTCCAAGATGGAGGTGAAATTCGTTTCTCACCTTAGATGCCGAAAGAAAAACATCAGGAATGTGTATATTTCGATGGATATCACCATGTTATGTTAAATTATAGAATAAGAGATACACCAGAGTATCTAGTGGTGTAGATATTTTCCTATAACTGACCTCGAAACCCTTGAATCGGTCGGTTGGATCGGAGGGTTGATCAGTGAGTTAACAATTCACTATCGTAAAACAAGCTATTGTTACCGAAACAGAACCAGGCTCGACAGTAAACATGACTCACTCTAATATCTTGGGGGCTAAGGAGATTTCTAAAATTGGATACTGGAATGTAAGAACTATGTATCAAGACGGAAAATTGGAAGAAGTAATTAAAGAAATGGATAATTATAAGTTGGACTTATTGGGTGTCAGCGAGTGTAGATGGACGGGGAAGGGCATAAAATATATTTCAGAAGAAAAAAAGCAAATTATATACTCTGGTAGTAATGATAATCGTCACACAGAGGGAGTAGCCATCCTAATGACACAGAAAGCAGCAGCATCGCTTATCAGCTGGGTACCTATCAATGAGAGGCTAATATTAGCTAGATTTCAGACACGATTTTTCAAGCTCTCAATTGTACAATGTTATGCACCAACTAACGACGCTCTTGATACCACAAAAGATGACTTCTATGAAGCACTTCTAAGTACCATCAACACAATACCCAAGCATGACATAATAGCAGTCATGGGTGATTTTAACGCCAAAGTAGGTGACAACAACGATGGAGTACAAAGATATCTCGGTACTCATGGCATAGGCTGTATGAATCAAAATGGCGAAAGACTTCTAGAACTTTGTGAAATATCAAACCTCGTTGTGTGGCAGACACCAT
Organism: Oreohelix idahoensis; assembly: GCA_024509875.1. Classification (NCBI taxonomy): domain Eukaryota; kingdom Metazoa; phylum Mollusca; class Gastropoda; order Stylommatophora; family Oreohelicidae; genus Oreohelix; species Oreohelix idahoensis. The sequence continues at coordinate 585,244 of JAMPIV010013523.1, read as the reverse complement.
CTTTCCACATAAGAATATCCACAAGATAACATGGAATTCACCTGATGGCAGAACTAAGAACCAGATAGATCACTTCTGCATAAGCGCTAAATTTCGCTCATCAGTTCAAGACGTCAGAGCATACAGAGGTGCAGAGATCGGAAGCGATCATAACCTCTGCATAGCTAAAATGAGAATTAAACTGAAGAAGTTATACCAACCGAATAAAAATAGAAGAATAGATGTACACAGACTGCAATCAAATGATATAAAGAAGGAATATAATGTCAAAATGAACAACTATTTCGATGCTTTAGGCAAAATTGACAACGATATCACCACCAAGACAATCGATACTAAATGGGAACAACTGAGAACAGCAATGACAGAAGCAGCTGTAGCGACCACCGGATACCTAGTACATAAAAAGAAAAAATGGATGAGAGAAGATACTTGGGATAAAATACAAGAAAGGAAAACAGCAAAACTTAAACTACTAGCGGCAAGTACACATAATGCAGTTGAATCTTGCAAACTAACTTATAACTTGTTAAATAAAGAAGTGAAGACAAAAACTCGAAGAGATAAAAGACATTTCATCAATGAACTGGCCGTAGAAGCTGAAAATGCTGCAAGAACTGGTAATAGTAGGTGCCTTTATCAAATTACAAAACAACTATGTCACCAGCCTACTGCTATGGAAACACCTGTTAAAGGTAAATTAGGGAATTCAATACCAACAGAAAAAGAACAAATGAAGAGATGGGCTGAGCACTTCATGGAGGTGCTAAACAGACCACCACCAACAGTAACACCTGATTTTAATAATGAAACATCCACAACCACTTTGCCAATAACTTGCGATGAATTCACGCTGGACGAGATCAAACAAGCCGTTAAAAGATTTAAAAAATTTTAAAGCTGCTGGAGTTGACGAAATTTCAGGGGAAATGATTAAAGCAGTTAATGACAACAACCTCTTGAGAATTTTAGATATTATAAATGAAGTATGGAGAGAAGAACAACCTCCACAACAATGGAAAGACAGTATTATTGTAAAGTTACCGAAGAAAGGTGATCTATCAGACTGTAATAACTGGCGTGGTATATCTCTATTATCAGTACCTGGAAAATTATTATGTTGCATGATGTTAGAAAGACTTAAATTGCATGCTGACGAAAAGATCAGAGAAGAACAAGCGGGTTTCAGGCCGAAACGATCATGTATTGATCAAATATTCACACTAAGAACAATTATAGAAGAATCAGTGGAAAGGCAATCGCCACTTATTATCACCTTCGTCGATTTTCAAAAAGCCTTTGATAGTCTACACCGCCCATCATTGTGGAAGATACTTACAATCTATGGTTTTCCAACAAAATATGTGAATATAATCAAAGCGCTATATGACAATGCAAGATGTTGTGTTAGAACAAATAAAGGGAATACAGAATGGTTTACAGTAGAAACAGGGGTGAAACAAGGCTGTATTATGTCACCACTACTTTTTGGAATAGCTATTGATTGGGTTATGAGAAACTATACCCACAATGAACAATTGGGTATAAAATGGACAAATGGAAAATTCCTGGGGGACCTGGATTTCGCAGATGATGTAGCATTCTTAAGTTCAACACCAAGACAATCCCAAGAAGCAATAAATAATTTGTGTCATCTCTCGGTTAAAATTGGTCTCCAAATAAATGCCTCTAAAACTAAAGCTATGAACTTTTCTAACGAGACCTTTGATATCATCTTGAACGGGGAAAAACTACAGAAAGTTGAAAGTTTCAATTATTTAGGCAGTAAAATGACTCAGGATGGTGACACAACAAGAGAAATCCATACTAGAATTGCTTTGGCAGCTAGCGCCTTCAATAGATTATCTAACATTTGGAAATTACGATCATTGAATATACATACCAAGCTTCGTCTGTTTAATTCAAATGTTATCTCAGTGTTAACATACGGCTGTGAGAGTTGGAAAATAACAAAATCATTGGAGAACAAGCTGAATACATTCGAGAACAAATGTCTTAGAAAACTCATGAACATCAGTTGGAAAGAATTCAAGACTAATCGACAAATAAGAGAAGACTCTAGGCAGAAATATGTCTCCGACTATATAAGGAAAAGACGATGGTCATATATCGGTCATGTCCTACGAATGCAAAACAACAGAATACCACTACAGGCGCTCACTTGGGTTCCTGAGGGTAAGCGGAAAAAAGGAAGACCAAAAGAAACACTCAGAAGAACAATAATAAGAGAAGGAAGAACGTTGGGCCTAAATAATGTGCAAGAGCTAAGAGGAGTGGCGTCACAACGAACAACCTGGAGAGCACTGGTTTCTGCCTTATGCGCCGTGTTTGGCGCTTAAAGAATTTATTATTTATTATTATATAAAACGGACACTAACTAGTGCAGTAAGTAATTACTACACAACCTAACTCAGCAAGTGTTCATTTCACCACCTTAATAAGTAAGTAATCATTCTACAAACGCCAGAGTACAGCTACAAGGACAGACTAGTAAGAAGTTTATATGGAGCAGGGAGTCCCCCAAGGGGAAGTCCTGTCCCTGGCACTGTTCCTTGCATACATAAATGACATATAAAAAATATTTCAAGAAGAACACGAAATGCTTCCTTTGCAGATGACTTGGCTTTGTAGATCTCTGAAGAATACCTCACTACTGTTAGCATTTGGATGCAGCAAGCATTAACATCACTGAAATAGTGGGCCAGAGCATGGCTAATGAAGATTAATGAAGGAAAAACAACATACACAGTGTTCTCCAACTCAAATAAGCCACAGAGCTCCAAACACGGGAAAAATCTACATCTCGATGAAAATCCACACTACCCAGGCATTACTTTTGATCGTCATATGACTTGGAAAAAACAGGCTGAAAGAAACCGAATGAGAGTAAGGCAAATAAAGGCAGTCGTAAAAAAACTTGCTGGAACAGCGTGGGTGCAGATGAGAGAGTGCTAAAGACAATATACACTGGGCGAGTGAGACCAGTCCTTAAAATCTCATCGCAGCATCGGCAACAGCAGCTGTCAAACTTCGATAAAATCTGCAGACTCCAAAACCAAGCAATAAGAATCATAAAGGGAAGCAAAAATCAACACCTATAAAACTACTAAAATATTACAATACTTCTTACTATTCTGTCCTTGTAGCTGTACTCTGGCGTTTGTGGAATTATTGCTTACTTACTAAGGTGGTGAAATTAGCGCTTGCTGACTTAGTTTGTGTAGTAATTACTTATTGCGCTAGTTAGTGTTTGTTTTATATAGATCTTGTGTGTAATATCAGATGCAGCAATAGAGAATGCATTCAGTGACCCATAGCTTGACTGCTTGCATCAGAGTCAGCGAACCAGAGCTGACTAAGACCCTACTCTACCTCCACGTGGTGGTCCTGGAAACAGTCTGCATCACTGTAGTCTGGCTGAGAGAGTAGGGATCGCAGAGGGAAGGCAAAACCCGGTCCCAAAAACTGCCGTGCTGAAGTCGGATGTTTCGACCAAAAGGTGCAGATATCACAGCTCCGGCGTAAACAGACACAACGCAACCAACGTCCTTTTCAGGACGAACGAGGAAGAAGAAGAAGAAGATATTTTATGGATCCTTAATTGGGAAATTGTTCATGTTGTGGGCCGTTGTTAGAAGATTTGAAAGACTGCACACTGTCGTGAGAATAAGACAAAGAAAAACAAGCACAAGAAAATTATAAACACACTAACTCAGCTAACTATTACTCAAGATATTGCTCCACAATCTAACTCAGCAAGCAATACTCAGAAAAAAAGGACTCCTACGACTAACTCAGCAAGATATCACTACACAATCTAACTCACCAAACAAGCACTTCTATGACTAACTTAGAAAGCTATCGCTGAACAAACTAACTCAGCAAGCTATCACTCTACAATCTAATTCAGCAACCTTTTGCTCCACAATGTAACTGAGCAAGCTATCATAATAATAGCCCCTTCAGTCATAACTGACTATGGGAATGCGCCCATGAGGTGGCAGCCCTCAGCTGCTTATTTTCGACGTTTTCTCCTCACCTCTGCTTCTTGTGTGAGCCTCTCTTCGCCCAATCTGAGGTGGTGCCGTAAATAGCATCGCCACTTAGTGCGATCGGCAGCTTCATCCTCCCATGTTGCTGGATCCATGTCCAGTGCCCTCATATCTCTCTTGCACACATCTTTGAACCTCAGCTGTGGTCGCCCAACTGTTCTCTTGCCATCTGCTAATTGTCCGTAGAAGATATCTTTTGGGATGCGACCATCTTCCATGCGGCGAACATGGCCAAGCCAGCGAAGTCTGCGCTGTCTAAGCAGCGTATACATATTTTGAAGGCCAGCACGTGACAACACCTCGACATTTGTCACTTTATCTTTCCACGAGATGCCGAGGATGCGGCGTAGACACCGCAAATGGAAGGTATTGAGCCTTCTTTCTTGCTTAGCATAGGTCGTCCAGGTCTCGCTGCCATATAGGAGTGTGCTGGTGACGCAGGCATTATGTACCGCAGCTTTGGTCTTCATTGTGAGTTTAGAGTTTCCCCAAACACGCGATGTGAGGCGGGCAAAGGTAGCTGCAGCTTTGCCAATGCGGCTGTCGATTTCTGTATCCAGTGAGAGTTTGTCATTGATGGTAGACCCTAGGTATGTGAAGTGGTGCACCACTGCCAATTCATAGTTATCGATAGTGATAACTGGTGCAGCACCCACATCCTGACTCAGCACATTCGTTTTCTTTAGACTTATTGTGAGGCCAAAGTCCTTGCATGCTTTAGTGAAGCGATTCATCAAGCTCTGAAGCTCCTGTTGGCTTTGAGTGACGACTGCAGCATCATCAACGAACAACAAGTCTCTTATAGTGACCCTTCTGATTTTTGTTTTTGCCTTCAGCCTTGCAAGATTAAACAGACGGCCATCTGACCTAGTGTGAAGGCATATTCCTTCAGTTGCATCTCTGAATGCATGTTTCAAGAGTAAGGCAAAGAAGATTCCGAAGAGGGTCGGAGCCAGAACACAGCCTTGTTTAACGCCACTTCGTATATCAAAGGGCTGTGACGTGCTTCCAGCATATTGGACTGTTCCCTTCAGCAAGCTATCACTCCACATCTAACTCAGCAAGCAATAATCCCACAATCTAACTCAGTAACCTTTCACTATACAATCTAACTCAGCAAGCTGTCACTCCACAATCTAACTCAGCAAACACAAATTCTGCCAACTAACTTAGCAAGCTATCACTTCACAATCTAAGCAAATACACAATCCGCTGACTGATTCAGTAAGCCATAATTCCACAAACTCAGCAAACCAATACTTCTGTGACTAACTCAGCAAGCTATCACTCTACAAACTAGCTCAGCAAGCTATCATTCTGCCATATAACTCAGCAAGCTTTCGCTCTACAGTGTAACTCAGTAAGCTATCACTCCACGTCTAACTCAGCTGGGTTCGATTCTCCGGTAAGTCACTCACTTCTGTTGTATTTCTGTTGTCTAGTTTTCTACTTCTTTATTTCTCACGAGTGCCCGAAACATACCTATATGGTGTGCAATATTTACTTATTTTCTGCTGAAAAACTTAGCAAGCCATCACTCCACAATCTAACTTAGCAAGCTATCGCTCCATAATCTAACTCAGCAAGCTATCACTCCACAATCTAACTCAGCAGCTACGCAGTCCGCCGACCAACTCAGTATGCTATAATTCCACAAACTCAGCAAACAAGCACTTCTATGACTATCTCAGCGTAAGCAAGTATTTCGCCGACTAAATGAGCAAGCAGTAACTCCACGATCTAACTCAGCAAACAAGCAATCCGCCGACTAACTCAGTAAGCCATAATTCCATAAACTAACTCAGCAAATAAGCACTTCTATGACTAACTCAGCAAGCTATCCCTCCACAATCTATCTCAGCAAGCAATAATTCCACAAACTGACTCAGCAAACACATATTCCTATGACTAACTCAGCAAGCTGTCACTCCACAATCTAACTCTGCAAACATGCTTTCCGCCGGCTAACTTAGCAAACTATAACTCCACAATCTAACTCAACTAGCTATCACTCCACAACCTAACTCAGCAAACACGCATTCCGACTACTTACTAAGCAAGTATTAACTCCACAATCTAACTCAGCAACCACGCAATCCGCTGACTAACTTAGCAAGAAATCACTCCACAATCTACCTCAGCAAACACGCAATCCGCCGACTAACTTAGCAAGATACCAGTCCACAATCTACCTCAGCAAACACGCTATCCGCTGACTAACTCAGCAAGCTATCATTCCACGATCTAACTCAGCCAACAAGCAGTCCGCCGACCAGCGTTGCCACTCTGAATTTTGAAGAAAAAAAAACTAGATATCGGCGACTTGGGCTATTTTGGCCGATTTTAGGTTACTTGGGGTGAAATCAAGGTGGAATTCTTCAATTAATGAAGTAAAATGACGTCTATACTGGACCAAAATAAAACAACTTAGATCTAGGTGAATGCACCCAGGAGTGGCAACGCTGCAGCCGACTAACTTAGCAAGCATGAACTCCACCAACTTACGGATCTATCTAAAACTGTCCTTAAGCTCTTCACTTGAGGAGATTCACATTTGGGTATGGATAAAGACATGAACCGGTGCCGAGACGTGCCAAACACCTTGAAGGAAAATCCCTGGTAACCGTCCACTTCTGACGTCTCCGCCCCGTAGGCGGTGAGATCAAACTGCAGGTTGTGCATCACACGTTCCTGGTGAAGTAAAACAAATGGCAAAGTTCTGTTTATAACCCAGAAATAAACAAAGAGGGAAACCTGAGGCATGTGAACAGTAAATAGTACGATGAGAATAGTAAACTATACTTCTTCTTCTTCGTACACTCTCAGACGTCTGCTTGAATATTTTCAAAGAGAGACATGGTCATCTTGATGCTATTTGAGTTTTTTCTTTCTTTCAGGAATTAGAACTGGTGACGGTATGTGTAAATAATACGAGGCATGTGAATAATAAATAATACAAGGCATACATTTTGAACCTCAGCTGCGGTCGCCCAACTGTTCTTTTGCCATCTGCCAGTTGTCCGTAGAATATATCTTTCGAGATGCGACCATCTTTCATGCGGCGGACATGGCCAAGCCAGCGTAGTCTGCGCTGTCTAAGCAGTGCATACATGCTTTGAAAGTCAGCTCGTGACAACACCTCGATCGGGTCTACCAGTAGATCATATGGAATGATTAGATAGACTAGTAGGTGGCGGATGGAAAAAACGAAACATGGAAACTTTAGAATAGCCCAGTCGTGCCGACACTTAAAAGCGAGGTATCCCAAGGGTAAACGGTACTTTTTCCGCATTCCACTGATGACTCACGAGCTATCCTACTAAAATTTACTTTATTCGTGACCTGCTTAAGAATGGAAAGCGATCTTTTCTTTGAAGGGAAGCTAACAATCTGGAAAATAGCATTTACTTTAAACTTTCCTTCGCTCTGTCGACGGAATTGTGGGAAGTAGATCGTCTGGCGAGATAAAAGTTACCTGTGAATTAATCAATCAATACCCTTTCGCTCCCCAAGGAACATATCCCTCCCCTTGAATTTAATTTTTGTTTGGTGTTTTTGTTTGATTGTGTTTTGTTTTACCTCGTTTTTGTTTGTTTGGGGGTTTTTTTTAAACATACAAGCAATATTGATAAATTTGATTTGCCCTATTTACAATGATTTGACAGATGTGATGCCACTTTCCCGTATCGGCAGTTATTCATATTATTTGGAATTGAAAACAATATATATCCTAATTATAACCCATCAGAGGTTGAATGGGATATTTTTCATCATTAAATTTTTAAAAATACCTTGATAAAACCATGTCTGTTTTCAGATTTCAGAGCATTTAGAATTTGAGAAAGTGAAGCCGATATGTAATTTTTTTTTAATAAAGACTAAAATATCTGCACATATTCCAAATTCTAGATAGTCTGAAATATGAAAATAGACAGGGTATTATCAAAGAAGATCATCAGAAAGCAACTATTTTCTAAAGTAGATACCCACAGCTCATGTGTTGCCTGCCGCTGCCCTAAACCAAGCAATGCTATTCTATACTATTCAAATTCTTCTACGATGTAATAGGCACACTATTACAGTCTTTGTTTGGTGTTACGTGGCCTACACTGGTGAATAGGAAAGTTATGGACGTCATTACGTCTATAATTAGTCTGGGTGGTTTCCGGGTCCCATTTTCCACAGGTTTCCCGGTTAGATTGCCGTGAGAGCTTATTACGTCTGTAACTTTTTTGTTGTCTAGTGTTCTCCTTTGGGGCACATCTTATAGAAAGAGAGGAAAACAAATAAAGAGAATTAATGACGGAGATCAAAATTAGACAGCTAAAATATTTTGGCCATAAAAAAAGACATAGCACCTTGCTGAAGACTATCACTTTCAGGCGAGATAATTGCTGATCAAATCTTTGGAACTCCTTACACAGAGTGCTGTGCAAAGTGATCTGCTTATGATTATAGAGATCAGCGCATATCTTAAATCAAGCTCTTCTTCTTGGCGAGCTTTCCTTGTGCACAGACATAAGCTGTGTAAAATTAACTTCCAAACAAAATGAACATAAATACAAACTTTAGCTCTAACATCGTGTTTGAATTTTGTTCTGCCTCTGGTTTCTCCTTATTGTGACTGGTGTTCAGTTGGTCTATCGATGGCATCTCAATATTTCATTATGATTCCATAATTTCGTTAATTTTCTTTTCATGCGCTTCCCAGTGAGTAGTTTTATCATAAAAAATTAATTTGGTACCAATTACGATGGTTTGGCTACGTCTGCAGAATGGGAGAAGTTCGGCTACCACGACAAATATAGAAAACCAAAAGCCAGGGATCCAGACCTCCAGGACGACTCAGAGTTCGCTAGAAGGACAACATTAAACAAAGAGTCATACAATTAAAATACTGCTCAAAATCATACAGGAAAGAATAACAAGGAAGGTTGACAGCGAAATCCAAGAAGAACAGTTTGGTTTTAGACGGAACAGTGGAACAAGAGAGGCATTATTTTGCCTAAGAATATTAGCAGAAAAATATACAGAGGTCCAAAAAAGTATGTACATGTGCTTCATTGACTATAAGAAGGCTTTTGACAGAGTCCATCACCAGAAAATAATTGAATGCCTCGAAGACAGAGGTATTGATGGAAAAGATATAAGAATACTCAGTAACCTATATTGGGAGCAAACTGCTACAGTCAGGTCTGGAAGAAATTATTCACCATACACAGACATAAAAAGAGGTGTCAGACAAGGTTGTGTTCTGTCCCCCTGCCTATTTAATCTATACACCGAAAAAATGTTCAAACAGATACAGGAAATGCCAGGACTGAACATCAGTGGAAGGTCAATAAACAGTCTTAGATATGCAGATAATACCGTGTTGTTAGCTGAAAGCGAACAGCAGTTACAAGAACTAGTGAAGCAAGTGAACAGTATAAGTCAAGAATATGGATTCGACATTAATATTGAGAAAACGAAAACTATGATAATTAGCAATACAGACGATAAGCCCACATTAAAGATAAGCGTAAATGAGAAAATCCTGGAACAAGTCAAGAGCTACTTATATCTTGGTCATATAATAACAGAAGATGGCAGATGTGAAACAGAAATCAAGAAGAGAATAGGAATGGCCAAAGCTACATTCAACAACATGAAACATATACTGACATCTAAACAGTTATCTCACAAATTAAAACTGAGAATCATAAAATGTTGTATTTATTCTGCACTACTGAATGGTGCAGAAACATGGATAATGAATAAGCAATTGGAAGAACGAATTGAGACGCTTGGGATGTGGATGTATAGAAGAATGGGGCGTATCTCATGGAAAGAGAAGAAAACAAATAAGGAGGTCCTAGAAAATCTAGGTATGAAAAGAGAACTAATGAGGGAGATCAAAGTTAGGCAGCTAAAATACCTTGGCCACATAAAAAGGCATAACATCTTGCAGACCATAATAGAAAGGCGAGTTGAAGGCAAACGTGCAAGGGGAAGACAGCGCTATAAGTGGGAAGATAACATCAAAAGATGGACAGGAAAGAGTCTATCAGAGTGCATCGCCAAGACAAGAGACAGAAGACGTTGGAGATCCATTACAGCCAACCTTCGTTGTGAAGATGGCAGCTGATGATGAAAGGACTGAGCACTAGGTTTGAACAAGACCAGGAGGAAGACAGCCGATAGGATAGTATGGCGTTCTTTTGGCCAAACTTATACACACCAGGGTAGAAGAGGAACGCCTAGGTAAGTAAATTAATTTGAATCTTTCAAATGAACTTGTTCAGCTGGCCTCCTTCGTCTGCTTAATGGATTTTCCAGCCCTTGCCCAACATGATGCTAGACAGGAATCACCCAGCATATTTAACATGTGTCAGATGTCAGTAGACATTTCGGGACCTCCCCCGAATACTAGTAGTTCACCACAAGATGGAAGTGCTTGAAGGAGCAAGAAAATTTGGAAGATCTAAATTTCTGGATACATCAATAAATAACAATAGAAGTACATTACAGAGCTGCCAGAGGTAAGAATTGGAGTGTGCCAGGGATGCCTTGATATTTATCATCAATATATCAACTAATCATTTATAGAACTATTAACATAAATGTCTAGACTTTACTAAAACATGAACAAAAACATGTCTTTTTACATATGTGCAAAATTTCGACATACTGCTCGAACGAGCAAGAAAATTTGGAAGATCTAAATTTCTGGATACATCAATAAATAACAATAGAAGTACATTACAGAGCTGCCAGAGGTAAGAATTGGAGTGTGCCAGGGATGCCTTGATATTTATCATCAATATATCAACTAATCATTTATAGAACTATTAACATAAATGTCTAGACTTTACCAAAACATGACTTTTTACATATGTGCAAAATTTCGACACCAACTCTGCCTTCGCTGGTCGAGGGTTAGTCAGAGTTATGTGGTGCCTGTAACATCCGCTGACTACAGCCAGATGGGTGACTTATGGTACTTATAATTCAAAAATCTCATCCGTCAGTTATCTTAAGTGTGGGGCGGGGGTCTATTTCATGGTGTCCTTGACCAAGTTTGCTGCATTTCCAATCTCCATGATATATCTGTGACATGTCTGTCCTTGGGATAACATTATTTTTTTTTTTTTTTTTTTTTTTTTTTTTTTTTATCCAATATCCTCGGGGTGAGCAAATCTCAGTGTGTCCACTTTCATCAATCATTTATTTATTTTCTCTCCTGTAATTCTGGGTATATTATGAGTATAGTAAATTGTCAATTTATTCCAACTATCTTACAACATTCTGTAATTCGTGATAAGGAATAGTCATTTGTTATACAACAATGTTCATTTTACAAAGGCAATGAGCAAAAATCAAAAAAAAATATCTTCTCCAAAATGCGGATGCATCTCTATTTCCTTTACCTCTGGGCGTAGCAATTATTCAGTCATTATTTTTTTTTTCCATTTATTTAATCTCCATTTTGTGTCCTTAGTACCTGTGGTTCTATGGGATTATCATAATTCATTTATGTCTCTTGTCTACTGATAATCCTTCAATAATGACTTCAAATATGGTCCTCATATGTGCAACAATCATCTGCTCTGATTTGTTCCATGTCCATGGTATTCATCAAATATTCTATTATCTCCTTGTCTTATCTCGTAACCACGAAAGACTAAGATTATCCCTCCAATGTTAATGTGGGGGATTTTGTGCATAAACATTTCAACAAAATCTCAGTTGTGACAACATAAAGTTTCACCTTAATATAAAATGGCATTTTCATCATACATAACCAGTTGCTTCTTCATCTCATGTGTCATTAGTGGTTATCATGCAGTAATGGGGTGTTCAATGTGGGTTCAGCATATACAAATGCTGTAAAGGGGTATTTCATTTGCTAGGTCAGCATGTGCAAATGCTATTTCTTTAACATGGGCAAAGGCATCATCAACAAATAGGTGTAATGTGTTCAATCTGGGGTTAGCATATACTAATGCTCTCAAGGGATTCTTCATTTGCAGAAATTCAGCATGCGCAAATGTCATTGGGGTATTTGTGATAGGCAGTATCAACAAAAATTGTTGGAGTATCAGAGATCATGCTGGTGAATGGAGCGTGGAATATGATCAGTTACAAAAGTGGAGATGAATGTTACAACAGAATAGTGTGACACATGTGTTATAGGTAAAGTTGTGTAGCATTCTAAATATTAAGAAAATGTATGTAACTAAATAAGGGTGTCTGTAAACTCGTAACACCGTGTGTTATTAATTGTTTTAACATTTTTATTTCATAATTATGCTATCTAAAGAAAATCCTCCGTGTGCTGGTCTTGATTTCTTTCTGTTCATCCGTATTCTAAGGCTGGAAAAAATAACTTTCTCAGTGAGGCTTTGACATCTTAGTCTGTAAGCAAGTCATTTGAACTATCAACAACTGAAAATAGAGTACATGGGGAGAGTTAGTACATTGTTAAAAAGGTTTATTCACATATGCGTAGACCGTGTTCGGATTTGCGAACATATAAAACACTTGGGCGTGTTTTTCAGAACAGCTTCGCTAGTTCCTTCACCATCTCTAACCTTGCAATGTCCCGACTGCTTAGGCGAGCATCATACTGAGTAGCAGTGGTGACGGGTGTGATAGGCGACGACACTGCATTTGCTGATTGTTGGGACACTGAGGACATTGACGAATGCGGTGATGGTTTTACTGTGGTGAGGGTTTGTATGGCTGGAACATCTGTTGGTTTTGAGGCAGGTATATGTTTCGCCTTGATTTTTCTTCTGACCTGGTTGTGCTGAACGTTAGCACTGGTTACAATGGGCACAGTAATTTTCACACTGTTGTTTTTGACTAGTTGAGATGAGGCTAACACTTCTCGGCTTGGTTTTGGAACATGATTGCGTTTCTTCAGAATCTTTCGTCTGATATAGTTGTGCTGTATACGCGGAATTTTGTTGCTAGGGATTGAGTCATCAGATTCTGTTTTATAGGCGCGTTTGACGCTGGAGCTGACTGGTACAAATAATGTACTATCCGCATCACTGGTTTCAATGGAACTAGCTGTATCAATGTCTGTTTCTTGTTGGTATAATTCTACCATTTTTCTGTCATTATGTTCGTTGGGGTCTGACAAAGCTGTGCTGGGGTTGATACTGTCTTCTTGTTCTGTTTCGTCTCCATAAAGATCGCTGGTATATGGTTCAACAATCTGCTTGGGTATAGTTTCTTCAGGATCTGATTGTTTTGAACGAGCAATCTTGTTCTTGTGGTATAGCAGTGTTTGGTTTTCACTAGTGTTAAAACTAGAACTGCCTGAACTGGGGGTGTGATAGGTATCAGCTGACGATTTATCACTGCGGGAGTAAGTTTGAGTGTGGATATAAGGTGTTTTCGTGTTGTCATCGTGTGACGTTTGTGGCATGATTTCTTCATTTCTAATGCGCAGGTCTCTGTCTTGTAGTCTATTACGTAATTCAAGTGGTGGGATATCTTCTTCGCTTTCGGACGAGTCTCGTTGTTGTCTTGCTCGATGTAGTGCATCGGTGGGTGGTCTGGGTATGTGGTCGTCTTGGTAAAATTCAGAGTCTGTCGTCTCTGACTCTGATATGTCAGACGAATCTGTGCTGGATGGATTATAATTTAGGGTGGCTTTTCTGACTGGTCTTGTATTTGTCGTCAGAGGCGGAATGGGCCGGTGATTATCGATTTTTATTTGTTTTACGTGAGCTTTTGTTTGGTGTTGTTTCTCTTCATTCCAAATAATGAAGTTTACAGGCGTAGTTTGTTTCATGATTTTGTAGCCATCTAACCATCGGTCATCGAATTTTGAACTGCGTACATGTTTCTTGTAGTATACTCTGTCTCCTATTTTGTACGTTGGTAGCTTGGCTGATTTATCATGTTGTTTCTGTTTCTTGTGAAATGCCTTCTGCGTATTTCGTTGTGCAATCTGGTGAGCTTTATACTTTTCTTGAAGGATTATTTCGATGGGGTCTTCTCCCATGTATTTTCTTTGTGGGCGAAGTAGGTTGTCTAACGGAAAGTTTGGTTCTCTTCCGTATAGCATGAGAAAGGGTGACATTCCTGTGGTATCGTTCACGTTTACTCGGATGGCTTCAAGAGCTTGGTTAATGTATAGGTCCCAGTATTGGTGGTTCCCCTTGATATATTTGTTAATAATATCATGTAGGGTGGCGTGCATGCGTTCATTTCTGCCATTTGCATTTGGGCAATAATAAGTGGTTGTAGTATGCTCAATATTCAGCTGGTGTAAGGTGGCTTTAAATGGGTTACCTATAAACTGTTTACCGTTGTCTGAAATGATTCGTTTTGGACAGCCATGCCTGGGAATGAATTCTTGTAAAAAAATTTGCGTGATGGACTGCGATGTGGCATCACTGAGTGGGTAACTTTCTGGCCAAACAGAGTATTGGTCAACTATGTGCAGGAGGTATTTGTTGCCTGATTGGGTGAGTGGGTAAGGACCTGATAAGTCAATGCTCACTGTTTGCATGGGATAATGGGAAGGTTGCATTTCTTGAAGGGGAATTAAATGTGGCTTCATGTTTCTCAATTTACATGTTCTACAGGTGGCTACATATTCTGTAATGTCCTTGTAGAAAGTTTGCCAATAATACCTTTTCTTTATGACATCAATTGTTTTGTCTCTTCCCATGTGCCCGTTGTTATCATGAAACTGTAGCAATACTTCTGGGACTAGATGTGTTGGAATGACTTTTCTTAGTGTCCCTTCTTGTTTCTGATCAATATAGTATAGAGTTCCATCCGTTGGGTGTACTGTAAACTCTTTACTTTTTGTTGGGTTTTCTTTCACGTATGTGAGCAGCTTGACAATTTCTGCATCTTTCGCTTGTTCTACTCTCATGTCAAACATCTCTTGGCTTTCTTCTTCTACTTGAGTGGCAGAATCTGAGGTACTTCTTCGACTTGATGAAGTAATTTCATTAATTTCTTTAGCATTATCGTCAATCTCTGAGGATGTGCCATCATTTTTGACTCTATTTGTTTTCACTTCAGTTTCATCATCATATTTAATCCTGGATAAGAGGTCTGCACAGGTGTTCATTTCGCCTGGGATATGTTCGATAGTGGTGTCGTAGGACTGTAAATTCATTGCCCATGTCTGTAACTTCTTTGGCTGTTCTTGTGTTTTGGTGAGCCAGTTAACCAAAGGTTGATGATCAGTTCTTATAATGAGTTTAGTTCCTCTGACGTAAAAGTCAAACTTTTGTACTGCATAGTGAATAGCATATGCTTCTTTCTCAGTGGTGGTCCACCGTTTTTGTGACTTTGACAATGCGTGGGATAGGAATGCAATGGGTTTCTCATTTGGAATGTTTGGTAGGATGGGTGTTTCATCTTCTAGTACAGGTTGGACCAAACAAGCACCAATTGCGTTATCTGAGGCATCGGCGTATAGTATCATGGGCTGAGAAATATCTGGATGTCCAAGCAGTGGGATGGTGGTTAGGGCATTTTTTAGATACTCAAAGGATCTCTGGCAGTCTTCTGTCCTTTGAAACGTGCATACTTGCGGGTAAGGGCTATCAAAGGCTCTGCTGCTCTGGAGAAATTGATGATGTGGCGTCTATAGTACCCTATTGTACCAATAAACGAGCGTGTTTGTCTCACCGTCTTGGGGCTAGGCATTTCTCTTATGGCTTTGACTTTATCTTCATCAGGTCTGACGCCATGTCTATTGATGACAAAGCCTAAATATTTTGTTTCTGTCTTTAGAAACTCACACTTCGACAGTTTTAACTTTATTTGGTGATGTCTGAGTCTATCAAACACTGTTTCAACCTTGCGGAGGTGGTCTTCCATCGTGCCTGCGGTATGTATCAGGATATCGTCTATGTATGCCAGGGCAAATGGATGTAGACCCTTTAACACTTCATCCATGAGTGACATATGTGTTGCTGGAGATCCTTTTAGACCAAATGGCATAACATTCCAAAAAAAGCTTCCCATATGTGAACAGAATGTGGATTTCTGTTTTGCCTCAGGTGTCATGGGGATGCACCAAAAGCCTGACCTTGCATCAAGTGTGGTAAAGTATGTAGACTTTCCTAACGTCGCAAGTAGATCGTCTATCCTGGGGAGGGGGTAGGAAATGACTTTTGTGATTTTGTTAAGGGCACGGTAGTCGCAGCAAAAGCGACTGGAGCCGTCTTTCTTTGTTACGATCACTATGGGTGAGGACCATTGGGAACGGGATCTTTCGATGATTCCTGCCTGTAGCATTTCATTTATAGACCTTTCCACGAGTTCTCTGTTTTTCAAGGGCGTATGATAGGGTTTCATATGTATTGGCTCCTCTGTGGTTGTTTGAATGTCCATTGTGACAGTGTTGGTTCTGCCTAATTCCATGTCATTGAGTGCGAATACATCTTGGTGCTTTTCTACAAACGTTTTCAAACGTTGCTTATTATCTTCTGTGGCATTCAGGGTTGCAAGTAACTGAGCTATTCTCTCTCTGTATTTATGATCTGCTATGATATCTCTGGTCTGTCTTGATGCCTCCGTTTCATTCCCATAATTTTGGGATATTTTTCTTGCATCTTGTGAAAATCTCTGCTCCTGGTATGTGGCTTTCTTTTGCGTAGTTCTTTGCCGTTCATTGGGCTGTGCTTGGTACTGTCTCCTCTGCCATGTACTGTGTGCATTTCCATTTGTCACTGCATTTACTGTATATTCATTTCTTATTATATTTCTGGGGTAGTCGTTGTTGTGCCATTTTTTCTGATTATTTCTGTCGTAACTGTGCTTATCCGCGTACGTTACTGTATTTCTTCTGTTTGTGCTATAGGGCTGTCTTCTTTCCCTGGGCGAAAATTTTTCATTCTTTCTGTTTCCAACTTTGCTGCTATAGTATCCTCCTGTGGTATAGTCATATAAGAATTCTTCCTTTTCTTCGGAAATTTCAATTGGTTTTGGGACTTTATCATATCCACCTGTTTTTGAGTTATATTGATACTCCATGGGGCATGTATCACTGTCTTGTCGCTTTGGATATCCTCCTGGCAAGACAATTTCTGTTTCTCTGTTACTCTGTGATATACAGCACTTCATCTTTTTCTCTTGGTGTGCTGGGGCGCAAGAATGAGTAATTATAGTCATTTTCATACTGTGGCCTTTCTCTTCTTATGTATGGACTGGTTCGTTTCTGCCATCTGGGTAGGGTATGCTGTGGTGTAACATAGCTGTGACTGATGTTGCTGCCTTTTTCTGCATAAGCCTTATAACTGTTTACTTTCCATGTACTATGGTTATTTGTACTGCGATTTCGTGCATTATGTCCAGTGGGAGTGGTTGAGACAATTTGTGGATGGTCTCTATTGGTTTTGGTTTGTCTTATTGTTGACGTATCCACTTGCGCTACAACTGTGCCTCTTTTTATAGTGGTAGTTTTTCCTGACATATTCAATATCATGATGGGGAAATCTCTGGACTTCGAGACTTCAGCGATTCCCTCTGTAATTTGCAACAATGGGTCATCAATAATGCTTTCTTCTGCTAGGGGCTGTACTTGAATTGATTGCCCTGGTGTTATGTACTCAGAATTTTTTACTCTGCCTTTTGCTATGACCAGGGAGTTTGGAGCCACCGTTATGGGAGCTGTCAGCCTTACCAAAGACGCTATGTGGATATCGTCCTGGAGATCTATGTATGTATTGTTGACTTTGATTTTGTGGAGGTCATAGTATATTCGAACTTTGTGTTTGTTAAAAAAATCTCTCCCTAGGATAAAATTTCTAGACATGTCCTTTGTAATGACAAATGGGTGTTCAAAGTTTGTTTCGCCTAAGGAAAATTTTAGCCATGCTGTCCCAACTGAATTTAGTCTTTGTCCCGTGACTGAAGCTAGGTGTGTTTTGGACGGTTGAAATCGTACTAAGTGTTGGATCCTCTTGAACAGCTGGAACCTAATAAGGCTGATGGATGCTCCTGTATCTACCAGTGCCCTATATTGTTGGCCCTGTATAGACATGATGCAGGAACTGGGGTCCGGATGTATTTTAGTTCCATCATGCAACATTTCTTCATATTGTATTTTACTGGATGGGCCCACTTGACAATTTCTGTTCTGTGTTGTTTCTTTTGTTTTGGACCAATTTCTGTGATTGTTGCCCTCACTAACGGTCCTGTTTAGTGAGTGGCGCGGCCGTTTCCCTGACGCATGAGGGGTTGAGGTGCGCCTCTGGTATACTGATTTCTGGTGTAATCACGTGGGGGTGGTGCGGGTTGTTGTGGTTGGTAACCTCCTCTTCTGAATGGTGCATGATTGTAATTTTCTCTACAGGACTTGTAACCATGTCCAAGCCTACCGCATGTAAAGCATCCGTTTGTACTGACATTATTGATGTCGTTTTGCCTCTGTGTGGGGGGTCTATAATTGCGGGGTCTATCATCACGTTGTCGTGGGCGGGTCCATTGCCTCCTGGTATGGTCAACTTCCATGGGCCCATGCTCATCATAGTCCCTATATTCTGGTCGGGGTTCCCTACCTGCTCTTTGTTGGAACCTTCGGTGAAGATTTTCCTCCTGTATTGCTGCTTGGATTGTTTCAGCAATAGTCTTGGTGTCTTTTCTAATAAGATGCCTTCTGATATTTTCCGCTCTAAGGCCATCGGCAAATATCCCCACTAACTGTATTTCTACATCAGGTGTGGTAGGGATTTCTCCGCAAAATGCCTCTTCTGCCATATTGAGGAATCGATCTCCAAAAAGTTGTACCGATTCATCTCTTTCCTGTTTCATGCTTCTAAGGACTGACCAAGCATGCATTTTGTCTATGATTTCCCCATATCTCTGGGTGAGCTCTTTTTTTAGGGACTCGTAGGTTTCTGTGGGGTACTGCTGGGACCTCCGTCTTAAAAAATCAGTCACGTACGAATCAGAACCTAACAGAGCGATTTTCTTTTTCTCTTCATCCGTTGTTGCCTCTGCTAGTGCCGCAAATTTTTCCATGTCGGAAAATCTTCTGAATTTTTTCTTGTTGCCATCGAACGGCTGAACAATGGATCTAACCTGTGTGAATTTCGCGTAGTTGTCATTTTTCTGTAGGGTTTCAGTAATTTGCCGTAGCGCTATTATTGTTGGTCCTTCCATATTTTGTCTGTCCTGGAGCTGCAGTGGTTGTGTATTTACGGGTTGGTTCTGTGGTTGTTGTTGTTCCACACCCAGCTGTTGAAAATTTTGTAGTAAATCGTCCATGGTCTATGATCGCTAGTTATTCGCTTTATCAAAGAGAAGCGGTCACGGGCACCATATTACCAACATGTAACCGGGGCATGTGTTCCTTAGGACTGGAACGGCACCATATTACCTTCATGTGGCAGTGCCGGTATATGCAGTATTTTCAATTTACTTTACAGAGAGCAGATGTTTAACTGGCCTAATCACCAGAGATTTAGATTTCTCTCTTAAATTTGTGTTACCAGGTTCGATTTTCTTCTCTTAGGTGTTGATGTAGCGAATTTAATTGAAATAGACAGATTTCTTATCTAGATCTCAAAACTGTAGTAATTCACCTTCTCAACAGCGTTCGATTTCATGCAAAACTTTTAATATCTTTCAGCATGAAACTTAAAATTTCAACAAAGTCTGGAATTTAGAACATTTTTACAATAATAAGCATAATAAAGTTTTATCATCTCATCAGATGCTTTCATCGATGCAAAAATCCCTTTTTGCATCTTTGTCTCGTAGGCCTACTCAATTGTCAAATATGGCGAACCTTCTCATTCCTCCGTGTTCCTTCCTTTAAGTTACAGTCTTATTTTAGGTTCGACTACATTTACCCATCTCCTCAGATTTGTCCTTGATTTCTTTATTGTCATAAGCATTCCTGGAGTTAAATGCTTTCCAACACAAGAATAGTCTACTCTACCTGATTTGAGGTGTAAGACATTGTTTTTTCAAATTGACTCAAATCCTCGAGCCTAGTTCTCCTGCGACTAGGGTTGGGAGCTCTATTCAGAATACATGTTTAACTATTATCACTACTTACGCCAGTGAGAAAATATATAACACTCAATGTCCTGAATTACACATTTTATAATAAATGTAGAAGTTTGATTTCCTCAAACTAAGAAATATGTGGAGCTGCACCAGATACGACCTCTTGAGTTGCGCTCTTTCATTCTACTGCCAAAATGGCGTCCTGTTCCACTTTCCCCGGGGTAAATCTGAGCTATCCGATTGGTCAGGGGAAATCACCCAATTATTAGAAATAGCGTGTGGAAGCGACTCTTTGTCCTAAATATGTGACACTATTTATTATTTTCTGTTTCTCATAAAATATAAAATTATAGGGTGGTCTGTGCTTCCTCTGTCTTGTAAGAATATAGTCTGTTTCCAAAGGAACAACTATGTACACGGCCACAGCCTCTTGTCACAATTTCTTATCTTACTGGCTAGTTCCTTCATAACTTGTAATGTTATATTTTTTCAATGCCCATGCCTAATGTAGGCAGCATAATGTTGCAATTAATTTCTATAATAAACAAACTTGTCACGAGTAGTCCATGTTCACTAAAACACAGAGATTACGAAACATCATGTACATTTACTGGGTTATTTGCAGAGTAGTTACAGAACTCGTCTCTTGAAACAAATTTACCGGGTTCCAGATTCAAAACCTGGCACCTTCACGGTCCAGTATAACCCAGATTTAAAATTGGTACCTGACCCTGCTCTTCAGTTGGGGTAGACAAATGCAACGAGGAAAGGAGCAGGTCAGCCCACCTCATAAATCCAGATCTACGAGTAGTATAGTAGGGTAATAAATACGTCACGCTCCCCAAAGGCTGTACCCGTTATGGGACTATCTTTACCTTTAGAAATAGAGCTAAAAAATTACAGAAACAGATATAAAAACAAATAGGATGGAGAGCATCCAGGTCACGCACAAAATGGTGGATACTACCAGCTCAACAGAAGTGAACAAGTGGTAATCTTCAGACTCCGCACGGGCCAAAACAGATTGAGATACCATCTATTCAACAAGCTAAAGATAGGAACTACCGATCAGTGTAACTTACACTTATGAAATAACTACCGAACATCTGCTTCAAAGAAAGCGCATATGGCCGACACCAGTAACATTCGTGGAAAAGCTCTACGGAGATGCAAATAGCCTCAAGCTGACTACTGCTTTCTTTGAAAACATTCAAGTGGGCGTCTGAGAGTGTACGAAGAAGAGGAAATAGAGCCACAGCGCTATCCCTCGTGCCATTCGCGTTTGCGTAGTCTATGATTACTTTGTCTGAATTGTGGTTTTCCTACAGCGTCTAGCATGAACTGGATGGAGGTTTGTTATACCTGCGTTACTTGATGGCTACTCAGATGAGCTCAAAATAGTGGAAACGCTACTGTTAAAACCGACTCAGCTGCACATGTTGCCTGGGAAATGTAACAAGTGGATATCAGCGCAAAGCTGGGTCATCACTCGGGTATTTGTTTATCAGGGTTTCACTATCTTCATCATTTTCCTTAGCACTCCTTACAGAGCATGGAACAAAAGTGAAGCTGGCCCCCTTGCAGGAAGCCTGCATCAAGCATTCACACGCTTCTGTATCAGTGGTTTATGTGGCAATTTGTTTGACATGATGAGTTTGCACAACCTCATTTAGTCGCCTTGTACGGCATGCCTGAGGGAATATATATCTAAACAATGAGCCATTTGAGTAAAAAAAAAAAACAACTTTGTGCTCAACTTTCTTTTTAATTTCCAGAAACCAAAAAAAATTGTGAAATGATGTTACAA
Organism: Oreohelix idahoensis; assembly: GCA_024509875.1. Classification (NCBI taxonomy): domain Eukaryota; kingdom Metazoa; phylum Mollusca; class Gastropoda; order Stylommatophora; family Oreohelicidae; genus Oreohelix; species Oreohelix idahoensis. The sequence goes on along the minus strand of JAMPIV010013523.1, from coordinate 563,383 downwards.
GAGACAGAAGAAATTGATGCTCGCTGTGAAATCATGTATTGACAAGACCAGGTCTTTCGTTGAGCTGTAATGCTAATGTCATATACGATTGTACGTATACTGTTAAAAAAAAAGAAACGCATAGCTACTGAAGGCACACACATAGTCATAATTTTGACATTCAATAACTTTTTTAATTTAATGAGTTAATTGTTCAAATTGCACACAAGAATACCTTAGCTTTCAAACAATCAATTGACAGTTGTTTTGCATCTATGTCTTCTTCTTCCGTCCTTAGCCAACGACCGGCAAAGCAATCAGTGGCCATTGCGCCTAGTGGCGTCTTAAGGGCAACAGCGAATAGATTTTCTTTGCCGTTGTTCCCATCACGCCTAATGGCGTCTTTAGGGCAACGACAAATCAATCCATTTGTCGTTGTTTCCGTAATCAATTGCATCTATGTCACGAGAGTTTTTTTGGCGTACAGGCTTTCCCGTTAGTATGGTGTGTGGCCTCCTCTTGCATCGATCAGCGACTGGCATCTCCTGGGTATGGATGCGATCAGACGTCTGATGTGGGCCTGCACAGGTGCTCAATCGGACTCATGTCTGGAGACAGGGATGGCCAGGGAAGGGTGAGAATGTTGTTGGCAGTCAGGAACTGCGTGGTCAACCGTGCACAATGGGGTCTGGCGTTGTCCTGTTGAAACACAGACCTTTGGGCAGCCAAAAGTGGAAGGACATGGGGTCGAAGAATTTCATTGACGTATCGTTGCGCACTCAAGCCTCCTTCAATGTGCACCAATTGACTCCTTCCGTTGTAACTGATCATTCCCCACACCATTGCACCTCCACCACCGTGCGGCGGAGCATCATCAACGCAATTTTGGGCAAAACGTTCATTTCGCCTACAGTAGACCCTACATCGTCTATCATGACGCTGCAACAAAAAGAAAGATTCGTCACTAAACCAGACACGTCTCCATTGATTGTCAGCTGCCCAGGGACGATGCTGGTTGGCCCAAAGAAGTCGATTTTGGCGATGGCGGCGCGTAAGGACAGGTCCTCGGTGAGGTCGTTGTGCCCAAAGTCCAGCGTCATGCAGTCTATTCCGGACAGTTTGATCAGACACATGACGTCCTGCAGGCAATGACTGGGCAGTTGAGGAAGCTGTTGTAAACCTGTCTCTGAGGTGACGAGGCCGAATAAAGCGATCCTCCGCTGCTGTTGTCACTCTGGGTCGTCCACTGCGATGCCGGTCTTCAACTGAGCCAGTGGCTTGGAACCGGTGCCAAAGTCGACTGATGGTACTCTGATGCACGTTTAGATGCCTGGCAACCTGACTTTGACTTTCGCCTGCATGCAGTCGGCCAATAGCAATGTTCCTTAAATTTATCGATAGAGACGCCATAAACGACTGCTTGAAAATGAACTGAACTTTTTTTGTGTAGCGTTATACTTTCTTAGGGTTTCAGTTGCGTAGTCAGTGAATAGTGTTCACCCCAAATTTTGTTGCTTTCACGTGCGCGCAACATGAGCTGTGGTCAAAAATTGCGTCATAAACACTATTGACCACTGCGTTGTAACGATTACAAAAACGAACGCAATTCAGGTCAACACGTGCATTTGACACTGTAAAGAACATTTGAGGCTGGTTTTTATATACCCTAGCACCAAATTTTACTTACAAACCCATAAAAACGTGCCCTCGGATAGCTATGCGTTTCTTTTTTTGAACCGTATAATAAAATAACAGTTAATAGTCTTTAATTTGACCTTCTTTCCATATAAATTATTTTGGTAGGAATGAAGAAATAACAATTTAAAAATAGAAAGTGACTTCAATCATTCTGTTTTTTTTTTTTTAAATAGCCATAAAAAGTTCGCAGAAAACATTTCTTTTGTCAAATTTTTCTATAGCACAGCGTATGTAGTGACGTCAATGTAGTGGGCTTAATGCCAGTCGTCTCATAGTTCGGATACCGAGGATTGATTACATGAGGTATGACATACCTAAACTTTGGTGAATCTTCAGCGGGTATATAGTCTAGAAATCCTCCAAGTGCTTGTACGTTCGAAGATTAGAACGAACAAGGTGCATATGTTTTATTTTGCGTGGAGACAGTGACGATTTGCAGTGGCGGTTTTAGACATAAGCAACCTAGGCGTTTTTAAGGGCTTCACGCACAAACATATTTGACAATATCATAACCCTCCACTCCCAAAGGAGCATAGGCCTTCAACAAACACATGCCAAGTCCTCCTGTCACGTGCCACCATCTCAAGTTCCTTCCACGTTCTCCTTATCATTTTCATCTCTGTTTCTAGCTCTCTTCTCCATGTGCTTCTTGGTCTACCTCTGCCTCTCTTGCCCTGGGGATTCCAGAACAAGGACTGCCTTGTAATGCTATCAACAGGTTTCCTCAGTGTGTGTCCTATCCATCGCCATCGTCTTCTTCTCATCTCTTGTTCCACTAGCACTTGTCTAGTTCTTGTCATCAGTTCCACGTTGGTAACCTTGTCATACCATTTTAATCCCTCTATTCTACGCAAGCACCCATTTATGAAAGTCTGTAGCTTTTTGGTTGTTGTCTTTGTTGTTCTCCATGTCTCAGAGCCATACAATAGGACTGACTTCACATTTGAGTTGAAGATTCTTATTTTCGTGCTGGATCCAATTTCTCTTGATCTCTATATATTTCCCAATGCAATGAAAGCTCCTCTTGCTTTTTGTATTCTTATTTTGATATCCCTGTCTGTCCCTCCAACTTTGTCTATATTGCTGCCAAGATATGTGTACGATTCTACATCTTGTATTGGTGCTTCTTCAAGTTCAACCCTGTTTTCATTACCTGCATTTATTCTCATTATTTTTGTCTTTTCCCTGTGTATTTTCAGACCTAATTGCTGTGACCTCTCATCGAGTGTTTTCAATTTGTCCTGCATCTGATTACGGTTATGGGACAGAAGAGCCAAGTCATCAGCAAAATCCAGATCATCCAACTGCTTAGTCAGAGTCCACTGGATTCCATTTCTGTTGTGTGTTGTTGATGTTCTCATAACCCAGTCTATTGCTAATAAGAAAAGAAATGGAGACAAGATGCATCCCTGTCGCACTCCTGTTCTGATCCCAAATGGTTCTGTAAGCTGTCTTTCATGAAAAACTCTGCATGTCATGTCTTCATATGTTTTCTTTATTAAATTAATGATCTTCAAGGGAACTCCATAATGCCTCATCAATTTCCAAAGTGATTCTCTGTCTACACTGTCAAATGCCTCTTCGTAGTCCACAAATCCGATGTATAGTGGTGAATTCCATTCCAGACTTTGTTCAACTATTATTCTCAAAGTGGCTATCTGGTCTGTACAGGATCTGTTTTGTCGAAAACTGGCTTGTTCATCTCTCAGTTTCTTGTCTATGGACTCTTTTAATCTCTCAAGGATAATCCTATTTAATACTTTTCCTGGCACTGATAGTAACATTATTCCTCTATAATTTGTGCACACTTTTGACAATATTGCAGGGATTTATTTAAAAGGGGCTTCGGCAGTTTACGCATGCCTATGGCCTCGGACAAAATAAAATCGCTACTGGCGATTTGTTCAGGGGGTACCGCGCCAATTAAGCTAGACTTAAGCAAATCCTTATTGCGTTTGCAATTCTCCCATGCAAACTAAGTGGCCTTTCTGTATATGTAAGGTAACGCGCACACTGGGCACATCACACTAGCCACATGAAATATGTCACTAATCTAAAATTTAAATGATCGAAACACGTAAACGACCTGAACGTCCCTGATAAAGCAGATTACCAGGCAACTCATTAAAGGCTCAGATGCAAGATTTGAACACATACCTACCGGCATAGGGACTTGACACTCGTCTGGTCTGTCCAGGGCTGCAACGGCACCATAAGCTCTGCACGAGTGTTGGGCGAACTCGTCGCTGAGGCCTAGAAGCCTTGCTGCCTGACCACTTGACCCATCACACGCCAGAACTAGCTTCCGACCTTCAATTCTCTCCAGGTCCCTCAGAGAATCTCTTGTGAACTGATAATGGTCAAACAAATATTTCAATGTTTATGAGTGTTAATGATATCATTTCACGACATTTTTCCAATTTTTTCCGCCAAATTTTTTGTTTAAAGTATTTAACAAAATTGCGTTTTGGTTCCCTCTTAAATGGTTCCATTTATCATCATCATTTCCATTTTCGTTCCTTAAGGAGAATGGAGCCACGACTACAGCCGGTCCCCGCGAGCATGTTACCAAAGCATTCTTGAGTTCTTGCAATGGTTGTTTCTGTAGTTGCATTAGTTCTGCAGATGCTTTATCGTGGAATGCTTTATCGAATTCTGTCACAACTAATAATTACACCACATTGAAATGAAACCGGCATTCACATGTTCATAAAATCTTGAAAACGCACCTCCTGACAACTTTCTGTTTCAGTTCATACAAGCGTGTTTACTTGTAAATTTTATAGTTTTGACTTTAATAATAAATATGTAATTACTCTACCCCTTCCTCTCTCTCTCTCTCTCTCTCTCTCTCTCTCTCTCTCTCTCTCTCTTTTTCTCTCTTTCTTTCTCTCTCTCTCTTTCTCTCTATATATATATATATATATATATATATATATATATATATATATATATATATATATATATATATATATCTTTGTCCATGTATGTGTGTGTGAATGCCCGTGTGTGCACTCAATTACTGAATGCAATTATAATATTGATTACCTATTTCTGAAGAAAAAGGCAATAATGCCTGTTTCTTTATCCTGATGAAATAAAGATTTCGTTCGTACGTTCACGTTCTGGTCCGTTATTTTAAATAATGATAACAATAATAAAGTTTTCCCTGGTTTCATCTGTATAAGTTAGGAGTTTTGCCTCGATTTAGCGAGGCGTTGGCCATTACACCTAGACACACTGTTTTGTTTGGTTTTGGCTTTCAGGACAATCTTCGTTGCTCCATCAGTGCTCCGGTCTCCTCCCTTAGATCACACAAGTAGAATATCAGCACAGTGCACGAACTCCGTAGTACCGCCGAGGATCCCAATTTTTGTATACAAGAATCACACATTCTATAAATATTTTTTTAGTGGGTAGGTTTCCTAATTTTTACACTTTTGCTAGGGCAGCGGCCCAAACACCTACTCTTTGCGATTTCCAACTGCCGAGCGATTTTTAAAGTGCCCAACTTGCGCACGGGACCTCCTATTTTCTCGCCCTTATCCGAGAAGGCTAGGCATCCAATCTCACTACCCAAGAGATCAGGTGAAGTATGACATCCTTAGCAGCCACTGGTTCTGAAAAAAATTTCCACCAGTTATATTCCCTGTTCTGGAAGCGAACCCGGTACCTTTAGAATTAGAGGTAGGCGCCATTCCTCTTAGCGATTCCGACATCCAGACACAATGTACATCGTTTCTATAAGAAATTATGTCCAAATTTAAATCTGGTCTGGCAGGTTAAGCTAATTCTTTCATTCCTTCCACCTGCCGACCTGCGATACACCACCTGTCCTAAACATGACCCACCTGCGATAGAAGTTTATGTTTATTATCTCCAATCCTCAAATACGCGGAAGCTACAACTGACTATCAAACATATAAACAACGCGTGCTGCTAATTAATAATTACGTGAATTAAGTGAAAAATCTATCAACAGTCTACAGATCAACTTTACAGGGTAGGATAATTATTATTCGTATAAAAATACTAAAACTTAAAAAGTTCAAGTTGAACGAAGCAATTAAAAAACATGAGGTATGACGTTTTCACGCGTTTCTTAAAGACTAGACATTACTATTAACAATTATGTTTAGGGACGAAGTGAGAGAAACTGAAATGTAAAATAAATGATGGAATCTTTCAAGTGCATGGGAACAAAATGTAACTAAAGAAAAGAAAATTCAAAGACGAGGTAGCTATATACCAGTATACTAAACGGTAATAGTCTGTTTATGTCATGCAGGGCATTACGATATCGATGAATGTAACAATAATCTTGCTGCGAAATACTAAACCCAGACTACAGGTTTAGTTAGTTAGCAGCCCCCTTCAGTCATAACTAACTATGGGAATGAGCCCCTGAGGTGATATCCCTCAGCTGCTTTTTCCCTGGCGTTTCTTACGGCGTTCTTTTCTCGACTGCTCGTTGTGAGAATTCTTTTTTCACCCAATCTGACGTGGCGTTGAAAAGAGCATCGTCTCTTGTGGCGTTCGGCAGCTTCATCCTCCCAGGTTGCTGGATTTATGTCCAGTGCTTTATTTTTCTCTTGCATACATCTTTGTCGTAGATTTTAGATAGGAGAATCAAGACTTGGGTTAGGTCCCTTCTGAATAGGTTGGAATGAGTGATAGATACAGTGAGAGCTGGTGAAAAACAATAGAATTTCCCTACGTGAGATGATAGGATGTGATATAGAGGCTGTCTTTGAGAATCGAGATAATCTTCTCTCTGTCACCTATCTTCTACGACCGTTTTTTAAAGGCGTCAGACAGTCTAAACACAGATATATATATATATATATATATATATATATATATATATATATATATATATATATATATATATATATTAATATATCTCTATCTACTCACGGGCACGCACATACACGTGACGACAGGTAAACACACAGACGTGGGAAAACTATAACAATGATATATATATATATTTTAGAACGAGCTGACCAACACGATTTCTAAGTTCAAGAGAGATTTTAATTATCAATTTAAAATCTTCTCACAACACCAAAGAAATACATCAAGGAAAAACATATACAAAACAGTCATACATTTTTAAGAAAAATGCTACAAGGATGATAGCCCGTTCGAATCTTACTCTAGGTTTAGCCCACAGCCCCGTTAAGAGAACAGATGATGGCCCAAAGAGTTATAGATACATAGGGTTGAGTCTAAGAGGTTTCTTTCTTTCTCGTAAATGTATGAACAGAGTTGGATAAATCTGATTTAGCCTAAGAAAAAAAAGAAACTCTAGCATTTGTAACAAATCCTGCAGATTTAAAAAAAACAGTTAAGACAGCAAATGGGTGACAATAATACACCGGTAAAATAACACTCCGACCTGTGTACTCTCATTCATCCAGCCATGGCCTTTCTCCCACATATATACTCACAACTTTGCTCGCTGCCTCTGGGAACATAATAATTCTAGGACCTTCGCACAGACCCGAAAATGCAGTCATCGACCAAGAAACCCCCAGTTCCAAAAGACGTACTGAACTCTCTGTCTCAGGGAAACGATTCCTTGGGTGTTCTAATTTTTTTCGAATGTCTGATTAAGTCACATAAAATTTGTCCAGGCACGAAAGTTAGCAGAGCACAATGTCATTAGCTTTGGATTCTAGGATTTAAGGATTGTCAGATCGGTGTCTACTTCCAGGAGGGTACTATATTCGGTCACCACAATACTAGTCAAAACCTCTGTCGGAATGTTAATGTTAGTCTTGTAATATTCTCTCGCCAGGCAGCATGTACATTTAAATTTGTGGAGCAATATGAACTGGCTCACAAGCCCAATATATATTTCTAGTCTTTAGAAACCGTTAGTGGGATTTCTATTACTGTCTCTCTCTGATGGCATATGCACTGTCAGATCCAGTGTTACTTGAAACAAAACAAAACCCACGTGGTTAAAGATAGGAACTGTCTATGATAATATACAGAATATGTACTCGTTATAACTTACATTTCAAACGGCAAGCCTACAGCTTGACTTATATTTAAAAACTTCCCGTGAAGTAAGTTATGTACATAAAATCAAACATCATGAATTAGAAAATACATACGTATTTCGTCAACACTCAATGATGTATCTAGCGTTATAAGTTTAGTTTTTAAAATATATATTCTCTCGTCTGATTTATTTAGAAGTTAAATTAAATTTCTTTATTAGCCGACTGAATTTAAGGTTTAATGCTAGAAACATAATTTCTTCTGCTTTCCACTGAAACGCGTCACTAGAAAATAATACAGACTATATAGATTAAGCACTCTGTTCCAAAGAACTAGTTTAAAATGAAATCGGCGATTTAACACTTAATCACTTCACAAAATTCTAGAGAACTACTATATAATATTTACCTCAAACACAGCACTACAGGATATCGCACAATTAAGAATTTTACGCTTATATTTATGGAAGTCTAGACGTTCGACAAATTGTCGCAACAAACTAAGAAACTTCGCTTATACAGCTCTACTCTTCGCGAACCACCTGTCTACTGCGAATTATTGAGACAAGAATGAAAATAAAGTTTCAACTAGGTTTAATATCTATGAAACGGACAAAGAATCCCACTGTTTCGAAACCACGAAACAGCGCCCGTCTCTCCCCTTCTCTAACACCCTACGTCAGCTTCCCTCATGTCGTAACAGCTATCAGTGCGATTACGCACCTGCGTTAACAAACTGACCGGGAAAAGCTCGTGTCAGTTGCAAATCTCAGACAACCGTCTGAAACTGCGACTATAAGGTGTAAATATTCGCTCCTACTTAAGCGTTCGGCCGATCCAACTCGTTGTTGACCGGTGAGAATGCAGACGGATGTCTGCTCTCTCCTAGCATTCTCGCGCGTTTACGTCGAGAATCTAACTCAGGAGTGTCGTGTCATCTGAAGGTGCAGACCCAAGTCGGCTCGATGTCTGAGATGGACTGCAACTAAATCGCACTTCACGTCTGACTGACATCTATGTAATAAAGTTACGTATCCCAGTATGAGAAAAACACAAGGTAACGTTTGAGAATACTGAAGAAAAATATTTTTCGCAAACAAGTGATGCGAAAAATACAGGAAAAAACAAGTAAGGAAAGATAATAAAATAAAGGATGTGGGTGAGAGAATAGGAAGAAGATGTAGGCAATTTAATGATATAAAGACCTACGTGACAGGACGTCCCCCCTTAAGATATGGAAGCACTCCATGTCTACGTTATGGAATTAAATTTCCTATAACCGTAGCTTCGGGGTGTCTGTCTTCTTCCCTCTTATCTTCCCCCTCCATCTCTCTCCAATTCCCACTCAAGTCTACTCCCCAAAGTTTTCTTCCTCTGGAATGTCTCCCATGCGCGCTTGAAAGAGCGTCGCCGCTTCTGACATTTTTGAAAGATTTCTTGTGATAGCGGTGGAATATCCCTGCCACTATCATCATCTTCGTCAGCTCTGGCGATCGTCAGGAGATGGTCGGAGGTTGGCACTGGTCTTTCCAAGTATCTCTTTAAGAGATTTAAATGGAAAACCTTCTCCTTTCCTTGAATAGAGATCTGGTAGTTAGCCGTAGAAATCTTTTTCCGGACGGTAAACGGCCCTTGCCATCCGATCTTCAGTTGGTTGTTTCCGGTAGGGAGTAACACCAAAACTTTCTCTCCTGCTTCCAGTTCTCTTTCTTTCGCGACTTTCCTGTATCGGTTAGCGTGCTTTGTGCGTGCTCGCTTAAAGTTAGTCGTTGCTAGGTCCCATCCTAGTTTCAACCTTTCCTTTAAATCCGACACGTATTTACTTGCTGAGACAACTGTCTCATCAGCCTTCTGGTCTGTCAGCGACCAAAGTAAGGCTTCCAGCGGGCCCTTAATGGGTCTGCCGAATAAGAGCGTAGCTGGCGGAAATCCTGTGGAAGTATGAGGAGATTCTCTGTAGCAAAATAGAGCTGCAGGAATACAGAGATCCCAATCTTCAGGTCTCACTTGTGCCAGCTTACTTAGCATCATGTTGAGGTTTCCATTAGCACGTTCCACGAGCCCATTTCCGGCCGGAGTATATGGCTTAGTGTGGATGTGCTGGGTCCTCAAGATCTTAACGATCTCATCCATCAACAGGTTTCGGTATGGGGATCCGTTATCCGTCAACATTTGTTGAGGGAATCCCAACCGAGTGAAAATCTGCACGAGGGCTTCTGCGACATGCTTGGCATCTGCGCATGTTAGCGGTATAGCTTCTGCCCATAAAGTGCATGTATCGACTAAGGTCAGGATGAACCTGTTCCTTCTTTTAGTCCTTTCGAAAGGCCCTAAAATGTCGATCACAGCCCGTTCGAATGGTGTTCCCATTATTGGCATTTCACCCATGTGGACTGGTGGTGTCCGTTGCTTGGGTGGTACACGTTGGCACTGGGCACAGGATTTGACGTACCTGATAATATCAGTGTTTACTCCTGGCCACCAATAATGAGTGGTTATACGTTGGTTTGTGGCGTTCTGTCCCATATGTCCGCTGAAGGGAAGAGAGTGCCCCATTTCTAGGATTTGGCTTCTGTACTGTTTTGGTGCTAGGAGCTGGTTGTAACCTTGGTCAGGCTTGCCCGTTCTCCGATAAAGTACGCCCTCCTTAGAAAAAATGTCCCCGTGCTGTTTGGGTTCCTTAGCCATGGGCAGTTTCCTAAAGCAGGGTGCCAAAGTAGGGTCCTTGTATTGCGCTTCTTTAAGTTCCATGGGTAACAAATTAGGCGCAGGCTCCCGTTCCTTCTTGGTTTGCCCTCTTGTAGTTACTGCTGCCACAATCGGCTCTTCCGGTTTCCCAATACACACGTATCTCCCGCCAAGTATGACTGGGTAGATGGGATCATCCATAACAGCCGCTTTGATCACACATCTGACAAAGTCAGAGTGTATCTCCACCAATGCGATGGGAAGCGCTGTAGGTGCATCACTCTTACGAACTCCACAAAGTTTGACGGTCTCTCCTGTCTCTTGACCGGGTTTAACCAGGTTTCTGGCAACAATGCAATCATAAGAAAGCCCCGTGTCAAATAAACAAGAAGTTTGAGAACCGTTCAATGTAACAATACCTCGCGTTTAGGGTCTATCCCCAACAGGTTGGGAATCACTGTCAATAATTCCGCCTTGCGAGACTGTTAATAAGCATCCGATGCGTTTCGGCTCGGTGTGCTCGGTCTGATCATATGTCCCGTGCTCAGGGGTTTTCCCTTTGCCACATTGTCCTTTCTGGCTGCGCTGCCATGTAGGGCGGTCGGGTTGATCAGACTGTTTGGGGTGGTTGGGGTACTTGTTCTTGTAGAACTTGGGTTTTTCAGGAGGGGGGTTTTGAGGTCCAGTTTCTCTGTGGTTATTTTGGTTAAAAGCCTGAGACGATTGCTCTAGATTATTTTTTCGAAAATGCTCCTCTGTCGGTTTCCGCTTAGTGGCCGGTAGTTCAGCCAGCGCATTATGGTAACGCTCAGACTTCTGTAAGATGTCGTCAAGCTTTTCTGCCCCCTGCTCAGCTAGAAGTCTCCGGGTATCCGCAGACAAAGTGTTCTTTATTTGTTCCGTTAAAACAAATTCCTCAAGACCTTCATAGGTAGAGGGGAGCTGTGAAAGCCCAAGGCACTTTGTTAGATATCCCTTTAGACGAGATGAGAACTGGTGAAAAGTTTCAGAATTCTCCTTTCTGCTGTTGCGAAACAGTTGCAAAAACTTGCGCGCGTTCATTTCAAAGCGCTCCAGTAACGCTTTCTTCAACACCTCATAGTCGTCTTGTTGGCTGCTTTCCAGTTTGGCGTAAACATCATACGCAGAACTTTTCAAAGCCTGGGAAAGCTTCATGTTCCAACGCGACCTCTCTAAACCGTACAGAGTTGCAATTTTCTCAAATTTTTCTAGCCAACTGTCAATCTTCTCATTTGGACAAGGGAAAGATTCTAGCGGAAAAGACATAGCCGTGAGGTGAAGAGATTGACTGTTTGAAGGATCAGTTAAGGAAGAATGAGGAGAAGACTCTCCATTGCTGGAGGTAGAGGCAGCACCACGACTTTGAAGTTCTAGAGCTTTAAGAGCCAACTCATGCTGTCGTCGTTGCTCATTTTCTCTTTCCTGATGCTGTCTTTCCCCCCTCTCCTTCTCATGCTGTCTCTCCTTCTCTTTTTCCTCCTGTTGCATCCTGCGAATTTCCATTTCCTCATCCATCTTCCTCTGCTCTCTAGCTTCGGCTGCTTCTTTTTCCTCTTTATCTTCAGCTGCTTTCCTCTCCGCGTCATATCTTTCCAGTTCGTCTCTGACAAAAGCTTTCGCTTCCTCTCCTTCCAGTCCCTCCTCTCTCGCTTCGTCCCTGAGGAGTTGTCTAAGCTTTGCCCTCTCGGCCATATTATGTCAGTGACTGAGACACGTGGAGATAGAAAATAGGAAAAAGAATAACCTGGTTCCTACCACTTACGAGAAAAAAATACCAAAAATCCGAAAGATGATATCCTTGACCCTGGGATACCTCCTCCAAAATAAAATCTAACTATCGCTGCTATTATCGGCAATATAGCACCTAATGCAAAACACGACTACGCCAACTAAATGGTAGTTAAGATTACCCCCTGAAAAATAAGTAGCTACAGTGGAAAACACAATGATTATAGCAAAAATTAAAGAGAAAAATAATCCCTTAATTTTAAAATCCACTATAAGTTTACCCGTGAAGACAGTTAGGGTGAGGGAGGCAATTAATCTGGACAAATAGTCCGAAACGCACTCCTTAGCTTTGCTCAAACACCTACCTGCTTCAGAACCCTTGTGAATGTTATACACTCACAAAACTTACCAGCGTTTAGTATTACAAAATCATTAATTAACATGTATTCCGACAAAATCAACCTGTAAACCAAATGTATAATATTCAAAATGCTGTGGAAAAACTTATCAGTTTGTGTGGTCAGCACGCCCGTAAACAGATCGTTAGTCTAGGGCAGGGGTCGGCAAACTTTTAGTAGTGTCGTGCCGAAGTAATGTTGCAAAGTCACTCAGCGTGCCAACCTAAAACCACCATATTTTTTATATACAACAATTATTGAAACAATTTAAAAATGATCTTGTATTAACATGTTTCCGCTACATTAAATAACTATTCTATTCTTTGTAGATTATTCAATATTTTAATATAAATAGGAACAAATATCAATACAAATATTATGTTTTGCAAAATTTAAGTTCTTAACACATTAGTTTGAAATTTTATAATAAAATTGCCATATGTATATTTTGTTAAGACAGAAAGTCCAATAGTTTGAAGAACAAAACAATTAAATAAACCAAACATAAAACATGTTATTAAAATTTTAATATGAGTAATCATTGATTATTATTGATCTGAGTCATTAATCAATTAATGGGACCCGTGTCCTTGCTTCTTCTTGGTTAATTGTTCAATATCAGGTGTGTATTTTGTCAATTTCAGCTTCACACAGGCTTCTGAATGCACAGGTGTTAGGCGACTTCTCTGTGGACTTAAAACAGCTTTCATGTGTGAGAAAATTTGTTCACATGTATAAGTTGACCCGAAAGCCGAAAGTAGAGAAAATGAAACTTTCTTCAAACAGGTGAACGCTTCAGGCAGGGATGTCCAGCAGTTGAGGATGGCAGCTGACTTTTCCAAGCAACTTCCTTCAAGAGTTTTTCGCAATTCTACAAATTTTATCGTCCATAACTCTGATGCCTTGAATTCGATGTGTTGCATTTCAAAATTGTCAACATCCATCCACTCGAAAAGAGATAGGTCAAATGGGATGTTAGTATGATCAATTAAGTCGGGCTTGATGAGGTACGAAAACATGGGCCCGTGAATTTTGAAGTCTTGACCTCGTTTAGCAAACTCTCATTTGAGCGCTTCAACGTATTTCTGAAGCTCATCTCTGTTGACAGTAAATCGATTTGAATGAGCCTTTACGTTTGGAAAGTACTTGTATGTGTTAGTGGTAATATCTCTGCAAAATGTGTCTAATTTTGACGCAAATCCTTTCCAATGCTCAAAAAGAACAAGTACTGTTTGACCCTGCCCTTGTAAACACAAGTTTAATTCATTCAGATCTGTAGTTATGTCAGCCAGAAACATCAGCTTGCACAGCCAGTCCTCGTCATTCAATTCCGGGAAATGTTGTTCTTTTTCATCAAGAAACCCCTTGATTGCTTCTAGACATGATACAAATCTGTTCAAAACATTACCTCGACTAAGCCAACGAACATTGCTGTACAGCGGGAGGTCCGCATATGCGCTCTCCATTTCTTGTAGAAGAGACTTGAATTGCCTGTGGGTCAATGAAGAGCGAGAAACTATGAAGTTAACTATCTTGACAACAGTTTCCATTACAGAGTTCAAGGATAGTGACGAAATCTTCACATACAAACTCTCCTGGTGTATAATGCAATGGAAGCTCAATACTTGACGTCTGTCACGTGAAAGATAATTTATTTTACCATCTTGTCCATAATTTGATTACTCCTTTAAATGTTCTGTTTTCCGAGACATTTTGTATTTTCGTTTCTTTCATATTCTACCTACATTTTTTCACCTTCTCAACCCCACCCGAGGTTGTTTACGCTGGCCAGCTGCGGTCAGCTAACGCTAGACGTAATGTTATCTAAACGCACCTGTTCGACCAGAGAAACATTTCTCGGGTCCGCTTTAAGTGTTAGAACGAGCCAAATACGGTTTCTGTGAAAGAAACGGTTCGTTAGCGGCGGGTACCCTCTGTGGTCCCAACAGGGGAATTTCTCTGGTCGCTTTAAAACGTTTGATGACGAGCGGCTGGTACCCTTTGAGGCCTGGGTAACGAGTGTGATCTGTTTCAAGGGAAGATAACAACCCGCGGTCAGTCTTTGGGTTTTCGCCCCTTAGACAAGATAGAGCATAATGTTATGCATTTCTCTACCTGGGGAACTTTCGCACGATTTCTTTTGTCTTACTCTAGATTACGTCTTTCGCCGAACTTCTGTAGAAATACGCACGCCAGGTGTTCGGGGGGAGCGTCCTTTGTGATCTATAAGAGTAGACTGGTTTTAATAGCCAAAGACATTCGTAAATTTTCATGGCCCGTAGATGACCATCATGAGATAAGGCAAACTTTAACACAGTACTAGAATGTGTTTGCCTATGTTCTAGTCATTTTTCGGGGTGAGTTGACATATCTTATAATTATAATATTAGATTCATGTTAGCTTTTATATATATCTGTTAGGGAAGTGAATTTATTTCTGAGGACTTCTCCTAGTAATTTATTCAGTGATAAGGTAGCGCTGTCTACGGCCTATTAAGTGGTGCTTAAACTGTTACGGTTTATCATGGGTTAAATGTTAAACTTACAATAACAGATATTAGGCGTAGAATCAGTCCACGAATGCTTACCATTGGGTTAAGAGTCAGCAAAATTAACTGTCATTTCTGTAAGATAATGTCAGGTGTGGATTGTTCACTTTAAAACTGAATAGTGAGATGCAGGTAATAACTCTGGATTATAGGAGATAGTCACTTATTCCTTTTGATAGATATTTCTAGTGGCAAGGGAGGATCATTTTATGCTTACTTGTGTGGCTAGGACTGAAAGCAGTCACCAGGCATAGATATAATTATATCTTATGACTTAGCCACAACTGTATTATTATAGCAAGAACATTGCATTTTCTTTGTACTCATTTTGTGGAAATGCTAATATATTTCCCAAAGGGGACATACGATTTATTTGTGTAATGTCAAATGCTGTAATCTGTTTATGTAAATTCATTTAATGTTGTAAGATGAATAAGCATATTCATTTAACTGTAACTACAGGTTAGGTTTCCTGTATGTTGAGATTGGGAGAAGAGGAGTAGATTGTTGCTGTCAGAACAGTTACTGACAGGTACCTGGGTGTGCAAAAGATATTAAGCCTATGCGGGCGCGTGTTGATAATTGATATTTTTAAGGAACAGGAGACATGGTTAAAGACAGCCCTAAACTATCATAGCAATAACTACAATAAATTTAATCCCATAGTGGAGCGAAACTTTCTGTATAAAGTTAGTGTGATTATTATTTGCTTGATGTAAAAGGGTGTCTCTTTTTGGTCTCAGTTTCAGGAAGACCGAATCGCTAGAGCAGACTTCAGTCAGGCGAAGAAAGTCATATACTCTTCGATCTAGAGGGTTTCTGTATACATCTAGCAACGAATCGTCAACCCCGTTCCTGAATCAAAACCCCTTTTTGTCAACGCCAAGTTAAGCTCACGCAGTGCAACGGAGCCAACGCTAAATCTGGAATCGCCAAACGCAGTAGTAGTTCTCTACTCGCCTATTGGATTACCAGCCAGAGCATTGCGGCTTCCAGAATATCAACCCCGCTCAGCATGCCTATAGCAGAATTCCATATCACCCGCCTTTTTTGTGCCTAAACGGGGCACTCAGCAAACCACAGCCAAACCAGTTTAAACAGGATTTACAGCCAAGCGGAGCCTTGCGCCGGATAAGCGCGCCTGGGTCTCTTTGTCCTCAAGTGACTTCTTCTGGTGTATTTCCTGGATACTTAAAACCTCGCACGTATGAGCAGCCATCTATGGACAGAGTTCCAGCCCCACTCACGCTATAAGGGGAGTCACCAACGTTTAGCACCAACAAAGAAAGTTTTGTAGGCTAGTCCCTCACGAAGGATCTACAAGTAATTCACTTCCTGGAGCTAGTACATTTGGTCCCCGAAAAGCGGACAGGCTGTCGCCCAGTTCAATCAGTTGGTCAGCAGGAGATAAACAGCGTCCCCCAGCCCAACTCGCGCCAGTAGGGGGGGGGGGGGGTCACCAACGATAGCGCCTATACAGTGATGTTATTCAGGTTAATTCCATCACCGATGGAGGATATATACGAAAACACCACTTACTGGAGTTACTTCAGCTGGTCCCCGAAAACCGAAGGACTGTCACTCGATTATTTATCTCTTTGTGTTCTACAGGTTTTATGAATGGTGATCTGTGTGTGTGGTTGTTGATGTATATGATTATTGATGAATATTTGATTGTTGAGGTAATTTTATGTTGTTGTGATGATATGCATTATTTTCATGCTTTTCTTCTTTAATAAATTTTACACATTTATTAATGCGCTGTTCACGACCTTTCCATCCATATTTGTATTTTTAGCTCTTTACTATAATCTCTATGTATGATAAGAGAAAAGAGTGAGAGCAGGAGATGCTTAGACAGACATAAGTGAGTTGAGGCTTGGAGAGAGAGATCATTTTGGTAAATCTTCTTCCAGGTTGTCTCAAGTCCATCTCCTATTTACACCTTATCTAAAGTGTAATCTATAACTCTGTCAGTCCACTATCCCTTGTCGATTTCACTACTGTTGCCCAACTCGACAAATGGGAGCCCGTCCGAGATTCTAGAGCCCATCTACCACGACAAATGGGGTCTCGCCGCGGAATTTGAACTACATCTGCAGCAATCGCAACAGATGAGGTTGCAGTCTGGTAGGAATCTCTCACAAGATTCTATCTTGATTCTTAGAGTTTAGTGTTCGGCAGATTATAGGAATTTCTTTCCCCTAGACATATCGAACTATTTCTTTTGGAGGAAGTCGGAACAGCGTTTTTTCTCCACAGCAATCATAAATATTAAGTTACATTTATTGTTCATGCTACACATGAGACAGCTGGTAAAGGTTGATGGTATCACTGCTGAGTTTTTGGTTGACAAATCTGACGACTATTGTTGTAAAAGTCAGAAATTTTTTTTTTTAAGGGTTAATATTTTTTTCAGGAGTAGCTCTTTAATCTGAGATAAGAAGCTACAGATAGTCAGTTACTAGCTTGCATCTGTACCAAGGGAGGGTGTTCATTCGGATGATAGTAACCAATCCTCTCAATAGCTTAGTACTGACAGAACTGGGGTGAAGTGATAGTAAGTTTTACATCACTTACATTTTTTGGAGTTTTTTGGGTTTTTGCTTGTCGCAATCAGAGTAGCTACAAACTTTCTTGTTTTTTAAAGTTCCCAGGCTAGCCTAGATTTTATTGATTATTAAGTTAATCAGCACCTAGTGGACTAGGTAACTAAGATCTCTAGGTTCTATTCTTCTATAGTGTTTGCTCACCCTGATATAATGGCCGATCTAGATAAAGTGCATAGGATTGCCCTCGAGGTAGCTAAGTACATGGAGTACAAGGATAGCGAAATCCAGCCCTTTCTAGAATTTGCAGTAAGCCTGCAGGATCAATACGAGGTAGACAATTGGTTTGACAGCCGTTTAATCTTGGCATGGTCCTGTAAACAAACTGGGGAGAGTGAAGCATTCACCCGACAGTATGTAGAAGAAGTGATAGAAGATGAGAAGCAAAGGGAAAAGCAAAGACAAGAACGGGACAAGCAATTGGAAATGGAGCAACAAGAACGGGACAAGCAATTGGAAATGGAGCAACAAGAACGGGACAAGCAATTGGAAATAGAGCGACAAGAAAGGGACAGGCTACACCAAATCAGAATGAATGAACTGGATAGCCAAATTCGGAGGATGGAAACAGATACTAAATGTAGTCACTCTACTTCCCCTTCTACTGTGCCCTTAACGGTCAACGCCCCTGCAAACCTTGCGCCCATGAAAGAAAACTTGCCTGCTAAAACCGAACCCCAACTCCAGAAAATTGACTTTCCTTTGGACTTGGATCCGAAGCCCAAACAAGGAAAGAATTTACGTCGGGACAGCAGACCTAAAGCCACGGGAAAAATTACGCAACGTTCCCAGGCATGGAAACTGCACAAAGGTGAGACAGGTGCTAACAAGCATTGTAATACGGATTGTTCCCGTCTGGCAAGCGGCGAACCCCGAGCCTCTCACGCTCCAGACCGAGCAGCACCTAACCGACACGTGACGTCGAGAAAAGGGAGCCACACCCTATCACGTTATATTTCGCAAGATTCCCGGCCGGACAGCGAAAAACCATATGCAGAGGCGTATCCCTCCAACTCAACGATCGTAGAAAGGAGGCGCCGCTCCTCTTATCACCCTGAGCTTAAAAGGTGCAAGAATAAGTCGCCTGCTAAAAGGGTTAAACTTTCCAAACCGTTCCAAGGAACTTTGGAAAAACACACCGAGAGTTTTCTCTCGGGCACTTCGCGATCAAACGGGATCTCAAACCGTCCAGTCTTTTGCATGCAGTCTGCGGGGCCTGTCAACCAGGAAGTGGATCTCGCATTGCAGGACAAAGTTCAACTGACGCCAGTAACTTCCTCAGGGGAGGGCAAAGTTGACGTTTATGGTGGACACAGGGTTCCAGGCGAAGGGATCCCTGGTATTCCATTTGAGTCTCTCACACTTCTCAGGGCAGAAGACAGTGAGAAAAGCTGCCTTACTACTGTACAAGGAGCCATTGTTGAGAGCCTTGGCTCACGTCATGCTAGTAATGGGAAAGCGACTCAACAAACTCTGCAACTCGCAGATATTACCTATCTGTCTTCACGGATAGAAGCTACGGAGATCTGTTATGATTTAGTAGAACCCCAGAATGCGATCGATTACTCTTTGCTTCAGGCAGCAGAGTTTTCTCATTCAAATCGCATTATTCCAGTGGTCTCAACCCCACTGATGGACAGCAAAGTAGTCGCCTCCGCCAGGCCATTACAGAACAACTTGATCATTTCCGTTGACCAAGCCAGAGTTGTGACTGGCAAGGCAAGGAAAGCTCCAGACCCGCCTTTAGACGGCACAGGTCTGAAGATTGATCAATGCTCCCGCCGAAACAGCGGAGTAGGTGTGGAGAGGCAGAAGAAAAATGCTAGCATTTCTTCGGCCAACGACCGGCTGTATTTGCCAACTAGGGTTACACGCGCGCGGAAAACCCCGACAGACTGCAGCTATCGAGGGTTATTCAAGTCCGCGACAGGTAAACCCATAACGGAAATTAAACAGCCCGAGTCCAGCAACGATTACACTGCACATAACAGGCGGATTACCTATGCAGTGGCCAGTGAGTTCAGGCGGGGCCGAAACTCACAACAGGTGCGGATAATTTTCCGGACCATGGACAGACAAAGCAAATTGGGGAAGGAAGGTCATGTTCACACGGAAACAGATTATGTCAGTGTTCAGTGGCCTCGCAAAATCCCATTCGCTGAACGTCTATTAGACAGAGGGAAGAAAAGAAATGAACTCGGGCTAGTCATACAGACAGACAGAAATTGGAAACGTATTTGGTTTTATGAGTATAGGATGTTCCAATGACAGGTAACAAAAGACGATGGAAAAGATAAATTACTGTCATTTTTGTCCGTATTCCTCGAACTTTAAAAGGGGGGGCACTTGTCACGTGAAAGATAATTTATTTTACCATCTTGTCCATAATTTGATTACTCCTTTAAATGTTCTGTTTTCCGAGACATTTTGTATTTTCGTTTCTTTCATATTCTACCTACATTTTTTTCACCTTCTCAACCCCACCCGAGGTTGTTTACGCTGGCCAGCTGCGGTCAGCTAACGCTAGACGTAATGTTATCTAAACGCACCTGTTCGACCAGAGAAACATTTCTCGGGTCCGCTTTAAGTGTTAGAACGAGCCAAAGACGGTTTCTGTGAAAGAAACGGTTCGTTAGCGGCGGGTACCCTCTGTGGTCCCAACAGGGGAATTTCTCTGGTCGCTTTAAAACGTTTGATGACGAGCGGCTGGTACCCTTTGAGGCCTGGGTAACGAGTGTGATCTGTTTCAAGGGAAGATAACAACCCGCGGTCAGTCTTTGGGTTTTCGCCCCTTAGACAAGATAGAGCATAATGTTATGCATTTCTCTACCTGGGGAACTTTCGCACGATTTCTTTTGTCTTACTCTAGATTACGTCTTTCGCCGAACTTCTGTAGAAATACGCACGCCAGGTGTTCGGGGGGAGCGTCCCTTGTGATCTATAAGAGTAGACTGGTTTTAATAGACAAAGACATTCGTAAATTTTCATGGCCCGTAGATGACCATCATGAGATAAGGCAAACGTTAACACAGTACTAGAATGTGTTTGCCTATGTTCTAGTCATTTTTCGGGGTGAGTTGACATATCTTATAATTATAATATTAGATTCATGTTAGCTTTTATATATATCTGTTAGGGAAGTGAATTTATTTCTGAGGACTTCTCCTAGTAATTTATTCAGTGATAAGGTAGCGCTGTCTACGGCCTATTAAGTGGTGCTTAAACTGTTACGGTTTATCATGGGCTAAATGTTAAACTTACAATAACAGATATTAGGCGTAGAATCAGTCCACGAATGCTTACCATTGGGTTAAGAGTCAGCAAAATGAACTGTCATTTCTGTAAGATAATGTCAGGTGTGGATTGTTCACTTTAAAACTGAATAGTGAGATGCAGGTAATAACTCTGGATTATAGGAGATAGTCACTTATTCCTTTTTGATAGATATTTCTAGTGGCAAGGGAGAGTCATTTTATGCTTACTTGGGTGGCTAGGCACTAGTCTATAACTTTCACTGAAAGCAGTCACCAGGCATAGATATAATTATATCTTATGACTTAGCCACAACTGTATTATTATAGCAAGAACATTGCATTTTCTTTGTAC
The DNA here is from genome assembly GCA_024509875.1 of Oreohelix idahoensis. NCBI lineage: Eukaryota > Metazoa > Mollusca > Gastropoda > Stylommatophora > Oreohelicidae > Oreohelix > Oreohelix idahoensis. Next base: position 542,096 of record JAMPIV010013523.1, on the reverse strand, counting down.
TCATTTTGTGGAAATGCTAATATATTTCCCAAAGGGGACATACGATTTATTTGTGTAATGTCAAATGCTGTAATCTGTTTATGTAAATTCATTTAATGTTGTAAGATGAATAAGCATATTCATTTAACTGTAACTACAGGTTAGGTTTCCTGTATGTTGAGATTGGGAGAAGAGGAGTAGATTGTTGCTGTCAGAACAGTTACTGACAGGTACCTGGGTGTGCAAAAGATATTAAGCCTATGCGGCCGCGTGTTGATAATTGATATTTTTAAGGAACAGGAGACATGGTTAAAGACAGCCCTAAACTATCATAGCAATAACTACAATAAATTTAATCCCATAGTGGAGCAAAACTTTCTGTATAAAGTTAGTGTGATTTATTATTTGCTTGATGTAAAAGGGTGTCTCTTTTTGGTCTCAGTTTCAGGAAGACCGAATCGCTAGAGCAGACTTCAGTCAGGCGAAGAAAGTCATATACTCTTCGATCTAGAGGGTTTATGTATACATCTAGCAACGAATCGTCAACCCCGTTCCTGAATCAAAACCCATTTTGTCAACGCCAAGTTAAGCTCACGCAGTGCAACGGAGCCAACGCTAAATCTGGAATCGCCAAACGCAGTAGTAGTTCTCTACTCGCCTATTGGATTACCAGCCAGAGCATTGCGGCGTCCAGAATATCAAACCCGCCCAGCATGCCTATAGCAGAATTCCATATCACCCGCCTTTTTTGTGCCTAAACGGGGCACTCAGCCAAACCACAGCCAAACCAGTTTAAACAGGATTTACAGCCAAGCGGAGCCTTGCGCCGGATAAGCGCGCCTGGGTCTCTTTGTCCTCAAGTGACTTCTTCTGGTGTATTTCCTGGATACTTAAAACCTCGCACGTATGAGCAGCCATCTATGGACAGAGTTCCAGCCCCCACTCACGCTATAAGGGGAGTCACCAACGTTTAGCACCAACAAAGAAAGTTTTGTAGGCTAGTCCCTCACGAAGGATCTACAAGTAATTCACTTCCTGGAGCTAGTACATTTGGTCCCCGAAAAGCGGACAGGCTGTCGCCCAGTTCAATCAGTTGGTCAGCAGGAGATAAACAGCGTCCCCCAGCCCAACTCGCGCCAGTAGGGGGGGTCACCAACGATAGCGCCTATACAGTGATGTTATTCAGGTTAATTCCATCACCGATGGAGGATATATACGAAAACACCACTTACTGGAGTTACTTCAGCTGGTCCCCGAAAACCGAAGGACTGTCACTCGATTATTTATCTCTTTGTGTTCTACAGGTTTTATGAATGGTGATCTGTGTGTGTGGTTGTTGATGTATATGATTATTGATGAATATTTGATTATTGAGGTAATTTTATGTTGTTGTGATGATATGCATTATTTTCATGCTTTTCTTCTTTAATAAATTTTACACATTTATTAATGCGCTGTTCACGACCTTTCCATCCATATTTGTATTTTTAGCTCTTTACTAGAATCTCTATGTATGATAAGAGAAAAGAGTGAGAGCCGGAGATGCTTAGACAGTAAAAGTGAGTTGAGGCCTGGAGAGAGAGATCCTTTGAATAAATCTTCTTCCAGGTTGTCTCAAGTCCATCTCCTATTTACACCTTATCTAAAGTGTAATCTATAACTCTGTCAGTCCACTATCCCTTGTCGATTTCACTACTGTTGCCCAACTCGACAAATACTCTACACTCTAACTCAACCACGACAACGTCCAATACGATCCTCAAGAAGTTTAACAAATCCTTTGTTCTTTCCGACAAATGCAGGGGCGGCATCAGTAGTAACACAGAATATTTTATTCATGTTAATGTTCTGATTTTCGAAATAGCTTACAAATGCAGTTATAATGTCCTCTCCCTTGGCTGTACCATCAAAAAGTATCAAGCAGCACAGTTCTTCATAAATTCGGTCGTTGTCACAATATCGCGCAACTATAGCTAAGCGCGCCACGTCATTCACATCGACACTTTCGTCAAGAGCGACACTAAATACAACAGCTTGTTGTAACCCGGTTGTTTGTTTTACCGTTACATTTTCAGCCATATCAGTTATGCGCCTCTCGATTGATCTCGCAGAAGCCGATATTTCTCGAATCCGAGACAGTATTGTTTCTTTATTTGGTAAATCACTGAACAAAATTTGTAGCCAGAAACTGCCATTTTTATGACTTCACTTTTCTTCTCAGATTTCATAACATAAAGCACAAACAGCACGATCCGTTTGTTGTATGAATCCATATTCGTTTGTCCAAAAGTCTTGAAACGAGCGTATATCAAATTTTTTTTCTTTTTTGAGTCATTTTAACGGCACCGTATTACTTAATAACAACACCAACTTGTGTGCTGCGGTCAACGGACTGTACGGGCATGAGTATGCGACAGCCGAGAGAACTGTAGAGGTGGTGGTTGGGAGAGAGGGGAAGGATAGGACGGAAATATAACTTCGTCGAGGTCAGTCATTGTTGCTCCAAACTCACACTGGGAGTCAAAAACTGCGAGCGAAAACGAAATAAATACGCTCGTCCAGGCGCTAGCCAGACACTATTGCGTAATTATGATATTACGTCTCCGCTTGCCCGTCAAAATTCGCTTGGGATTCTTTTCAAGAATCTCATCCTGCAAACTACGGTTGCAGGTAGACGCCAGACTAGCGGGCACCGCAAAGTATAACCACTCCCCTTGAAATTCGTTGAAGAATGTTTGTTCTCGGAAACGGTCCGTAAAAACAAAGACTTACGTGCAGTATAGTATGATCAGGCCTTTAGTTTGCATCAGATGACATATTCTTACCTTCAATGTCTAAAAACTTTCGTTTTGAAGGGTTGTGAAAACGGGTATAGCTTTAAAAGAATTATATGCTTCTATTTAATTAAAAATTCAATTTTTTTAAAAATGAGATCATATACTGTACAATATTTTAATTCACTCAGCGTGCCATTGAAAATCGTTCCACGTGCCACGCTTGGCACGCGTGCCGTACTTTGCCGACCCCTGGTCTAGGAGATAAATTATTTTTAAAAGATACAAAACTCACAAGACATCACACTCTTACTCTATATCAGAATAAAGAATCTTAAAGACGAGCTGATATTTGTCGTCTCGTCTTCCTATTCAAAGTTCAAAAACCGGAAACGAGCAACCATTTGTCGTAGATTTTAGATAGGAGAATCAAGACTTGGGTTAGGTCCCTTCTGAATAGGTTGGAATGAGTGATAGATACAGTGAGAGCTGGTGAAAAACAATAGAATTTCCCTACGTGAGATGATAGGATGTGATATAGAGGCTGTCTTTGAGAATCGAGATAATCTTCTCTCTCTCACCTATCTTCTACGACCGTTTTTTAAAGGCGTCAGACAGTCTAAACACAGATATATATATATATATATATATATATATATATATATATATATATATATATATATATATATATATATATATATATATATATATATATATATATATTAATATATCTCTATCTACTCACGGGCACGCACATACACGTGACGACAGGTAAACACACAGACGTAGGAAAACTATAACAATGATATATATATATTTTAGAACGAGCTGACCAACACGATTTCTAAGTTCAAGAGAGATTTTAATTATCAATTTAAAATCTTCTCACAACACCAAAGAAATACATCAAGGAAAAACATATACAAAATAGTCATAAATTTTTAAGAAAAATGCTACAAGGATGATAGCCCGTTCGAATCTTACTCTAGGTTTAGCCCACAGCCCCGTTAAGAGAACAGATGATGGCCCAAAGAGTTATAGATACATAGGGTTGAGTCTAAGAAGTTTCTTTCTTTCTCGTAAATGTATGAACAGAGTTGGATAAATCTGATTTAGCCTAAGAAAAAAAAGAAACTCTAGCATTTGTAACAAATCCTGCAGATTTAAAAAAAACAGTTAAGACAGCAAATGGGTGACAATAATACACCGGTAAAATAACACTCCGACCTATGTACTCTCATTCATCCAGCCATGGCCTTTCTCCCACATATATACTCACAACTTTGCTCGCTGCCTCTGGGAACATAATAATTCTAGGACCTTCGCACAGACCCGAAAATGCAGTCATCGACCAAGAAACCCCCAGTTCCAAAAGACGTACTGAACTCTCTGTCTCAGGGAAACGATTTCTTGGGTGTTCTAATTTTTTTCGAATGTCTGATTAAGTCACATAAAATTTGTCCAGGCACGAAAGTTAGCAGAGCACAATGTCATTAGCTTTGGATTCTAGGATTTAAGGATTGTCAGATCGGTGTCTACTTCCAGGAGGGTACTATATTCGGTCACCACAATACTAGTCAAAACCTCTGTCGGAATGTTAATGTTAGTCTTGTAATATTCTCTCGCCAGGCAGCATGTACATTTAAATTTGTGGAGCAATATGAACTGGCTCACAAGCCCAATATATATTTCTAGTCTTTAGAAACCGTTAGTGGGATTTCTATTACTGTCTCTCTCTGATGGCATATGCACTGTCAGATCCAGTGTTACTTGAAACAAAACAAAACCCACGTGGTTAAAGATAGGAACTGTCTATGCTTCACACAAATATGTCTCTTTACTAAACGCCGGCAAGTTGGGTTTTCCCCAGCATTCGCTAAATGAAGAAAACAACGTATAATATAATATACAGAATATGTACTCGTTATAACTTACATTTCAAACGGCAAGCCTACAGCTTGACTTATATTTAAAAACTTCCCGTGAAGTAAGTTATGTACATAAAATCAAACATCATGAATTAGAAAATACATACGTATTTCGTCAACACTCAATGATGTATCTAGCGTTATAAGTTTAGTTTTTAAAATATATATTCTCTCGTCTGATTTATTTAGAAGTTAAATTAAATTTCTTTATTAGCCGACTGAATTTAAGGTTTAATGCTAGAAACATAATTTCTTCTGCTTTCCACTGAAACGCGTCACTAGAAAATAATACAGACTATATAGATTAAGCACTCTGTTCCAAAAAACTAGTTTAAAATGAAATCGGCGATTTAACACTTAATCACTTCACAAAATTCTAGAGAACTACTATATAATATTTACCTCAAACACAGCACTACAGGATATCGCACAATTAAGAATTTTACGCTTATATTTATGGAAGTCTAGAAGTTCGACAAATTGTCGCAACAAACTAAGAAACTTCGCTTATACAGCTCTACTCTTCGCGAACCACCTGTCTACTGCGAATTATTGAGACAAGAATGAAAATAAAGTTTCAACTAGGTTTAATATCTATGAAACGGACAAAGAATCCCACTGTTTCGAAACCACGAAACAGCGCCCGTCTCTCCCCTTCTCTAACACCCTACGTCAGCTTCCCTCATGTCGTAACAGCCATCAGTGCGATTACGCACCTGCGTTAACAAACTGACCGGGAAAAGCTCGTGTCAGTTGCAAATCTCAGACAACCGTCTGAAACTGCGACTATAAGGTGTAAATATTCGCTCCTACTTAAGCGTTCGGCCGATCCAACTCGTTGTTGACCGGTGAGAATGCAGACGGATGTCTGCTCTCTCCTAGCATTCTCACGCGTTTACGTCGAGAATCTAACTCAGGAGTGTCGTGTCATCTGAAGGTGCAGACCCAAGTCGGCTCGATGTCTGAGATGGACTGCAACTAAATCGCACTTCACGTCTGACTGACATCTATGTAATAAAGTTACGTATCCCAGTATGAGAAAAACACAAGGTAACGTTTGAGAATACTGAAGAAAAATAATTTTCGCAAACAAGTGATGCGAAAAATACAGGAAAAAACAAGTAAGGAAAGATAATAAAATAAAGGATGTGGGTGAGAGAATAGGAAGAAGATGTAGGCAATTTAATGATATAAAGACCTACGTGACAATCTTTGAAGTTCAGATGCTGTCACCTGACTGTTCGTTTGTCATCTGCCAGTTGACAGTGGAAAATGTCTTTGCTATGCGACCACCTCCCATTTGACGAACATGGCCAAGCCAGCGTAGTTTTAGCGTTGGTTTAGTATTTTCGTGCTATCTCGTAGTTTTTCTGACTTAGATGTACCTGAGTGACAGAACCGACCTTCCTTAGACATTCATATACTTTCTATTTTTCAGTTAAAAAAAACGCTTGTATGCTGCGGTGTAGTTTTTTCTGGGCGGAGACCAGCTGGATTGGAGGTTCCATATTCCACAGGTGTGACGATATTGTCTCCCTGGCTCTGCAATTGTGGTCCAACAATGGCCAAACACATTATTCTACAGAAAGGAAAAGAGAGGTCATTACTGGAATGGAAACCCATCATAAATAGGCTGATAAGAATAAGATTGAGAGGGAGATTCCCCAACACTACAATAATACAATGCTATGCACCAACAAATGAAAGCGACGAAGAGGTCAAGGACGAATTCTATCAACAGCTGCAAAAAGAAATAGAAACCACACCTAGATACGATCTAATCGTAGTAATGGGAGACATAATTTCGAAAGTTGGAACACACAATACATATAATGACAGAGTAATGGGGAAATGCGGCAGCGGAAGAGTAAAAGAGAATGGGGATAAATTAATACGTTTCTGTAGCATTAACAGCCTGATCATTGGAGGAACACTTTTCCCACACAAAGAAATTCACAAATTAACATGGGAATCACCAAATGTCCGGGACAGAAACAAGATAGACCACATTATGATTAATGGTAGCTGGAGACATTCATTACAAGATGTGAAAGTAAGAAGAGGTGCAGATGTGGGAAGTGATCACCATTTAGTAGTAGCAAAACTGAAGGTGAAACTCCGAACTGCTGGACCAATTGTAAGTACACAGAAAAGGTATGACTTCAGCAAACTGAAAGACCCCCTTACCAGAAAAGCTTTTGCGGTTGACATAAAGAAGCAATACCAAATTGCCAAAAGCCAGGAAAAGACATCGACTGATGATATAGACCAGAAATTCAACACCATTTCAACAATATATAAGGAAAGCAGCAAATCGTGCTTGGGATTCCAGGAAAGGAAGAAGCAAGATTGGATAACACCAGAAACGTTAAACACCATAACGATGAGAAAGGAAATGAAAAGAAAGAAAACAGAAGCGAAGTCCCCTAGGTTAAGGCAATTATATAGCGAACAGTACAGTCAGCTGGACAAGTTAGTTAAACGCCAAACCTGAGCCAACAAAAGGAAATTCCTAGACGATCTTGCAAGACAGGTAGAAGAGGCAGCACTGAGAAATGAACAAAGCACAGTATATAAAATAACTAAAACCATCAGCGGAAAACGAGGTGCAAACAATATTACATTAGTAAAAGATAAGCAAGGAAATCTCATCACCACAGCAAAAGGATACGAAACAAGATGGACAGAGCATTTCGGAGAAACTCTGAACAAGGAACCACCAGTGACACAGTTGAATGTTCCTGAGGCTGAAAATGATCTAGATGTTAATACAGACATTCCGCGAAAGGAAGAAATCATCACAGCTATCAAAGGGTAAAAAAATGGAAAAGCTCCTGGCCACGATAACTTTAAATGCAGAGCTATTTGAGACAAACCCTGGTCTAGCAGCAGAACTATTGGACCCGCTATTTGCACAAATCTGGAAAACAAGGACAACACCAACGGAGTGGAACAAAGAAATAATTGTCCAATTGCCCAAGAAGGGCGACCTTGTAGACTGCAACAAGTGGAGAGGAATCACTCATCTCTCAGTTCCCAGCAAAATACTAGGCAGGATAAATATACAGAGAATTCCAAAAGCAGTAGACCACAAACTGAGGAAAGAACAAGCGGGATTTAGAAAGAACAGAAGATGTGCAGATCATATATTTACCCTCAGGAACATTATAGAGCAGTGCTCAGAATGGCAGAGACAGCTGTACATTAATTTCGTTGATTGTGAAGAGGCTGATGACTGTATAGATAGGGACAGTCTTTGGAAAATACTGAGGGCTTATGGAATTCCAAGCTGCATAGTGTCCATCATAAAAAGCCTCTATGCCAACTTTACATGTAGCGTTGGGCAGAGCAACTTAACTTTTGAGGTGAAGACAGGCGTACGACAGTGATGCCCCTTATCAGCCACTTTATTTTTAACGGTCATAGACCGGGTGTTGCGTCAGACAACAGAGGGCAGTCCAAGAGGAATAAGATGGACTTCATTTTCTACATTGGAAGATCTGGAATATGCAGATGACATTGCACTACTCGCACATTCTCATCAACACATCCAGGAATAAACGGATAGACTTAATACGTATAGCCTGCAGGTGGGTCTGAATATCACTATAAAGAAGACAGAGGTCATGACACTCAATGTGGGCAACCCCGAGCCCATAACAGTAATGAATCAGAAACTGGAACAGACAGACACCTTTACATAACTAGGATGCATAGTAACACAACACGGCGGAGCAAGTAAAGATATCAATAACAGAATGAACAAAGCAAGAACAGCCGTTGTTAGTATAAACAACATCTGGAAGTCCTCTCAGTACAGCATAAACACAAAATTAAGATTATATGAGAGCTGTGTACCATCACCAACCAAGGTCTGCTTACTCGGAGCAAGGAGGAGGACATACACACCATCATAACTGGCAGACGCTGGAGTTGGGTTGGTCATGTCCTCAGAAGAGACCCCGATGCCATCACAATAACAGTTATGGAAAGGACCCCGGAAGGAAAACGAAAGAGAGGCCGACCAAAAATAACTTGGCGGAAAACTGTGGAAGCCGAGATGCAAAGAGTGAATCAGAGCTGGGGCACTGCACGAAGGATAGCTGCAGACCGAGCAAGGTGGAAGCAGTTTGCTGCTGCCCTACAAGATGCCACCAGGCGTGATGGCCACTGGCTGCTTTGACAGTCGGCGGCTAAGGATCAAAGAAGAAGAAGAACATTCAGCTTTGTAAGACTACTTCACTGACTTCCAGTTTTGTCAAGGAGAGATCACAAACAGCCAATATAAGCGCTCGTAACCAGGACACACTATGGGACCGGCCACATGATTAGGAGTAGCTGCTAAAATTAGAGAGCGTTAAACTCCCATAACAATACTGAAAGCCGAAGCCTTAGGACCCTCCTCAAGTGGAAATAGTAGAAGGATTCAGTACACTGTAACTTCATCTTTCTGGGGGATAACTGCATCTTAATCTAGTTGCAGTAAAGTACGGCCATTTTATGCATCAAGTCTGTGTATTACTTTGCCCGATAATCAGGGTAATTTGTAAAACGTACATTTTGTCATTCTATATTCCCATTTTCACAGTATAAGCACAAAATTAGGATTATATCAGAGCTGTGTGCTTTCTGTGCTTCTCTATGGCGCGGAGAGCTGGAGAGTTACAGAGAAGGAAATGTCGAAATTGTCCTCTTTTCACACAACATGCCTAAGAAAAATTCTCCGAATATTTTGGCCGAATACCATCACCAACCAAGATCTGCTTACTCGGAGCAAGCAAGAGGACATGCACACCATCATAGCTGGCAGACGCTGGAGCTGGGTTGGCCATGTCCTCAGAAGAGACCCCGATGCCATCACAAGAACAGCTATGCTATAGACCCCTGAAGGAAAACGAAAGAGAGGCCGACCAAAAACAACTTGACGGAGGACTGTGGAGGCTGAGATGCAGAGAATGAACCAGAGTTGGGGCACTGTACGAAGGATGGCCGCCGACCGAGCAAAGTGGAATCAATTTGTTGTTGCCCTACAAGACGCCACCAGGCGTAATAGCCACTGACTGCTTTGACGGTCGGCGGTTAAGGATCAAAGAAGAAGACAGTATAATTTGATTGCCGATGTACAGTTGCATATATGGCTGGCAACCTCTTCACTGCAAATAATTTGATACATGAACCACCACTGCAAGAGCTGGTGACTGCATCGTGCGGGTTTCCTCTCAAGGAACCAAAAGCTCTGGTTCATTCTTTGCATTTCGGCTTCCACAGTTCTCCGCCAAGTAGTTTTTGGTTGGCCTCTCTTTCGCTTTCCTTCAGGGATCCACATAATAGCTGTTCTTGTGATGGTATCAGGGTCTCTTCTGAGGACGTGGCCAACCCAACTTCAGCGTCTGCCAGCTATGGTGGTGTGCAAGTCCTCTTGGTTGTTCCGAGTAAGCAATTTTCCTTAGGCCGATTTTGTGGAAGGAGGACAATTTCGGCGTTTCCTTCTCTGTTACTCTCCAGCAATCTGCACCATAGAGAAGCACATAAAGTACACAGCTCTCATATAATCTTAAGTTTGTGTTTGTGCTGTACTGAGATGACTTCCACATGTTGTTTAAACTATCAAAGGTAGTTCTCGTTTTATTCATTCTGTCGTTCATGTATTTGCTTGTTCTGCCATCTGATGTTACTATGCACCCTTGGTATGTAAATGTGAAAGCTGTATGTTATTAGCGAAATTTTCGCTCACACACAATCTTGCTTCGTTTAGGACAGATCCAGTCAGCAGCAGTCTGTCTCAGCATTTTCAAGCTAAACCAACCATCATCAAGGCGTCTGATATTGGTCGGGGTTTATCCTTCACCCTCACATGTATAACATTACTACATGATAACATACGATATTGTCCTTTACACGGTATTTTCAAATTCCATTACCATATAAGGTCTTGCCACTTCTGTAGTTATTTATCATGTTATCAACTCACTACATCACAGATCTATCACTGATAATTCTTCTCCCAGATGTTACTTTCTCGTAGTTGATTATCGCCACAAAGTCACTCTGCCGAAAGTGTTACATCACTTTCCTTGCCTTAATCTGTAACATGATTGTCATCTTCCGACATCCCAGTGAAATCGGCTACGTATCAACGATTTTTATCTACCTTCTTCGACAAAAAGTCTGGGTTAACAATAAGAATGTCGCTGTAAGTAGACTCCTAATCCGTCTGGTTAGCAATTAAACAAACAACCATGTCGACGTGGCTGCAAAACAGATGAAGCGATCGGATAACCATCCTTAAGGAGTGACAAGATATGATAAGACAACCTTGGTCAATGAGAGCAAACACATGCGATAAGAAGCAGGTGAGAAAAAAGAAAAGGAAGGGCACAGGAGAGAGTTGAGGGAAGTCACAGGAAAGTGAAACGATCGGAGATTTTACTTGCCTGTGGTAAAGTGGGATGTTATAAATATTTATATGGGACTTAGTGTACTGACTGAGATCAGCTGTGAAGGTATCTGTATCTAATAAGTGTGGTGTATTACAGATGACCTTACTTGCTACCACATTTATATCTCAGTCAGAATTATTCTGGAATATTGTGATGACTACGTTAAATGTCTAGGGTTATGAAAATGATGAAGTGTAAGTCACAACAACAACAGACAGATAAACCATTTAATTTATTCCACAACACTTTACAATACTATGACACTCACACACATATAACACTCTATAAGACTATCTTAATTGAGTCAAGTGTTTAAGTTTAAAATATATATGTAATAATTCCTATCAATAATGGATATCCTGATTCAACTACACAGTGAACCAGGAATCACAATCAAATGTAATTACAAGTAGTATGTACACAGTTTATAATTATAATCTTTGTATTGACATATTTTATTATTCTTATCCTATGTGTGTAAGTTGTGAAGTAGTAATATGAGGTAATACTGGTTTTGTTTTTCAAGCTAGGTTGTTGTTTTTCATCATGACTTCAAGTGTTTGATTATCTTGGAAATAGTATTGGGAAAAGTTCACAGTTCCTGTCATTTGAAACAATTTATTGTCCCTCTGTGTTAAATATACTGTCAATTTTTGAGGGAGGGGGGGCACATAATGTTGAGCTACTCTGGCCACAGAAGCTTATCTTTCGTGATGGCGGCAGGAAAAGACTCCTCTGCTCGATTGCTTCCTGTGTTCTGGAGACACCTCACTGGTCGCTATCTGGACCAAGGAGTATGCTGTCAGCCTCTGGATTCAACAAAACTCAGACCAGGTGCTGCTTCAATAACTTAGGACCACGGTCCCTGAAACAAGAAGGTTGTACCTCCTATTTCAGAACTAATTTATAATCTATTTCCACACTGAACACAATACATAACAAACACTGAGTTCAGAGCGGTAGGCCAACTGCTAGCTTCATCTGAAACAATTTACACCAGTATACTCCTCCCTAATGGTTACTACGCCTCTGCAATTCCAGCATTAGTTCTTTCTAGTCAATAAGATAGGTGTCAGTGTACTGTTTGGCAATTCCATGCAGTTTTACTTTTCTCCGACACGTCCTGTTCAGGTTGGAGCAATATTTAGGCTTTGCCTCATGTTTGCTACTGAACCACACACATATCTTCTTCTTCTTCTTCTTCCGTCCTTAGCCACTGACCGTCAAAGCAGTCAGTGGCCATTACGCCTAGTGGCGTCTTAGGGCAACAGCAGATAGGTTTTCTTTGCCATTGTTTCCCATCACGCCTATTGGCGTCTTTAGGGCAACGGCAAATCAATCCATTTGCTGTTGTTTCCGTAATCGAAGTGACTGGCAAACGGTTGATCAGACATAAATTATCAATTTACATTCAATTTTCATTAAAAAGATATCAAATATGTCAAGCTTACCACAATTCATGGAAATAGTAACAAATACGTTGACTGGCGATGAATAATGGCACAAATTCCGATCTGCCTCTGTCCCAGACTTTTATTAAGAAAAATATGATCTGGTTCTCAACGCACTGTTTCTTAGTAAGTTTATTTTAAAATGTGGCACTGAACAGACGCTCCAAATTGACTATATTGGCGGGTCTAACCAATCGGGCCATGTTTACACAGCTTTTCAAAAAATTTTACCCTTCTCACGTTTCCCCTAACAACCAAAATTTGTATTTGTAGTCCGACCAATCGTGTTTAGCCTTACATTTACTTCTATCCAATCAAACAGGATTTAACATGGTGGCCTATTTCCCGTAAAATAGTGGTTTCAAAACATGCCACTGTGCGATTATTATTTGGTGTTGTCTGACACCCTCACTATTTTCTTTTGGCTATAATTTGTTAATTTCTAGACTATTTGCGTAACACTTAACATATTCTTTGTCAGCAAGTCCTAAGAAACCCAAATATATAAATTTAATGGGGCTAAGGGGCTGCGTTCAAAATATGCATTTTCTTCTAGGATAGTCGTGTATTTTTATTTTTATTTTATCGATTTAGAACCGCCACCTGTCCTGCCTTTTCGACTGTTCTGTCATACTAATGTCAGGATTTCAGACATAAAACAGTAGAATGTCATGTTTCACAATAAGCATGTTACAGGTTTTTAAACCTAACTCTCGTATTGGTAGTGTTTTTTTTTAATCACTGTCCATCTGAAAAAAAGTTAGTGCTTCATGCCTTTCGCGTTAGGGGTGGCATTAATTGTATATCGCGAGACGCGTGTTAGTGTTGCCGGCGTTCCTGCTTTCAGCCCTCCCTCTCTCTATCCTAATTCCATCTGTCTTTTCATTACGCAGTGTATTAATCTAGGTCATTAATCAGCTTGCGTATCTCAAGGTTTTCTTAGAAATACAGTACACGTTTTATTGTAGAAAGCGTGTATTGATGCAGTAGGTTTTACTATCAACGTGAAACGTTACAATTTGCAGACGAAGTAGAAAACAAGGGGGATTTTTGTACGCCATTGTGACAGCACTGTACTTTTACCATTTCTCTTTCCTTTTATTGAATTTATGTGTTAGGCTTTACATTTACCTTTTAATTTATATATGTGGATTTAGAATGTTTCATGACATTGCCACAACTGGGAACGACACGGGAAATGATAACGATGATGACGACGCTGTTGATGATGATGATGACGAGGATGTTGATGATGATGATGATGATGATGATGATGATGATGGCGATGATGATGATGATGACGATGAAGAAATGCTGGGTGGAAATTAGAAACCTTTAGCAGAGACGTATAATAAATATACCTACATTTCATCAATAGCTTAATTAACAAATAAACTGTTGTATATTCTCTTAAGTGCAACTTCCACGTGAAACTGACCAGGCCTCGTTTTCTCAGACTATTATTAATAAAGAGACCAGTATATGCCGCTTGATCAAAAACTTACATAAACGTTTAGACTAACTTCCTGTATAAGTGCAAAGATCCCAGATGCCCAGCGTTTGTGTTGTAAAACCTACCAGGCTGCGTTTCATTCATGTAAACCAGGGGTCCCCAAACTGTTTTTATTCCTGACTCCTCAATGGGATCCTTGATTCTTAATCGATCCCAGGCAAAAAAAATAATAAAATTAGGAAACGACTATATATCCTCATAAATTAACCGTACCTTTTCACTGAATGGGTTAAATTCATTAATGGGAAGGATGGGGCTTATAAACCAATGATGTTTGGAGACTGCTGAGTTTTAGTCATAAGTCGCCACGCTCTTCCAGCTTCAGTCTGTTTCATTGTTTTTACAAAACTGTATTCGTGTAGCCAAGCTCAGCTTCAGCCATATACGACCTTGAGAATCTAAGCAGAAACGGCTTAACTGCTGCACACAGCTTGAGGTGTTTTATAGCAGTATTTCAGATGTAAAACTGAATCACAGCAGGTATTTTTACAGACTTTTCTTTGACTTGCAACGAATGTCACTCTCTCGTCACCTTCAAATCTTGCAATCGATTTTTCAGTCATTTCCAGATGAGAAATAGCTCTGAAACTTGGCATAGTTGTGTATTCCCCATAACAATACAATAATCAGTCATAAAAATAATAAAATGAATAAAATTAAAATTAATATTAATTTTGTTTGTTTGCATTGTGAAATGGGCGATAACTGCAAATAATCTAGGTGTATTCTTTCCAACAAGATTGTCTCTCTTGAGAGAAATATTGAAACTTGTCCCTTCCCCCCTCTACACACACACTATCGAACACGCGCGCACAGACATACACAACTGACAACTACATTAAAAAAAATGTAGTTTACAACTCTTATCTAAATTTTTTTTAACAATAAAACACACAAAAAATATTAACTTTCCGTGTAATTTACTGAATAATGAAATCCGCCTCATGTGCTCTGAACTCGTTTATCGCAAACTGATAATGTCATTAGCGGATCGATTACATTTAACTTAAATTTAAAAACAACAAAAAAATAACAATAAAAAGAAGAAAATAAAAAATATTTTAAACACAGGCTTTTAATGCACTAAAAAGCCACAAATAATTTTTCAAGGAGTTTATAGCTTGCAGTTTAAAAAAATGTAACATCAAATTGACAAAAAGCCTGGGGCGCTGATTTTACATGAAATAAACTTCTGCTTTATATATACTTCATTACACACTTATGGATAAAATACTTATGGATAAAATCGTATATGATAAGCGCTTAAGCGCCCCACGATTTTTGTCACTTTGATGTTACAATTTTTTTACTGCAAGCTATAAACTCATTGAAAAATTATTTGTGGCTTTTTATTGCATTAAAAACCAACGGGCTGATCACCCGTTTGCCAGTCACTTCGATTACGGAAACAACAGCTAATGGATTGATTTGCCGTTGCCCTAAAGACGCCAATAGGTGTGATGGGAAACAATGGCAAAGAAAACCGATCTGCTGTTGCCCTAAGACGCCACTAGGCGTAATGGCCACTGACTGCTTTGACGGTCGGTGGCTAAGGACGGAAGAAGAAGAAGAAGAAGAAGATTGCATTAAAAGCCTGTGTTTAAAATATTTTTAAAAATATTTTTTATTACTTTTATAAGATTGTCAACTTTCTACTTCAAAAGTTTAATCTACCTTCTGGAATTTATATTGACCCCTTTGAGAATCCCTGACGTAAACGAACAAACAAGCGCAGAAACAGACACATACATCATACTCTAGGATTGTCAACAGTTAAAGAAGACCAGGTCACGCTACATCAATCTTTAATGACGTAATGTTCCCCAGGGTTCATTTCATTCACGCGCTATGCCACGCAAACACCTATTAATCCACATATCAGAAAATACCAGGTGCTGGAACAGTCTACATATCACTAGACGGCAGCGGCAGGAAACTCAAGAGCTGTAGCGATATACTTTAGAAACACTGAGCTCTCTAACGATCTACCTTGACAAAAATCATGCCTATGTCAAGTGTCAGAGTATTTATAATTTGAGGAAACAAAAATGCAGCCTAAAAGTGTTAAAATCGTTCGGATTCCGGCACATTTCAAATTCTGAACTCCGTCATATCTTGGACCTTGCACGATAACTTGTAGCAGAAAACGGCCCATGACAGAAGTAGAAACGTAAAGATAATCCCATAGCATATACTGCCTTAGGGGAGTCAAGGAGTTAGAGATTTCTCCACACTAGACCCAGTTTTATGAGGTGGGGTGACCAGTTACCTTCCTGGTTGCCTTCTCTACCCTAACTATGAGTAAGGTACCCATTGGCTGTTGGATAGACTGGAGCGTGACGCTACCGAGGTTTCCATCCCGGAACCCGATAATATACCACATAAGTCTACACTTGTTAATATTGTATACTCCAGAAGTGAGGCGTACTTTTAGCGCCAGTGAAGCCAGTTTTTCCACTTTTCCTTTTCTCGTTCTTCCTTCTGTATTGTCGTTTCCCTTCTCTCTCTTGCCGTTCACAGTATCTTACTTGTGCCTCTCTTGCCGTTCATAGTATCTTACTTGTGCCTCTCTTGCCGTTCATAGTATCTTACTTGTGCCTCTCTTGCCGTTCACAGTATCTTACTTGTGCCTCTCTTGCCGTTCACAGTATCTTACTTGTGCCTCTCTTGCCGTTCATAGTATCTTACTTGTGCTTCTCTTGCCGTTCATAGTATCTTACTTGTGCCTCTCTTGCCGTTCATAGTATCTTACTTGTGCCTCTCTTGCCGTTCATAGTATCTTACTTGTGCTCCTCTTGCCGTTCATAGTATCTTACTTGTGCCTCTCTTGCCGTTCATAGTATCTTACTTGTGCCTCTCTTGCCGTTCATAGTATCTTACTTGTGCTTCTCTTGCCGTTCACAGTATCTTACTTGTGCCTCTCTTGCCGTTCATAGTATCTTACTTGTGCCTCTCTTGCCGTTCACAGTATCTTACTTGTGCCTCTCTTGCCGTTCATAGTATCTTACTTGTGCCTCTCTTGCCGTTCATAGTATCTTACTTGTGCCTCTCTTGCCGTTCATAGTATCTTACTTGTGCCTCTCTTGCCGTTCATAGTATCTTACTTGTGCCTCTCTTGCCGTTCATAGTATCTTACTTGTGCTTCTCTTGCCGTTCATAGTATCTTACTTGTGCTTCTCTTGCCGTTCATAGTATCTTACTTGTGCCTCTCTTGCCGTTCATAGTATCTTACTTGTGCTTCTCTTGCCGTTCATAGTATCTTACTTGTGTGCCGTTCATAGTATCTACTTGTGCTTTCTCTTGCCGTTCATAGTATCTTACTTGTGCTTCTCTTGCCGTTCATAGTATCTTACTTGTGACTCTCTTGCCGGTCATAGTATCGTACTTGTTACCTTAATTGTGCCTCTCTTGCCGTTCATAGTATCTTACTTGTGCCTCTCTTGCCGTTCATAGTATCTTACTTGTGCCTCTCTTGCCGTTCATAGTATCTTACTTGTGCCTCTCTTGCCGTTCACAGTATCTTACTTGTGCTTCTCTTGCCGTTCATAGTATCTTACTTGTGCTTCTCTTGCCGTTCACAGTATCTTACTTGTGCCTCTCTTGCCGTTCATAGTATCTTACTTGTGCCTCTCTTGCCGTTCATAGTATCTTACTTGTGCCTCTCTTGCCGTTCATAGTATCTTACTTGTGCCTCTCTTGCCGTTCATAGTATCTTACTTGTGCCTCTCTTGCCGTTCATAGTATCTTACTTGTGCTTCTCTTGCCGTTCACAGTATCTTACTTGTGCCTCTCTTGCCGTTCATAGTATCTTACTTGTGTCTCTCTTGCCGTTCTTAGTATCTTACTTGTGCCTCTCTTGCCGTTCATAGTATCTTACTTGTGCTTCTCTTGCCGTTCACAGTATCTTACTTGTGCCTCTCTTGCCGTTCATAGTATCTTACTTGTGCTTCTCTTGCCGTTCATAGTATCTTACTTGTGTCTCTCTTGTCGTTCATAGTATCTTACTTGTGCTTCTCTTGCCGTTCATAGTATCTTACTTGTGCCTCTCTTGCCGTTCATAGTATCTTACTTGTGCTTCTCTTGCCGTTCATAGTATCTTACTTGTGCCTCTCTTGCCGTTCATAGTATCTTACTTGTGCTTCTCTTGCCGTTCATAGTATCTTACTTGTGCTTCTCTTGCCGTTCATAGTATCTTACTTGTGCTTCTCTTGCCGTTCATAGTATCTTACTTGTGCTTCTCTTGCCGTTCATAGTATCTTACTTGTGCTTCTCTTGCCGTTCATAGTATCTTACTTGTGCCTCTCTTGCCGTTCACAGTATCTTACTTGTGCCTCTCTTGCCGTTCATAGTATCTTACTTGTGCTTCTCTTGCCGTTCATAGTATCTTACTTGTGCTTCTCTTGCCGTTCATAGTATCTTACTTGTGCCTCTCTTGCCGTTCACAGTATCTTACTTGTGCTTCTCTTGCCGTTCACAGTATCTTACTTGTGCTTCTCTTGCCGTTCACAGTATCTTACTTGTGCTTCTCTTGCCGTTCACAGTATCTTACTTGTGCTTCTCTTGCCGTTCACAGTATCTTACTTGTGCTTCTCTTGCCGTTCACAGTATCTTACTTGTGCTTCTCTTGCCGTTCATAGTATCTTACT
The DNA here is from genome assembly GCA_024509875.1 of Oreohelix idahoensis. Taxonomy (NCBI): domain Eukaryota; kingdom Metazoa; phylum Mollusca; class Gastropoda; order Stylommatophora; family Oreohelicidae; genus Oreohelix; species Oreohelix idahoensis. The sequence goes on along the minus strand of JAMPIV010013523.1, from coordinate 523,365 downwards.
TGTGCTTCTCTTGCCGTTCATAGTATCTTACTTGTGCTTCTCTTGCCGTTCACAGTATCTTACTTGTGCTTTTCTTGCCGTTCATAGTATCTTGTGCTTCTCTTGCCGTTCACAGTATCTTTACTTGTGCTTCTCTTATCATAGTACTTTTGCTTCTCTTGCCGTTCACAGTATCTTACTTGTGCTTCTCTTGCCGTTCATAGTATCTTACTTGTGCTTCTCTTGCCGTTCATAGTATCTTACTTGTGCTTCTCTTGCCGTTCACAGTATCTTACTTGTGCTTCTCTTGCCGTTCACAGTATCTTACTTGTGCTTCTCTTGCCGTTCATAGTATCTTACTTGTGCTTCTCTTGCCGTTCATAGTATCTTACTTGTGCTTCTCTTGCCGTTCACAGTATCTTACTTGTGCTTCTCTTGCCGTTCACAGTATCTTACTTGTGCTTCTCTTGCCGTTCATAGTATCTTACTTGTGCTTCTCTTGCCGTTCATAGTATCTTACTTGTGCTTCTCTTGCCGTTCATAGTATCTTACTTGTGCTTCTCTTGCCGTTCATAGTATCTTACTTGTGCTTCTCTTGCCGTTCATAGTATCTTACTTGTGCTTCTCTTGCCGTTCATAGTATCTTACTTGTGCTTCTCTTGCCGTTCATAGTATCTTACTTGTGCTTCTCTTGCCGTTCATAGTATCTTACTTGTGCTTCTCTTGCCGTTCATAGTATCTTACTTGTGCTTCTTGCCGTTTAGTATCTCTCTTGCCGTTCACAGTATCTACTTGTGCTTTCTCTTCGTTCATAGTATCTTCTTGTGCTTCTCTTGCCGTTCACAGTAAAGCACTTGTGCTTCTCTCTTGCCGTTCACAGTATCTTACTTGTGCTTCTCTTTTCCTAGTATCTTACTTGTGCTTCTCTTTTCTCTTCTTACTGTTATCTGACTTTCTTGCCGTTCTACTATCTTTTGGTTCTCTTTTCCATCTTCTCTTACCTCTTTTTCTTTCTCTTTGATTTAAATCACCTCTCTCCTACTCTTTTTCAATTTTCTCTCTCTTTTCTCTTTTTATCTTTGGTTTTTCATCTTTCTCTCTCTACTCTTTGGTTTTTTCTCTTTGACTTTAAATCACCTCTGTCCTACTCTTTGGTTTTCCATCTTCTCTATCTTTCTCTTTGACTCTCTCTCTCTCTCTCTCTTTGGATTTCAATCTTCTCTCTCTGTCTTTCTCTTTAGCTGTCAATCTTCTTTCTCCTTTCTTTGGCTTCCTTCTTCTTCTGTCTGTCTCTCTCTCTCTACCTCTCTCTCTCTCAACTTCTTTCCCCTCCTCTTTGGCTTTCAATCCCCTATCTCCTTCTCTCTTTGCTTCCAAGCGTCTCTCTTCCTCTGTGGTGTTCAATCTTCTCTCTCCTCTTCGGCTTTCAACCTTCAGTGTCCTTATCTTTAACTGTCACCCTTCCCCCCCCCCCCCCCGTCTTTCACTTTACTTCTCTTTAACACTGTGTCTCTCACTCTCTATTTCAATTTAATCCTTACTATTTCTTTTTAACGCACCTCTTCCTCTAGTAATCAAATTCCCTCAAGTGCACGGTGTTAGCAGAGGGAAAAAATCCCAAGTTGGTTTTACGCACAGAATGACGAACATCCGCTCAAATATGTCGATACACCGGCCAAGATCTGCTAAGATTCCTTATTCCATTTATCTCTCCTCAATTCACAGCAACACCGTCTCAAAAACCATCTCTCTCTCTTCCACTCGATAACGGAGGTTTGTGCATCCTCAGAACTGCAGGGTGTTTTTTTTTTTTTTCTATAAACCTAAAAATGTATTTGGACGAGATGGCGGGAAAGTAGATGGGTGAGGACGGAATTATCAAATGACAAGGAAAAATCGTCTGAGGCGACAAATAATGAGATTATATATATATATATACACACACACACCAACATACAGGGTGTCTCAAATGTCTGGACCCACTAAAAAATGGATATTATTCTGAATAAATGGGATAAAATAAATGTTTCTCTCCAAAGAAACATTCCGAGAAACTTATGAGAAAGAAGATATGAACTGTGCAGGAAAAAGAATTTCAAACAATTTGAAAAATGTAATAAAGTTACAGCAAAGCTATTATGTTTCCTATAGATCCAAACTTGTGGGACACCTGCACACACACGCATATATATATATATATATGACTGAGAGATAGAGATGGACAGATGGATTGAGAACGAAGGAACGAATTTTATAATCAAAAATAGGTATTTTCAATCAAAGGTTTGAGAATCGGGACATATCAAAGCTATACTGGCAACCGAACGGCATCCCTCAAGACTCAGTAATATCTGCTTCCTATGGAAGCCTATGAGAAAGAAGATATGAACTGCGCAGGCAAGAGAAAGGGAAACAATTTAAAAAATGTAATAATGTTACAGCAAAGCTATTATGTTTCCTTTAGATCCAAACTTGTGTGACACCTGCACACACACGCATATATATATATATATATATACACAGTATATATGACTGAGAGATGGACAGATGGATTGAGAACGAACGAGTTTTACAATCAAAGGATTGAGAATAGGGACATATCAGAGCTATACGAGCAACCGAACGGCATCCCTCAAGGCTCGGTATTAACGGCTTACTTATTTTCTATTATGGTTAATGACTTAGGAGAGGAATTCAGCGACAGAAGAAACAAACTGCCACAATTTGCAGAAGATGCGGCTATTTGGAGCACGGGGAACCTCTTTCCCAGATTATATACAAATATACAAGCCCAAATAACCATAACAGCTGAATAGATGGCTAAGTCGAGTTTCCAACAAAATGATAAAAAGACAGTCGGAATGACGTTCAGTAGAGGTAGAATTATAAATAATAAAACAATAGACATAAAAATCCAAGGGCACAAAGTAAAAACAGTTGAAACAACCAAATATTTAGGCATGACTTTAGACCAACAACCAAACTGAAAAAAAACAAATAGACAAGCTGGTTGAAAGCTGCAGAGGACTCACAAATATGATGAGATACCTAAAAAGCAGTCTATGAGCAGCAAGCATCAAGTCACTTCTCATGTTGTACAAGTCATTTGTAAGCAGGAAAATGGACTATACAAGCATAATATATGACTCCGCAGCTCACAGCAATAAAGAAAAATTGGACAAAATACAACACCAGGCACTAAGTACAATATCTGAAGCCTCAAGATCGACATGGCTTGAAGCACTAGAGGTAGCACTAGGAATACTACCCCTCAAGCTAAGAAGAAAATAACTTAGACTGAATTACATGGCCGAAGTACTAATAGACAAAAACCACCCAGCCCATGAAATGTTCGTGAAGAATTTCTCAACGACCAGGGATACCCTATGTGACAGAGGTTATGAAAATAGATTTCATTTATTTACATTTTTCTTCCACCTGGCTTTCACCGGGCTTCCTTATTAGTTATGCACGTTTTTGTTAAACGCAGACCCCTTCACTTCTTTATATCTGTTAAACTCTAAATTTGGCCACGCACATTTTCTTTTTCTCTATGTCGCATTAACTACGAGGAATGTTTACATACAGGCTATATTTCACCTAGAGAGAGAGGACGGGTTGAATATTTGTAGAACCTAGGGCGATTATTCAAAAGTCGTACCTGTGTTGGATTGCACTTTCTCAGGGGGAGATAAGTTTACGAAAAAAATCAAGAGCGTTAAGTCAAAAGGACGTACTTTTGTTAGTAATTGGTCAGGGGGAATTATCTGAAACCAAAGGGAAGATAATCACAGTTACCTCCCCCTACCTTCGTTCGTTTGTTAACGTAAGTAGATACGGTGAGAGTCGCCAGATCAAAAGACCGGTCGCTCGTTGCCAGAGTCTGCAAGGCGGGAAAGGTGGCAATTTTAACTTTGATTCGCAGTTAAACCGGAGAAATCTCCGAAATCTGAGCGAAGGCGTCAAAATTAGCAAGTGCTAGTGAATTTCTACCAATTTAAGATATATACCGTATCCTTTAAAATCCATTATTCAGTACCCACAGATTTATTTCAGAACATCTAGCTTCGATTCTAGAACTATTTGTATTAATGGAGTTTCATAGTTTTCGGTGGAGATTGTTTTAACTTCTGTGTTTGCGGTAAATATTATACTAGAAGTTTGAGTGATTTAATTGTTAAGTCCATCATTTTATTTCACTAAGATTTTCTGTGTAGAGTGATTTAATGGTTAAAGTCCGTCAATTATATTTCACTAGGATTTTGTTGTGTGTAAATTGACTAGCAGAATTAAAATAATCTATAGCAAAATTGTTCCGGCTGTAGCGTTAATCTAACTAACTGATATTCTTCTTCTTCCTCGTTCGTCCTGAAAAGGACGTTGGTTGCGTTGTGTCTGTTTACTGCAAAACTGCGATATCTGCGCCTTTCGGCCGACACATTCGACTTCAGCACGGCATTTTTTGGGACCGGGTTTGCCTTCCCTCTTCGATCCCTACTCTCTCAGCCAGACTGCAGTGATGCAGCCTGTTTCCAGGACCACCACTTGGAGGTGGAGTAGGGTCTTGGTCAGCTCTGGTTTGCTGACCCTGACGCAAGCAGTCAAGCTATGGGTCGCTGACTGCATTCTCTGTTGCTGCGTCTTTGGGTCCCACTAACTGATATTAACCAGTAAGAGATATTTTAATAGACTAGTAAATGCACTATTCATTATGAGTACTGACGAAATATATATTTATTTCTAATTCACGATGATTAATTTTGTAAATGACTAGAATTTATTTCACGGGGTTTTTAAACGATAAGATAAGCTCTAAGCTTGTAGTTCTAATTAAAGTTAAATAACCGAAGTGGATAACATTGTATTTTACGCGGGTTAGGATAGGTTTGAGAATACTATATTGTGGTTAAGTATTTTGTATTTTTTCTTCCTATATCTAGTACTGGGTCAAACCCAAAACCTACCAGCGGCTTCCATCTAATCTGAGAATAACGGACCTAAGTCCAACAATACAAAAGAGAACATTCTTATATAACTACCGGGTTTTCAAGGTGAACCTGTCTGGCCTTTTGTTTACACCCAGAAAGAGACAGAGTACCAACCCAAAGAATATTAAGAGTAAATTTTAACTGGACCTATAGCTCTCCAGATTTCTTGTTCTCAATTTTCATATACATTCAGCCCATTGTGGCGACATAATCAAACATTGACATTTCCCGACTATCGACCATTTGTGGTGTGACAAGGAATTTTTATACTGAGAGAAGTTACATACCTGACATTCCTTTATGTATTGGAATCTCAAGCTACTGACACTGTGAGCACTGTTAAGTTTTACCTGGACTAATTAATGTGACATAAACTGAAATCCAACTAACAGTAACGAAATAAACGTTCCCCGAAGAAGAGGATTTAAACAGTCTTTGAGGAGCTGGGGTTTATTTCGCCAAAATAACTCTGGATTTGCTGTGTGACCCATGAAACTATGTTCCAGACGTTGTTTATCAACAATTAGGTATGAACGAATGAACGTGGCCACGGTCGTCTGAGAAGAGAGAAAGAAGAAATGAATAATTTTCATACTGTATAATCCATGTACTCACTTTGTTGTGCCTTTCTTAGGTTTTTTATTTTACTAATACTGTTCATTTCAGAATAGATTAACTTAGAACCTCTGTTCTTTACAGTATAGGCAAATTCTAGACCATAGCGCAAATCTCTTTGACCTTTTGGGGTTTAATAACTTCTTCTAACGGGATCTTTTCTCAACAGAGGGAGGGGAGATTACACTTATGAGTCTATTTCTTTATTAATTCTGTAACCTATGATTTCTATATTCTGATATTTTGTTATAATAACTGTTGTGAAGTTTCTTTATGGTAAATAAAAGTAACATAAAACTTAATTACTTGCGTCGGCCAGCTAGTCCCAACACCCATACTCCATTACTATAGTTTTCACGTTTGTGCGTCTAATTGTCGTCACTTATCTGTGTGTGTGTATGTGAGTGGTGGATATATATATATATATATATATATATATATATATATATATATATATATATATAGAAAGGAAACTGTCTGAACAACAACTTTTAGTCGTAACCGATAGGTTGGACTAGAGTAGCTTCTCAAATCCAGGGACAGACTCTACCCTTCACCATCTCACTAGTGAAAATCTATCTGTTTACCTTATCTCGCACTGAGTCATCAACTGTGTCAGTTCTATTCAGACGGGACCTAACATTGTTCTTAATCACCTATCGGAAATTTGCGACACCCTACTAGATCCCACTAGATACCCAATAGGACGTAAGTGCATGGAGGAAATAGAAGAACATATTACTATAACCAATGCAATAAATTGTAGTAGTAAATACACACCAGTGATTCCTCCTTGGGAGCTCCAGAAACCAAACATTGATTCTCATCTTGCAGAAATAATAAATAAAAAAGTAGAAAAAACGACATTAAAAACATAGCCAAAGATTATAAAGAGCAGATAACTAAGGATAGCTTAAAAGTATACTGAACAGAAATGGACAATGAAGAACTTGGAATATGAATACACATTCCAGCCTGGAAGATGAAAAAACCTTTTAGTGTAAGAGAAAACGTATATATATTCACAGCAGAAATGGTGGCAATAGCAAAAGCACTAGAAATAATTACCGACAAGCCAGCCCCCCCTCCCCGAAATATTGCAACTTAGTACACACTTAAATAATAGAAGCTGCACAGTATTATTAGTATGAATAATCTCGCACGTGGGACTCGTGGGAAATGAGGTGGCCGACAAGGAAGCAAAAACAGGAAGAAGTAGTCCAAACCACATAAACTCAGGGTTAGGCACAGCAGATATCATAAGTATAATTAAAAATATTATAACAGAGGAATGGACAGAAAACTGGAAACAAAGCCAGAGAGGCAAGCATGCATATAAACTGTTAAAAGATCCAACACGGACATGTCAGATATCTAGAGAACCAAAAATACTATGCAATAGAAAACTGATTAGACTTCAACTGGGAACAGGCTATTTCATGGTGGCGAAACCCTACTGTGTAACATGTCTTGAGAAGAACACCATAGCACATTATCTGCTAACATGCAAGAAATATGAACAGCACAGAAAACCACTTATGGAATACTTAAGAAAAAAAACTCTCCATCACCATCACTTGAGATTATACTAAAAATTGGCCTACCCAAGGAGGTACATAACATAATAAAATGTTATATTACCAAAAACAAGAACCAGCATATAGCAACCCGAACAAGTGAGAATGACAAGGAAAATCAAACGCACACAACCAAAAAATTGATTAATTTAAAAAACGACCAGACAATATCAGTACAAGCATTTATTTTTTAAACCCCTAAAAAACTACCAATTCAAAAACCAACAAACGCCCAGCAGATACATTTAAAAAGATGTCAATGGCGAGAGAGGGCAATATAGTATCATGGAAGAGGATACATTACAAATACCGTAGACATTGAACAATGCCACAACAAACGGCAGATAAATTAAAACCTGAAAGAGCCAACACACAAGAAAAAGAACAATGGAATGCGCTATATAGAATGATGAACACTAAATACCCAAATTATAAACCGTACGGGGTTGAACTGGGTATCCCGTGCACTGGACAAACACCAGTTTTCAAGTGCGTGGTCCAAAAACACTTCTTTCTTTCATCTTTCATGCTGTATCAGTTTATTCCCTTGTGTACTTTCAGTTTTATTTTTAAAGAATGCAACATTATAAAATAACATAACAGTAAGGGACAAGGATAAATGTAGGTAGACAGCGAGAGAGAAAGAAATAATTTGGCAGACGGAAATGAGGTGAGATATTCCGACAGAGAGAAACAGAAAGATAGCGCCAGTCTGAAGGATACTCGCCCCTTGTTGTTCCCGCGTGTCACTGATGAGACGAAGACAGAATAGACCTACTGCCCCCTCATGCAACTTGTGCAATGTGACTAATGTGAGGCTGTGCGTGAGGCTGTGCGTGAGGCTGGCAACTTCCTCATATAAAACAAGATGCCACATAAACCACCACTGCAAGAGCAAGTGAATGTTTGGGGCAGGCTCCTGCCAATGGACCGGCTGTAGTAGTGGCCCCCAAGCTCCATCAGGAAATGATGATGATGATTTTGATGATGAAGGATACCCAAGGAGATACACACAGACAGATCGCGAAAGATTATTACACAAAGATGAATGCTAAATTGTTGAGAGATGAATACAAAAAGCTAGATTGTCAGACACGTACAGATGGTCAGAAACAAGCAAATATAAAGGGGGACTGTGACGTGGAAATGTAAATATAGCCGCAGAAATCCGACCACCTTTGCTGCCTCAGTTAGCGTTTATGTTTTGCGAAGGCTAGGCCACGCAATTCGCTGTCTGTTTACTCACTTTTGAAGCCACGCCTATTTTTCCTGGCTTTCTTGCGCTAACGAGTTTGTTTACCTATGTTTGAAACATTCCAGATAAACAGGGGAGCGAAACGTGGTGGTTACCTGAGCTCTCACGCGAGCTGATCTGTCAATCATCGGATAGCAAACTTAAGGGCGATAATAATATTCCCGTACCTTTGATGTTTACATTTTCAGGGGATTTAAGTATTTGATCTACGGCAGGAGGAGAAAATCTAAGAAAGCCCCTCCGCACGCATGTCTTTTTGATGTCGGTAGCATTGCGGGTAGATCGAACCGTAGAGTCCTTTATCTCGGAAAGCCAAGCTCGTTGAGTTTCCCGGCCAGGCCGAAGGTGTGAATTTTCACATCTGTTAGAGATATTGCACTAAATGTGTATATATACTGCCTTCTCTCCTAGTCAGTTTATCAAGTCTCTCAGGAAATTTTGGATAGTCTAAACGCGTATGCTAGAACCTATGTGAAATAGTCCGTTAATAGCTTCGTGGGGATTATTCTGATTTCTCTGGTAATAATATAAGATGTGCTTAAGTATTAAATGTGTTAAAAGTTTTACCATTTTATTCACTGTCATTTCTTAGCGTTAAGACTAACGAAATAGCAAACGCGTAGATATTTTCTTACCAGTGGTTCAGTAATGAAAAATCCATCAACCAAATTTTTTCACCAGAAGATACGGTTTAGCTGACTAAATAATGCTAGGAGTGACGGATAAAAGTGACAGAGTAGAATGCGCATTATATTTTCATTGTGTGTAATTATATAGTGACTAGCATTCAATATCATGTGTAAAAACGATAGTTGTTAAGGGAGCGTAGTCATAATTAAATTATAACTGACAATTGTGCGCTGAGTGTTTTACCGGGGCGGAGGGGGAAGGCGGCATGCCTTTACCAAACCCGTACTCGTTAAAGCGACGCGAGATAGTACAGGCTTAAGATACCGCGTGCCTTTTAATTTAATTAGGTGACGGAGAGGATAAGAGATCATACCTTACGCTTGATAGCCTAGGATTTGTCATTTTAGAAATGTTTTGTTTTCTTTCTAATACAGTGCTTTATCAAAACACAGCAGCTAGCGGTTTTTCTATTGCGGTCTTTTCCTCAGTTACTGAAGGAATAATAGTTGTCGTTTTCCTTGGCGTTCGTCCCCGTATCGGTGTGAACAGGAATTTCCAGGGCGAGACACTAACATTTTTAACTGTAAATTTGAGTAAAGGGACATACAAATATACCCAGATTTTTCCATTCAATTTTATCAGGCCGCTGTGGCAAAAATATATATATATATAACATTTTCCCGACTTCTGACAGTCGTTTACCCAAGTGAAATTTTATCCAGGAGTATACACTGTTTCAAAATCGGTACTCACCCCAAAGAAAAGCCGATAGGATCTACCATCATCTTTAGTTTTACATATGATAACATTTAGCTTCGCAACCAGATGCTTAGCAATACGGGAAGTACTTTCTCCTCTTTTTTCAACTGTGAACGTCCAGAGCACGTCTTGCTTCAGTAACTATTTGTGGTGACAGCGATTTCATCCAGGGAACATTAAAACACCAAATTTGGCGTCCACCTTGTAATTAATATTCGCTATTAGGCTGGACTGGGGCTATCTTTGGCACCCCCACCTAACAATATACGCTCAGGGATTATTGTATGTTTTCAATGGACACCAACATCACTAGTAGGTAAGCGAGATTGTGTGTGGCCACAGATTGACAGAGTGAGAGATAGAGAGAATGAATATTTTCCTTTGTATAATCATTGTACTAACTTCTCTTTTTTTCGCTAAACTGAGTATTTTTCTGAGTAGTCATTTAGTGGGAACTTGTTCTCCACAATCTATTCTGTAATCTAGTGCTTATCTTTGACCTTTGGGTTATTAACTTCCTTTGAGATCTTTTTTCAACACGGGGAGGGCACTTATTAGGTTATTTTTTTATGTCTGTAAACATGATTTTATTTGATATATATGTTTGATGTTGTCAAGTTTAAGTGATAATAAACTAAACAAAAATACTTAACTTAGTGTGTCGGTCAGACCCATACCCAAGTATCCATAGTTTTTCACGTTTGTGAGTATTGTTGTCACATAATTGTGTGAGCGTGGGCGTGTGTGGTGTAACCTATATTTCATATAGGGAGTGAAAGGTCGTCTGATTAAAATATAGTCGTATAGATAGGCTGGACTAGAGAAACTACTCACTCCAGAGACTGATCTTCCTCTTACACTATTTCCTCGTGAAAATCTATTTCTTACACCTTTATTCTCACATATTTTACCACTATCACCTCTGCTCAGACGGGACCCTAAATATCTTCTGACCTATCTTTAAAAAAATTACGACAGGGACAGAGACACATATTACAGAGATATGGATCAAGAGATACAGAGAGGTATAATCAGAGAGATTTACAGATGAACACGCAGTGAAACTGGCAGGTAGATACAAATACAGAGATTGACGTATATGTACATATACAGAGATGGAAGGAGATACTCATAAAGAGACTGACAGATATACATAGAAAGACGGCCTGAGAGATACACACAGAGAGATGAACACACAGAAAGATGAATATAGATACACACAGAGAGATGAACGCAGATATAAACACATAGATGAAAATAGATACACACAGAGAGATGAACACAGAAACATACATAGATGAACACAGATACACACAGACAGATGAACAAAGAAACACACAGACAGATTAACATAGATAAACACCTAGATATGAACAAAGATACACACCGAGATATGAACATAGATACACACAGAGAGATTAACAAAGATACACTCACAGAGATGAATATAGATAAGCACACATAGATGAACATGGATGCACACAGAGAGATGAATAAAGATACACAAAGAGAGATGAACATAGATACATACAGAGACGAACATAGATACACACAAAGAGATGATCATACATACACACAGAGAGACGAACATAGACGCACACTGAGAGACGAACATAGACACATACAGAGAGATGAGCACAGATACACATAACGATATGAACACAGATAGACATAGAGATTTGAAAAGCGATACATATACTGAGATGAACAGAGATACACATATAGACAAGGATATAGATACACAATGAAAGATGAATATTAATATACATATACAAGTGGGCATAGAGGCACATCGAGTGGCGAACAGAGATACATATAGAGATAATTCAAAGAGATAAAACAGAAAGACTAACCTTAGATACACATTGGCATGGAGCCAACCAACAACTGCTGCCAACCACCTTACTAGACACTTGTAACAAAGTCGAGACTACTATTGTCATCATCATTTCCCTATGGAGCATGGAGCCAACCAACAACTGCTACCAACCACCTTACTAGCCACTTGTAACAAAGTCGAGACTACTATTGTCATCATCATTTCCCTATGGAGCATGGAGCCAACCAACAACTGCTACCAACCACCTTACTAGCCACTTGTAACAAAGTCGAGACTACTATTGTCATCATCATTTCCCTATGGAGCATAGAGCCAACCAACAACTGCTACCAACCACCTTACTAGCCACTTGTAACAAAGTCGAGACTACTATTGTCATCATCATTTCCCTATGGAGCATGGAGCCAACCAACAACTGCTACCAACCACCTTACTAGCCACTTGTAACAAAGTCTAGACTACTATTGTCATCATCATTTCCCTATGGAGCATGGAGCCAACCAACAACTGCTACCAACCACCTTACTAGCCACTTGTAACAAAGTCGAGACTACTATTGTCATCATTATTTCCCTATGGAGCATAGAGCCAACCAACAACTGCTACCAACCACCTTACTAGGCACTTGTAACAAAGCATTCAAGTGCTCCAAGTGCTCGTGCAGCAATGTTTCTTGTAGCAACTGGTTTTTACATAATGATGTTACCAACACAACTTCATATTAGCAGCCTCTTACGACATGCCTAAGGAGCAGTGGTCCTATTCTTTATTTGACCCCTCAGAGAACCCCCCCCCCCCCCCTTTCGGGGTACTACTTTGGAGAAAACTAATATTCATTCATAAATTACAATTCATTTCCGTACGCAGCATCAGGCCTTCAACAAATGCACGCCAAGACTTTCTGGCATGTGCCATCCGTCCAAGGTCTTTTTTCACGTCTTCTTTAGACCTTTTATGTCTGTCGCCATGTCCGTCTCCATGTCTGTCTCCATGTCTGTCTCCATGTCTATCTCCATGTCTCTTCTCCACGTGCCGCCCTCTAACTCTTTTAGCCTGGGGATTCCGGAAGTAATAAGCACGTGCAGGATTCCATTTTTGTCTACAATTAAGCCAACTTGAAAAAGAGAGAGAGAAAATCGATTTAGAAATAGTTGCCTGAAGTGGTTAAAACAGAAAGAAATACACATTGTGATGGATGTCTTGAACTGATCGAGATAGATAGATAGACAGACAGATAGATAGATAGATAGATAGATAGATAGATAGATAGATAGATAGATAGATAGATAGATAGATAGATAGATGGATGGATGGATGGATGGATGGATGGATGGATGGATGGATGGATGGATGGATGGATAGATAGATAGATAGATAGATAGATAGATAGATAGATAGATAGATAGATAGATAGATAGATAGATAGATAGATAGATAGATAGATAGATAGGCATGCAGGCAGGCAGGCAGGCAGGCAGGCAGGCAGGCAGGCAGACAGACAGACAGACAGACAGACAGACAGACAGACAGACAGACAGACAGACAGACAGACAGACAGACAGACAGATAGATAGATAGATAGATAGATAGATAGATAGATAGATAGATAGATAGATAGATAGATAGATAGATAGATAGATAGATAGATAGATAGATAGATAAACACACCACAAGATACGACAATCAAAAACGCAAAAGCGGGCACATCTGATCTTAACCCAGCAGAAAAGTGAAGATTTCAAAATGGATGCAACAGCTCAGGGCTAAAATCGAAATAGCCAGTTTTATAGGTGACGGACGGGGCTACTTGATGTGTAACTTAATATTAGAAGTAATATGCTTCTAGCTAAAATATTGCCGCGTTCATTAGTACATTTCTTTAATGTTGTGTGTTTTTGTTCAAAATTATGTGTCAGATGTGTGTTTAGTTGATTTACGAGTGTATGTTACCGTGATACCTTTATAGTTAACACAAGTTTAGTATGTTTGTGTAATATTTGTAATTAACAAAAGCTTACGTGTTTGTATGTTATGTGCTAAAACAACAAAATTGTGTACTGTTGTCTAGTATATGTGTAGTTTATGTAATAATAAATTCTTTAAGTACCAAACACGGCGCATAAGGCAGAAACCAGTGCTCTCCAGGTTGTTCGTTGTGACGCCACTCCTCTTAGCTCTTGCACATTATTTAGGCCCAACGTTCTTCCTTCTCTTATTATTGTTCTTCTGAGTGTTTCTTTTGGTCTTCCTTTTTTCCTCTTACCCCAGGAACCCAAGTGAGCGCCTGTAGTGGTATTCTGTTGTTTTGCATTCGTAGGACATGACCGATATATGACCATCGTCTTTTCCGTATATAGTCGGAGACATATTTCTGCCTAGAGTCTTCTCTTATTTGTCGATTAGTCTTGAATTCTTTCCAACTGATGTTCATGAGTTTTCTAAGACATTTGTTCTCGAATGTATTCAGCTTGTTCTCCAATGATTTTGTTATTTTCCAACTCTCACAGCCGTATGTTAACACTGAGATAACATTTGAATTAAACAGACGAAGCTTGGTATGTATATTCAATGATCGTAATTTCCAAATGTTAGATAATCTATTGAAGGCGCTAGCTGCCAAAGCAATTCTAGTATGGATTTCTCTTGTTGTGTCACCATCCTGAGTCATTTTACTGCCTAAATAATTGAAACTTTCAACTTTCTGTAGTTTTTCCCCGTTCAAGATGATATCAAAGGTCTCGTTAGAAAAGTTCATAGCTTTAGTTTTAGAGGCATTTATTTGGAGACCTATTTTAACCGAGAGATGACACAAATTATTTATTGCTTCTTGGGATTGTCTTGGTGTTGAACTTAACCCTCTATTGGGCCTTGTTGCCATTTGGCAACATACCGTTTAAAGTCATCTATTTCACTATCCGGCGTTCAAATTAATAATTTTTTTGTTTTATTGTGTTCTAGAAACATTCCCAATTTTAAATTACCGGGTAACTCATTTGTCGGAGAAATACTTTTTTTTCACGCACTCTTTTGTCAAGGCATGGTAGCTGGTTTGCAAGATCGAATTGAGAGGTGAGTTTACTTCACATTATTTTTTAAAATTCCTTATGAAAACGGTGTATAAAAAATATGTTGAGTAACTTAAACCACTTATCTTTGTAACAAATGCTTTAATAGTTATAAATAAATAAAATAAGTTACTCTTATTTTACATTTTAGGTATGTTGCCATTTGGCAACAAAAGTCGATTAAGGAATAAAAACCACTTCATGTTGCCAATTGGCAACAGTTGCTTTTTACCTAATAAATGATATTTAACTCATTAACTACCGCAAGCCGCTGTCAGCGGCTCACAACATAATCACATTTGGACTGCAAGCCGCTCAGGGCGCCAATCTAATTTTAGTAATAAAACGAATAAAAGATGTACTGAAACACTCTCTGATCTGGTTCGAGATTTTAAGTTGCCACCGGAAAACAAATTCCCAAAGCATGGTTGTTGTAGAACACTGAAAAATTGATATTATGTTCATATTTTTCAGCGTTTTGGGTTAGTTACCAAATCGTGTAAAACTGTTTACCGTGGCAACTAGTGCTAGGACTACAAAAAATGCGTGTACATCTCGTCTAACGGCTGAATAGGATAGAAACATATTTCAACAATTGACTGAAAGATCTAGCGACGAGGACAAGAGTGAAAACGGTGTGCACATTGATTGAAATTGTGATTTTGATAGAGATGGGGCGCAAGCAGTTATAATTGTGAAAATATTGCAAGTCCTCGGCCATCGGAGGGCCGTTAAATAACAACAACCTCTATTAGAGTTGCAACCAATGTTTATTGTAATGGTACATTCATTTATCTTTAAAATGACGTGTAATTCATACAAATCTGTAAACAATTACGAAAACTACAGCTTACTTTGTGCAAACACCTACAGGATGAAAATGGGAAAAAATTTAATTCGGCCACAGTGCGTTTTTTAATTCGGTAGTTAATGTGTTAATGTTGTATTTCTCTGTAATCAACAACATTAGTATTTTATTCTCATTATAATTGATTAAACTTCATCATTTAAAAAAAAGTTGTTATTTGCAATTTTATGTATCCTAAAAAGGTCAATGTAAATAGTAGAATTACCAGTATAAATTACTAATAATATTGTAAATGAATAAAACATATTTACTTCATCTAGACTTGACTTTTAGAACTAAACTACACATGATAACCACTAAAATTGCCGGTAATCACAAAACATAATGTATCATCAGATGAGATTAAACAATTTTGTGATGAAAAACTTTTGAATTACAAAATGTATATGTTGTCATTTTTTTTAAATTTTTTTTTACAGTTAAACACAATGGATCCTCAAAAGTTTTACAGCCAAAAGACTACAATCTATAGACCAATACCTGAGGCTTCTAGCGATAGTGAGCTGTCAGACAGTGAGGCTGAAGACATCCTGGATAACACGTGGCAACCCGGCCCTTCCTCGGACACAACCGATTCAGGTTTGTTGAATTTAATTGATGATTTTTTTTAATGTGGCCACTTTATTTCAGACTGCAGTTGTAGCCTTGTCCATCAGTGTACAACCTATGTACAGTTTCAGCCTAGTCCATCAGGTACTAAATATCGGCTGACGGAGACTTACTTGTGGAACGCTTTATACCATAATGTGGATTAGAATAATTTTTATCATTATTACTATTATCAGAATAATAACATGTACACCAGTATACCAATAAATGATTGTTTATGTTGCCAGATAATTAATATCTTTGTTTTCTTTTTTTTTTCAGAATCATCTGCATCAGAGCTGGAGGACACAGATGTAACCTTTGATCGTCGTCGGATGCTATGGAGACACCGTGAAGCCTCAGATGTATCTTCTGAAGCTCCGCCCTTCTCTGGTGATTCGGCACACGTATCAGTTACCTCAGAACCAATAGAATACTTCCGCAGATTCATTGATGATGATACAATGGCACATATGGTCACTGA
Source organism: Oreohelix idahoensis (assembly GCA_024509875.1). Lineage (NCBI taxonomy): Eukaryota > Metazoa > Mollusca > Gastropoda > Stylommatophora > Oreohelicidae > Oreohelix > Oreohelix idahoensis. Next base: position 506,717 of record JAMPIV010013523.1, on the reverse strand, counting down.
ATCAAACAAGTACAGCATCCAGAAAAACATCATGAAGCCTCTCAGATTGAGCCAGCCAGAACTGGCTCAGTTTTTTGGAATTGCGTTTATGATGAGTATTGTTAGAATGCCCAGTTGTAAATTGTACTGGGACTCTACAACGCGCTATGGACTTGTTGCTGATACTATGACGAACAAGAGGTTTAAAGAAATCAAAAGTAACATTCACTGCAATGACAACAACAAGCAGCAAGACAATGAAGGCGACAAATTGTTCAAATTAAGACCTTTATTTGACGCTCTGAAAGTGAAATTCAATTCAATCAAACCAGCAGAAAGGCTGAGCATTGATGAGCAAGTTATCCCATTCAAAGGTCAATCATCTCTGCGTCAGTACAACCCAAAGAAACCCAAAAAGTGGGGCTATAAAGTCTTCGTTTGTTCAAGCATTTCTGGTTTGATTCATGATTTTGAAATTTACACTGGAAAAATTGACGTGTGTCATGGCCAACCTGATTTAGGAGCATCAGCTAATATCGTGCTGAGACTTCTTCAACGTATCCCTAAAAATGTGTGGCATAAAGTATATTTTGACAACTGGTTTAATTCGCCAGCATTGCAGGCATGCCTCTGGAAACAAGGCATTGCATGTCTTGGCACTGTCCGCGCAAACCGGCTGAAAGGGTGTAATCTGTGTTCCGATAAGGAACTGAAAACGAAAGGAAGAGGGTCATCTGTTGTTTGTACTGCAGCAACAAACGGAGCCACATTGAAAGCTATCAAATGGTATGACAATAAAGCAGTCACACTGCTAAGCACCTATGCAGCAGTTGAACCAGAATGTGTAGTCAGAAGATGGGACAGAAAAGCCAAGAAGGAAATACACATTTCTTGCCCTGCAGCTGTGAAAGAATATAACATGTTCATGGGAGGGGTAGATTTGCTGGACTCCTTGCTGGCACTCTATCGTATACCTATTAGATCCAAGAAATGGTACCACAGAATATTGTTTCATTTCCTGGATGTTTCTGTGGTGCAAGCTTGGCTAACTTATTGTTCAGATGTGTGTAAGGATGGTATGGAAAAAAAGGACAGACTACCATTAGTTGATTTCAAGTTGCAGATTGCTTTGTGTCTCCTAAAAGCAGGAAAAAGTGAAAATAATAAAAGGGGAAGGCCATCAGGAAGCACTGAGACACAGCTGGTGGCTAAAAAGAAGAGAGGGCAAACAGCAAATGTACCTCCTTTTCATGTCAGAACTGACAATGTTGGCCACAGCCCCAATTCCGTCACCAACAAAGGGAGATGCAAACTTCCTGGATGCAAGGGGTACTCCAGAACTGTCTGTGAGAAGTGTAACCTACACTTGTGCCTCAATAAACATTCAAACTGTTTCAAAGTATTTCATGAAACATGAGTGTGGAGCTGTGATTGAGTCACGAGACAGAAGATTTTTTTTTTTTTTTCAGTAACTATATGTTTCATTGTATGTGTGGCATTTTCTGTATAAATTACACTTAACTTCATGAAGTTTCACAAATTTTGTTGTCTGCTATTTACTGTTTAAATATTAAATGTAGGTAGGGAGTAAAAAAAGGTGAAATAGATGTTGTTAGACATAAAAACATAGTTAAAAGATATATGTTGCCAAATGGCAACAATAAATGTTCCCAACCTTAATGGTGATTTGTTGCCAATTGGCAACATACGCATAAAACACTAACTAAACATTTTTTTG